>JAREIK010000781.1:0-600000 GCA_029783825.1 Sapria himalayana | reverse complement strand
GAAAAACTAATATATCAGTGGTGCATAGTGATAATGTATGTGAATAACTTAAATATAGCAACATATGAATGAAAATAATAAAATAAGACCATTTCATCACTCTTAAAGATGATGTGGGTGTGTCTAGAGACACGCAAAACACGTCTAATAAAGGCAATAGACTAAAAACAAAAGAAGGTCATACATATATCTTACATGCAAATATATTTTCTATATCTCTATATAAATAAGTAGAAATTGAGGTTGTTGACAAATTGGGTGCTCCTTTCATAAAATAATAAAAAGAATAATTTTTGCAATGCTCTTTTTTTAATTGATGTAGAAATATTTAGAATATAAAGTTTGGAGGAGAGAAAAATAAATTGAGATCTTTTGAAGATGTTCATAAATGTGTTGGTTAATTGATATGTTTTAAGAATATCGGTTATCACAATATTTCTTTCATATATTTTTTCTTAAAGAAAGAAATAATATATCTTTATATATCTTGTCAGCTCATAAATCATATAATATAAAATTTGAAACTATATACAATTTAGAGTAGTAAGATAAGTAAATGAAAATCTAATCTTTTAGAGTAGATGCTAAATTTAAGGAATTTTACAATTAGTTATACCTATCATCTTATACTGTATCTTTACACCATGTCTCTAGACTATTATCTGCTTTTAATTTTTCAAAGAGACAATGTTATCTCAAATATTAATATATTAATCAGTTGTAGATATCTTATCTATGCAAGCTGTAGCTTAACTGAAATTTGAATATTTGACTAAATGAAGATGCCCAATATTTTTAAATGAGATATCGAATTTTGAATATTTTTTGATATATCTAAGTGTGCGAAGAGCTGCATTAATATAATTTTGTAATAATGAATCTATAAAATGAATAATTATACTAATTATATAAATTATATTTGATCAAATAATAATTATGTATTTAATTTTCCTTTAATTTTTTTGCTTGTAGTCGAGCAAATATGAGGATCCATATCACATAAAAAATATGTACCTAGATCAATAAGTAGGTATCTTTTGTGTTAATTAAATCACAAGAAAATATTTGATTCTCTCAAAATTATTCATCTGAAATTCTCACAAAAAATATTTATTGAGTTGAATCATTATAAGCTTATTACTCATGTAATGAAGAAATTTTCTAAATATACAATCAACAAGATAAATATGTTATTTGAACTTTTCTGATAAAATAAGTAAAAATCTATAACACCCACATGCATATAAAAATATGTAATTATGGCTAAAAATTTTACAAACCAGACTTATGGTTATGGTTTTAGGTTCTATATGGTTCTTTGTAATGAGAAAACTTGATCTAAAAATTTTGTCGGTGCTCGAAAATCTGTGACTTATTTATATATAGTCTTTTTTCAAGATTATTATGAATAAAAATATTCTTAACATCTAAATAATATATCATTCAATCGAAGAGAATATTCTAATAGTCAACTTCAAAATCTAGAGTGAACTCAATCATACCAAGTCTCATCATTAGGTAATCTAACTTATATTTAGTTCCAATCTTTAAAATGCAAATTCTTGTAATAAACAATATGCATTCATAAAGGTCAAAATATTAGTTTAAGTTTTATAAGAGTGAAAAGTATTTATCTTTTCTGCCATGTCCTCACACGATCATAAATGAGATATAATTTTGAAAATAGAGTTGGATAACCAATAATCACTACTAATCTTCATAATGAACATTCACCAGTGTTAAACAATTGATTTTCATGAAAATTGAAGTATTAATTCTAAAGTTTTATCTGAATTAAAGATATATATTTTTTCTACTAAGTCCTTACACCATTCTGGATGAAATAAAATCATGAAATAAGACTAACTTTTTTATATAATCAAATTAAGTAATACAATATACAAAAGAAGGAGAAATATCATAGCATGATAAAACCTACGAGATAGGATGTTGAATACAACTCATCAATTTTTTTTCGAGAGTTATCATAAAATCAAAATTATAAAAATTAGCTATGAGATCTTTGGAATTTTTCATCGTTTTAAATAGATTGAGTTAGTTTTTTTGAAATGCACATTAAGTCTCGAGTGATCACATTTCTTAGTTTCCAACACTTTTGGAGTTGAGGCTAGAATGGAATTTTGAATTACTACATGATTTTGACTAGAAGAAATTTTCCTTTCTAAGGAAATCTCATCCTCTCCTCAAAGACAAAAAAAATTTTTTTTTAGCACATAATATATATGATGATTCGAGAGTAGAATCATTATATTGTAATCAAATAAGTTCATAAATAGTTGAGAGATGATATTCTTTCCTAATAAAAGGCCTAAAAGAGATTCTAGAAGAGTAAGACAAAAATAATACATTTAGATGGAATATATGTATTTGTACTTAATTTAAACTTCTTAAAGAATGAGTTACATTCAAAGAAGTTAATATTAATATTTATTAGAATTTTATCTATCTCAGGAGAGTAACTCATATATTCTTTTTAGGTATAAGTATAATCAATAAAGATATAATTTATTATCTTGATTGCTATTTTATTATTTTTTGAAAAGATATAGAGTAGAATAATTTTTGAGGTTGACTAAATAATTTTTTTCATGATACATAGATGAAAAGATAGTCAGAAAAATTGAGGAAGATATTCAATTGATTAAGTAATTAGCAATTAAAATCATATATTCATAAAAATATATTGAGATAATTTGTACATATATAAATATTCTAATATTCTCAATTAAATCCTTTTTTTTTTTATTTTTTTTTCGAAATTCCAATCTATAGGGGCATGTTGGGTTTTTTATGAATTATGACTTCCAAAATAGAATAGTATTCACTTTGGGGCTAAGTTCTCATGGATTTATTTTTGGATTCTTTTCAAAATGCCTCATACTAATGGAATCATCTCCATCCTTTATATATCATTATTTTTCTCATATCTTAGTTGATGCGAGACATTGTTTGTCCTCTAACAATTTCTCATTGAAATAATGGACCACACTGTGTTTGTTTGTTTGTTTTTGTTATTGGGTTTCCCTCTCTTGGGACCCACTTTTCTTTTTTGTTTGATATTCTCTGATGATTGTTAATAACACATATTTTTTTTCATGGCTATGTTATGGCTTGGAATTGATATCATGTAGTGTTTTTTTTTTTATGGATTTTGATTTCCACAATAATATGATATTGTTCACTTTGGGCCTAAGCCCTCATGAATTTGTTTTTGAATTTTCTCAAAAAGTCCTCATAATGATGAACCTCCTCTATCTTTTTTATGCCAATCTTTTTCTCATGTTTTAGTCGATGTCACATTGTTTGTCTCCCTACAAAGTGCTGGTATATGTGGTATGATGGATGACCACATGATTAATGTAGTTAATACTAAATCTCCTATACAAATATTAAAGATTTTTAGTATTTCTTAAAATTTTAATATTTTTATAAAATTAATTTTTAATTATTTTATAAAATAATTGAAAAATAGAAAAATTAAACATCTAATTTGAAAAAGAAAAAAAATCAATTAAAATGAGTATAATAATATATAAAAGTGACAATTTCTTGATCTATTTTTATTCTTAGCTATGTTAGATTACTAAATATCTAAAATGAATTAGATTATACGAGTCCTTACTTAATGATCAATAATACTCAAGCATCTAGAAAAGTTTATAACAAAAGAAAAGATAACATATAAACCATCAAATTTTGAACTAAAAAAAAAATCATCATCGAAATCTTTTGATTTTGAAAAACATCAATGGAACAAAAGTTAATTAGCATTGAGTTATTCAACATAAAAATTTTTGGAAGCAAATTGTTTTGACACATAAGGATAAAAATAACTCGATAGAAATAAAATGTGACATCTTAATAACTGGGCTTTCATAGTAGTGATTCTCTTGTTTAGTGCCTCTGTCTTGTGTGGTTCGAATCGGGCTCTCTTTACTATGTACAAGAAAGCACCTATCTGAAAAAAGAAAGGTTGAAACTTATACAAATATTTCACACACAAATGTGTTCACTAATCCTTTATATAAATACATAGAAATGATTGGGGTAGCTCATAGTTATATATATATGGATGTATGTATGTATGTAGCACACCAAGCTTAGAGGGAAAACAAGTAGCTCATAGTTATATATATATGTATATATGTATGTATTGATCTGTAATTTCATGTGTATTTTCATAAATATGTTAGCTATCTTATTACCGGTAGGAATATGTAGTGTATAACTCGATTCATCTTAAAATTTATTTTTAATGTAGTGATTATATTTTTTGATATGTTTCGTTCATTTACGAAAGATTGAAGTAGAAATAATTTGTAATGATGTCTGATAATTACAAAAAAATATAATCTCTTTGAATAGGAAAATTAATATTTGAGTAAATGTCTGATCCATAAAACTAGATTTCATATATATATATATATATGTGTGTGTGTGTGTGTGTATATATATATATATATGAAATCTACATGATCTACATTGGTAGAAACAAGTGTAATCATAAATCTATATACGAAATCTAAATGATGTAATAATGGAAGAGAACTATGGAACCAAACTCAAAGAGATTATTTTAGTCTATATAGAGTTTTGTGCATTATGGAAAGATGATCTGTCTTTTCTGGTATTATAAAACATAATGGTTGTTTCATGTAAATCTCTTTGAGATTATCATGATGGATAATTTTTCTCACATCCAACTAAGTTCCATCCAACCATGTGAAACTACGTGTGACAAAGTATACTCATTGAAGTCATCTTGGCTATTGGTTGGAATGTATTCAAGCTAGAGATGTCAACCGGCCCGGCACGGTAATTTCTCGTGCCCGGGCTTGTGCCTTTCTTGACCGCGGCACAACTGTGCCGTGCCGTGTTGAGGCCAACCGGGCCTCGTGCCGTGCTTGGCCCGGCACAGTATCGTGCTTAATTTTTTTTTAAAAAAAATTAGGGTTACTGGGCGCCGAAACTCTAATTTTTTTAAAAATTAATGTTTCGGGCGCGTCCAATTCCTAATTTTTTTTAGAATTAGGGTTTCGGGCGAGCCGAAAACCTAATTTTTTTTAATTTAGGGTTCGGCCCTTCCGGGCCGAACCGGGCGAATCGTGCCGCGGGCCCGTTCCGGGCTCAAACCCCAAAAAACCATGCCGGGACAGGCACGGCATGAAAGCCTTGTTGGGCCTGGAAAAAATGTGCCGGCCCGGCCCGGCCCGTTTGACACCTCTAATTCAAGTAATCATTCATGTAAGTATGAGTAATATCTCATTCAATAACTATGATTATAATCAAATCTACCTTATCATAATGTCTAATCATCAAAATGAATGCCTAGTTGCATACAAGTTTTCTAGAAAGTCTAGATGATCACATGTTTTGTTGATGTGATAACGTAAATTTTACCAAACGTAATTCGTCGTCATAATGAATAATTAAGAGTCTATGACTCATTGACTGAAATCCGATAACTACCAAGTGAAAAAAAGAAATTAAAATAAATGAGACTAATATAAGAGTAAGAAAGTACATGAGAAATTAAATATTTGAGTATAGTACTATATTAGTTCTTTTCATAAAATAAGCATAAGGTTTTATTCATTCTCCTCAATTAAATTAGTTTTCAACAAAGTTGACTGTGCATGGGTTTACTATGGATGACCTCATCTCATATATACACACAAGTTTGACAAGGGAGAGAGAGAAGATATGAGAGAAAAAAATGAAAATAAAATATTAGTATGAAAATCTTGAAAAAATGAAAATATAATCACTATATATATATATATATATATATATATATGATTTATGGTAGTTCATATGTTTGGTATAACTCATGAATATAGATATCATTGAACATGAATATATTTATGAAAAGGAAAAAAAAAAGAAATAAACAAATAATTAAACAAAATCTCAATAATTATGATTATTTTTGCCTCAATGGATAAAAATATTAATGAACATGAATATGTTGAAATTTAAATTCGATGGATTTATCAAAAAATAAATAAAATATCAATTGATATCTTTGTACGTAAGAGGAATATCTAATAACATGTTATGGATTTTTCTAGATATTTTCAATTTTGTTCATTTTTAAGGGGGGCAATATCATGAATATTATTAATCCTACTATGATGATTGACGATTTAAATAGAGTTTGAATATTGTGTGATTTCATGTTTGAGTATTCTACAAGTGTTTTTATTTTTTGATCCTTGAAGTCCCTTGAATCAGTTGGGTACTTATGTGAGGAAGTATCTTGCATGAAGTCATGAGTTATTTGAACTTTAGATGAATGAAGGCAGCATTCAAAGATGAATTTTCAAAAAAGATTCATATTCAAATGTGACATCAATATGCACAAATATACTTTTGTAATAAACTAAAATGTTTTGTCTTTTAAGTTTTGAAATGTCCAAAGAACACACACCTGATAGCTCAAGCAACAACTTTTTCTTTTTCATGAGAAGTGTCACGGATGAAGTAAATATATTTAAAGATTTGAGTAAGTAAATAATATAATTTTTCTTATGGATGAAAAAATTGATAAGTATGCATTTTGACAAGATATAAGAGGTATATTCAATTAATCAAATAATGATGATTAAAATAATTTTTATTTTGAAATATATAAGAATAATTTTGTGTTTAAAAAGTATCTTACATATTTCAACTAAATTCTTATTTTTTCTATTAGACACTGTTTTAGAGTAACATGCTAGTGAATCAAGTCTGATGAATTATGTCGTATTCTTCATAAAAAAAGGTAAACTTATATGATAAATATTCAAGAATTTTATCACTGCTTTAAATTTAACTATCATGTCTAAATTATATTTTGGCTATTTTAAGTAAAAAGATCATAAATAAAAAAATTGGTGATTTTTTAAAGTTTATTATCTTAGTACGATATAAAAATTATCAATAATTATAATAAAATACTAAAAGTCATGGTAAGTTGTAATTTCATAAGTTAGTCCATACATTAATTATTATACACAAATAATTTATTCCTCCAAAAAAAGTTGAAATCATAAGTGAATTGATGAATACTTGATGAAGCCAACTTAAATCACAAAAGATAAACTTTTGTGATCTTTTGTGATTTATTGTTGCTTGATTGACGATTATTGTTTATTTATAATTTTATGATCTTTCACTTATGTAATTTATGTCTAATTGATTGAGATCTTGTTGTATTTCTTTTATTTTCTCCGTTCCTTTGAAATATATTATATTATAAGAGAATTGTGAGTTTGATATTTTTATGTAAGCGAGTTCAATTTGACTATAGTTTTGATTTATTTTAATTTTCTAAGTTAATGACATAATTTATTGACATTCTTCGTGTGGAGATTGATTTTCAGTTGTCATTAGATAGAATGAGCAACTTCATATAATGTAATGGGATGAGTCATTTGAAAAATTATACTGGAGTAATTTGTTAGATATGATATTTTCATGCCAATTAGAACTCGTTTTATTTGATTTATGCAAATATATTGTAACTCAACATGTGTGATAGTCATGCGATATATAAATACTTAGTTATTTTTGTTGATGTTTATTTTAGATTTATATGATTATATTCATATAAAAAAAGATCATTGATTTTTTTATATTTATGTATTTTTATCAAATGATAAGATTATAATTTAAGTCGAAAATTTAAGAAGTGACTATATATTGTGTATATATCTAGTAAGTGTTTTGGTTGCTTCCTTGATGATGGAATGATCCACTAAATTCCATGTGTGGATATTTTTTTTCTTGGAATGGAATTGTGAATATGAAGCATATAAATTTGATTGAAATTCTTAGATTTTTTTATAAATAAATTTTAGAAGATATAATTTTAACTACTAACTACTTAATCAATTAGCTTTATTATTATTATTTTATATCTTACTTTTATATGTGAGAGTATATTTAGGATTCGTTTGATAAAATTGAAAAAATTAAGTGTTAAAATATTTGCTGAAAAATTAAGACTGAATTTTATAAGTTTTAAATTTGTATTGAAAATATGTTTGATACAATACTGTTAATTAAATATTGAATATACATATATTATTTAATAACTGTAAATGCCGAATACTGAAAATAATATATTTTATATATTTATCTTTATTATCATTGTATTATATATTATTTAACATAAATAAAATTTCTAATAATTTTTTTTTTCATTACGATTAATAATTATTAAAAAAATAAAATATCTAAAAACATATCTATAAATAAATTATAAATCAAAAAAAGTTTTAAAAATATTTAAAAAATAATCAATAAAATCTAAACTTTTAAAAATTATCCAAAATTTTAATATAAAAAATAAAAATTAATGAATAACTAGTTGATTTGTTATTTTATCTCTTAAATTAATTATGAAATATGGTTAGAGTTAAGATTTGTAGTGGTAGAGAAATGAGGAGGAGAAGACAGATTCATAAACTGAACTATAGCGTGAATAAGAAAATAAAAAAGAAATAAAAAAAAGACATGACATGTGTAAGATATTTTTATTTGGGCTTGATGGTGCTTGGGCTTTAGGCATGCTTAAGATGCTCATTTAATAAATATAATTGAGATAATGCATATGCTCCTTCTTGATAGGAGTACATAGATATATTTTTGGGGGCATGTAGTATTGATCAAAAATTATTGTATCAATTAATTATCTTTTTTTATTATTTTTTATCGGGTATCTTTTTAAATCATGCATCATAAAAATTTTATTTAGCTTATCTTATATAATTTTTGTAAGAACTTATTTTATTCTTGATCTCTCATTAAATGAGTTTAGATGATCTTTAGATCTTTGAGATATACATTTTTTAGTTATTTCAGTGCTCAAAAAAAATACACATTTTTTAATGAGTTAAGTAGATTATTAATGAGTTTTGATATAGTATTTTTTGAGAATGATTTATTTTTTTAATGAGTATAAGAATAGCTAAAGCTCAGAAAATATATATTTAGATCTACTACTTTAACATCTTTGCATTCTCACTGAGCTTTCGAATAGGAGAGAAAGTTACCTGTTGGCTACTTATGAGCTTGTTAGTCTATTATATGGGGATACTTCTATGGAGTCATGATATGTATCAATAATTATAAATTAAATGAATTCTGGAGATATGTAATTTTTTAGGAGAGAAAATCTTCCTTGAATGCAGATGATGTGGTAGCTCATGAGACTGTTTCATCACTACATTATGTTGAACCAGATTTTCATATGCTTGACTATCCAATGGTTTAAGTTTATACTAGGAGAAAGATGTATACACAATGTATTCAAAGCAAAAGAAAATATCTAAAGAGGCCAAATGATCTTCTAATTAATTTTTTATATTTCGATCTTTCAATTATTTTTCGATAGAAATAAATGTTATACCCAATAATCTATTTTATACGTATTATTGTACTCATATTTTTTTCCTTTTTTATTTTTTTATTATTATTTTTAATAGTACTTATATATATATATATATATATATATTTCCTTCAAAGATAATATCTAACTAAGGATGGTTTTAAATTAAGTTGCAAGAGATAAATATCTTCAACTCCAATGAGACTTGGGAATTTGTATCTTAATTTTTTGAGAAAATTTGTTATTATAAGTAAATATTTATGGTGACAACCAATTTAAATTTAAAGGTAGATCACTTTAAGATAAGATTTATTGTGAGAGAGTTTTCTCAAATATTTGTTGTATATTATAAAAATATTTTTCTTTATCAATCAAAATGACTTTCATATGAATTCTTATTTCATTGGCATAATTCGTTAAATTTGAAAAATATTTTTTTCATGTGACTTTGAGGAGGAGGAGATGTACTTGGAATAATTATTTGTATTTTAAGCTACACAGTCAGATTTATTTTTTAGTTTACATAAGATATTATATGGTCTAGAGTAGTTAATTATAGCTTTATTTATGATATTTTTACATGTCATCAGCTCTCTTGGTCTACACAGTTATGTTTAGAATTTTTGTTAATTTTATAGGCAGTCATATCAAAGAGTATCTAAAACCATAGTTCTTCATAGATAATTTTATGAATCTCAAATATTTTTTTGAGATAATTGTAACATATTCTATGAGAGAGATCATGTTGCTAAGGATGAAGTAACCGATTAATATTCATAAATGTTGGATTTTTGAGTTTTGATCTAATAAATATTCCAATTAATACATGTATTACTTTTTTGTTAGATGTTTTTCGTTTAATTGACTATATTACTTGTAATTAATTATTTCATCGATTCTTAATGATAGATTTATCTCGACGTGATTTTTCAAATATTAAGATTTTTGAAAAAAATAGTAAAATTTTGTATTTTTTAAGCAATTATTGATACTTATAGTTCGACGAATATTTAATTTTTAGTTGTGTATTATTAGCATGAGCAGGGAATAGATCTACAATCAATTTTATATATTTTTTGCAGATAATTTTGTATTTTGAAAAAATAAAAAAATAATTATTTTAAAATTTAATACATAGATAGATTTTTGGATGATGATAATAATTATCTATGATGTATTTTTGATTCGAGACCTACATGAAGAAATAAAATATTTTTGTTCACTAATTATTTTTTTACAAAGATCGTCAAATAGTGTGACATATTGCATGCAATTTAAAATTTCACGAGCAGACGAATTTTATATATAGTTTTTTACTATTACTACAACCTATGTTAATATGACAAATCAACTAGCATATATTATTACAAAAATATTAAAATTATTTAAATTTACTTTTTTTTTCCTCAAAAATTAATATTCTAAATCTTCGCTCACCAGCTTGAGAGCCAGTGGCCATTTCAAATTCAATTTATAATTTGTGTTTTTTCTTTTTTTTTTTTTTTTTTTTGTTTTATAGTTCTTTGTAGATGGTAGCAACTGACATGCGAGTTATCCTATTCAACTTTGTCTAATCCTTTTGCTACAACTTCCTCTTCGATCTTATATTACATTTTAGAAGGAGACTTGTTGCTCAATCCACAAATTAGTCTTTTTTTAAGTTTAAAAATTTAATAAATAATTTTATTGATTTTTATTTTTTGATTTATTTTATGAAGAAATGATGAATTTATGCTTGCTATTAGGTTACTATTATATTTTAGTTAATTTTATGGTAGATAATTAGTCTTATATTATATTTTTATTTAATTAGTCTTATATTATATTTTTGCTGATTAATGTCTGATTTGTAGATGCACTTTTTCTGATGCATGAGGTGAATTGTTAGGATTCTATTTTATGAATAAAAATAATTTTTATTGGATTTGTATTATCTTTGGGTATCAAACTTGCAGGTAATTTATTTGATAATTAAATGCAAAAAAATATTTTTTTTTTGTGTGCACAAGTTACTGGTAATATCTCCTACCTTTTTTCTTCCTACCTTTGTTATTTTGTCGTGTTCAACATTTGTTTGGTTCTTGTGTTTTCCTTTATTTCAGCGTTATCTTGGCATCCTTTTCATGAAGATTACTTTGTTAGTGGAAGTTTTGACGGTTCTATTTTCCATTGGCTTGTCGGGTAATTTTATCGTGTTAATGATTTTGCAAAGTTCTTACTTTCCTTCATTTTTTTTTTGTTATGTTGATATTATGATCCACTTTGAATCATGTGACTAGGGCTATATGTATCCCACGGGATGTGTCTAGTTGACATGACCAATTTTTGTTCTGGGCCGGGCCTGGTTGGCACTACTGATCACGGGCATGACGAGCGGTGCCCAGGCAGGGTCTATGCCATGGCGCGTGGTCCATGGTCTGGCGGACCGGGCAAGACTACAGGTGTCAACCAGGCCGGGCCGGGCCGGCATGAGGCACGACACGATTCAGCCGTGCCTGGGCCGGCCCGGCACGGGAAAATTCCGTGCCCGGGCCCGTGCCGTGCCCGGGTTAGGCACGAGCCGTTCCTGGCCCGACACGGTTCGGCCCGTGTCACGGCACACCGGCACGGGTTTGTCCCGTGTCGGGTGTCCCTTGAGCCCGACCCCGCAATGGCCCCTCCGGCAAAAAAGACCGTGGGTCGGGTCTGATTCACCCGACCCGTGGTCCCCCGATTCCCGAACCATACGGACAGGCCAGCCAGAGCGGGCCAGGCAAGGCACGGCACGGCCCGCCGTGCCTGCTGGCCATGCCGGGCCCGGCTGTTTTAAACCGTGCCTGGCACGGCACGTAGGCACGCTCGTGCTCAAAAAAAAGGGCCGGGCCGGGCCGGCCCGTTTGACACCTCTAGGCAAGACCCAGGCACAACCCTATGCATGGCCACGCGGTTGGGGGTCTCGGGATGGATCATGGCATCATGCTTGGTTAGGCTAGACATGATCCCGGGGTACTAATGAAAATTGGGAATGTATTGCCTCTGGGCATGGATTTGAGGCCGTGTGGCATGGGGGCCTCCTCATCAGGCAAGCCATTGCCCTTAGGTTCACACTGACTTTACCATAGGAATAAAGATGGAAAACAGACCTTGTTGGGCCGGTTCGAGTCACTCGGCAACATCAGCACGTCCCTGCCTCAAGGCACGATACTAGGCCCATGTTGTGCGAACCCAACCTAGGCTGGGCCTGTGCTTCGGGATGTGTGGCTAGCCTTGGCTTATGCCTAGTTAGCCCTTGGCTCTAGGGGCTAGACTCTAGTGGGAAGTTGTGTGGTACAACTGCTGCCCACGTGCCTTAGTGGCTATGACCTGTTGGCTATTGTACGTGTTGGTGTAGCCATGGTCCACATGCCTACCACCCACAGTGGTTGCTGGTTGGTTCTGTGCCGGTGGGCATGTTGTTTTGTACAATTGTACAATTAGTATTTGTGGGTATGGCAATAAAAACTATTTTTTTTTTAAATTTAAAACCATGTAATATAACAACAATATGAAATATATTTAAATTCTTTAAAAATCAAACAAAATTCAATTTATATTTATAATGAGTCAATCAGTCAAGAATATGAAATTAAAAAAAAATAAAAAATTAATATTAAAATTTATATTGCTACCAGCTTATCCTAGTTTATGATTACTGTTTATATGATTTTGATCATGAATGTTTAAAATTTTATTTTATTTATAAAATTTATTTACTAGGTCTTAAATAAATTTTCATATATTTTTTTAATTCTTTAAGCATATCAATGTTTTTATAATATTTGATTTAAATTTATCATCATATATATAATTCTATTTATATTAATAGAAAAAAAAGACTCAAATAAAATATTAGACAAAAAAAAATTTTTTAGCTTGTATGTCATTTTAGATAGTATGTGATAGGTGAGTTCATTAGTTTTTTATCAATTTAATATGTTAAAATCTTTTATAATAGACAGTGATATGATCGCAATTCATAAACATCAATCCATTCTAAATCAACTCGAATTCAAAAAGGGTCAACTCGAGTCATAGTCCAACTCGAGTTTCAACTAGTTTCATCTACACCAACCCATTCTAATTTGAAAATATGAATCTTTGATTAGGATTAGGTTGGGTAATATGTAACAATATAATAAAAATTAAATAATTAAAATATTTAAATAATTTAAAATTGAAAAATAATTAGTTTCTAATATTCTTTTGAAAGCTAAAAATTTATATAATATAAAATTATAATTAAATATAACTATTTTGGATGGGGATATTTTACTCAATCATTAATTTTTATGGCATAACAAGTAATTCTTGTTAAAAATTGAGCTATGTGGGTAATAACTTGAATTTGATTGGGACACTTTGAAAAAGTGCTCTTATCAAATTGGAATCTTTGTTACAACGCTAAAAAAGAGTAAGTTATAGCTTGAGTTTTTTTTTTTTTTTTTTTTTTTTTTTTTTTTGGGTTTTTTAGGTTCTACTTCTATCTTTTTAGGATTTTGACTTTTTTTTTGTATGTTTGGGTTTGCTTTGGGTCGCTTGAATTCAAACTCAAACCCAACCCTAATTTATTTCATGCTGAAATTTTTTAACTCAAGCTAGAACAAAATTCGAGAAAATTTCAACTCGTTGCTAATTTTATTCTGGGTTACCATTAAGTTGTACGGGTTGATTAGACTCGAGTTGCAACCCTAGATAGAGAGATAAGTATGAATAATAAATGATAGTTAAATATTTTGATTGTTCACACTTATTGAAAAAATTATATTGTTGATTATTCGTAGCAATAAAAAGAAAGATTTATGTTCTTCGAATATGATTTCGATTGTAGTACATGGAGACTCGTTATCTCAAATCGTATTAATTTTTTTATTTATATAAGCTTTGTTTTTGTTCATAATATAGAATCTATTTTGACAATTAAATAATAAAATGATAGAATTAATTGACTAATATTTTAAATATTTTTTTTATCAATAATTTTTTATATTTCTTGAACATATTTCTAATATTTTATATGCGCTTAAGTGCAATATAAGTTATAAGAGTGTATATACGTGAATATAAGTTTGTTGCATTATAAAATATTTTAAAAATAGAAATATTTGATTTTTGTTATTTAGGGCTAGAGAGATTTCAAACTTTCAGAAATGGGATGAAAAGATTTTCAAATTCATGATATAATATGTTGATTTATAACTATAGGTGTCGGATGGGCAGTACCATGCCGACGTGTCTAGTTTTTTTAGGTTTGTTTGGGCCACCTTGTTGTGTTCTACATGACTTGGTTTTTAGCATGAGTTATGTCATGTCAGCATGACTCTAAAAATGGGCAGTCCTGCACGACTCTAAAAATGGGTAGCCCAGCACGGTTCATTGGCAAGCCTTTTGCTCGTGTCATGCTGCTTTTTGTTGAGTTTTTTGGGTTATACCAAGCTGGGTTAGGCCTCGCCAGGCTAGCATGGATCATGCTAGGTTAGTTTGATTCGTTCTAGGCTAGCCTTTGTCAGCTGTTTGCCTATTTGACATCTCTATGTTTATAATAATAAATGAATTCAATATTAAGCTGAATTCCAAAGATATTTTACACCAAGATGGAATGTCTTTAGGCTTGTTTATTTACATAAATTATAAAATTATTATATTTTGTTAAATCTGTTAATTATTTTTTTGAATATTGATTCATCATAATTATTATCAACTAAATTTTATTTCAATCCCTTAGGGTTGATAGTATAGATTATATTTTTTCTAATTCTCTCCTCATAATATATGTAGACTCATAATTTATTAATTGTTAAATTATTGTTTGTAATTTTTACTCAATTTCTAATTTACATATTATTAATTCTTTTATTTCTATATATTCATATAATCTTTCACTTTCCAATTGGTATGCTTGGAGATCTACATATAATTGAACTTATATTTGTTTTATAAAATTTTTATTTAATTTATTTTATAATCATCAATTACAAAAAGTCATTAATCTAGCTTTCTATTTGGTCCATCTAATATAAATTTTATGTGTTATGTAAAAATCTTTAGCGATCTCATTGTTAAATATTATGTATTTGGAATTTCTGATATTTGATATTTCATAATTTTTTATTAGTATTATTATCTTAACATTATTATTCTTAGCATGATTGAACTAATATTTTCAGTATTTCATATTATGCTTACTAATCCTAAATCTCTTTGTCTCAGGTGCAACTCTTAAAATTTTTAGTTTTTTTCTCTAATCCTCCGTCAAGCTCATCAATTAATAATATATTATCTGTAAATAACATATTTTAAAGGATAATTTTTTGAAAGTCTCTTATTAATTTATTCATAATTAACACAAAAATATGTGTGAGCATTGATCTTTGTTGTATTCATACAATTATTAGAAATTCATGACTGACATGATGCTTTGAACTAATCTAACTTTGTATGCTATTTTCTCATATATATATATATATATATATATATATATACATATATATATATATTCATGATTAATTCATTGTACATACTTGATATCTATTTATTGTATAATTTTTATCATATTAATTTTTGACTCTATAATACACTTTCTTCAAATTGATAAATTTTATGTATAATTCTTTATTTTTTATGTATTTTTTGATTAATTGTCTAATTAAATAGATGTTCTCAATACTAGACCTACTTAGCATATATCAAAATTGATTCGGTGAAATATTTATTTTTTTTCTTAATTTCTGTTTAATTATTTTATTTTTCAAAGCTTTATAGTGTGTTTCATGATTTTAATATCTCAATGGTTATTATAATCTTAAATTTATTTTTTATTTTTATAAATATGAATTATAGTATTTTTCTTCCATTCTTCCATTATTTTTTTAGTTTTTATGATTTTGTTAAATAATTTAGTGAGTCATATAATATCTTTCTCTCATGACTCTCCAACCTCTAATAGAGGTACTATTAGATTCTAGGACTTTTCTAACTTTATTTTTTTTTTTTTGAGATTTTCTCTGATCTTTATGAGTTCTATCTTAGTTACATATCTAAAGTTATTTAGTTATTTGTTATCCTTGATATTTATATCTAAATCTGTGAATTTGTTTAATTGATCAATGAAATATATTTTTTTATCTTTTTTTTGACTTTTTTTATCTTTTATTAGAATCTGATTCTTTTATTTTTTAATATATTTTATCTAATTAATGTCTGATTCTTGCCAACATTTAAATATAAATTTTATTTATCCTATTTTGTAGTTTATCAGATATTTATCATAACACACATAGACGCACGCGTGCACACACACACACACACACACACACACACCCACACACACACCCACCCACCCACACACACACACCACAGAGAGAGATGATAAGTATTAAAATTTCATTATCAAAAATTTGTGTACAATGTTAATCTAAAACTAGATTACAACAATATTTTCCAAATACAATGTAAATCTCAAATTTGTATCTTTCTTAGAATAGAGATGAAATCTTTAGCTTTATTTTCATCTCATCTTGCATTCCTCTTTCTCCAGATATAACAAACTGTGTATGCAACTGCAGCTTTCTTTATGACATTCGCAGGAGATTTGCAAGTCCTTCGACAATTCGAACACACTAGTAATGTCAAATGCTTCTCCTTGGATCCGTGCTCATCTCCTCATTTCTTGCTAGATTTTTTTGCTATACGCACATTGAAAAATAGGTGGTTAAAAGTTTATGGAGCCCCACATAATTTACAAGCTGAATTTTGTCTAGTGGAAAACAGCCAGTCTTTAGTTCTTAACCTCCTCATTTTTGCTATTCATAAAAAAAATGACATGTTTAGGGATGTGATCTTGGAACCATATTACTGTTAGTCAAATTGGATTTTTATTAGGATGTGGTTTAGTGAGGAAATTATAAGCCTCATAAATAATTTTCTCTTTATCCCCTCCAACTCTTTTCTAGGTCTTTAACTTTGACTACTATCGCCCATACTAAGAATCAGGTTATCACGAATAAAAATTAGAAATTTTCAAAAGGGAGGGTCCTCATTGGAGGTCTCAATGTTCCATATATTTCATATATTTAATTTCACTTATCATTGTTTTATTTTTCTTTTTTTTCTAATGTTGGAATTTGACTCATTCATTTAAAGTTAGAACAAGGGTTCTCTATTATGACTCTGGAATGTGAAGCTGCGACATAAATAAGTCGCAGCTAGTTTTGTGTTGCAATTAAAAGTTTCATGTATTTGAGTCACGATCTTATTCTGTACTAGAAATGCGACATTGATAAAGTGACAACATAATTTATGTTGCTGTGACGAGAAATATTAAGGTTTAAATTTTTAATCATGTTCTGTGGTGACATGATATGAATAGAGTTGCAATATAGTTTTTTATTATTGTGACCTATGTTGCACGGATACGCCTAGGAACTGTCGTGTCGCTGTGTCCGACCTGTGTCCACGTGGACACGGCGACACGATACGTGTCAGAGACATAACCGACGCATTGTTCGGAAACAGTTGTCGTTAACAACAGATGCGTCGTTTACCTACAGACGTGTCGTTTATCAACTGACACATTTTTATGATTCTAACGCGTCGGAAATACTTTATATATTAATTATTACTCCTACATCTCTAACAAATTGAGGAGCACACCGCCGACAGTGAGTTGTCGACAAGCCGATTGCGAGAAATAGTTGTCAATTGTCATTGCGTCAAACTGGGAGGGGAGGAGCACACCGCCGAGGTGCCGACAATACTTAAGCTAACCTAATTCTATAAAGGGAATGGGGGGTTTTAGAATCTGTATCGGGAGGGGGAGAGAGTTAGAAAATCGAAACTGTAAAGAGAGAGTGGTGGGGGTGGGGGGGTGTTAGAGGGTTTAATTTTTTTTTTTACATTATTTTAAAATACAAAATTTTAAATTATTTTAAAATACATAATATTTATAATTAATAATTTTTATTTTTAATTTTATTTTTTTTATCATGACGTATCCTAGTCGTATCCGTATCCTAGTTTTTTAGAATTTGCCGTGTCCTCGTATCCTACCGTGTCGTATCTCCGTGTTCGTATTCGTGTCCGTGCAACATAGGTTGTGACTAGATTTAAGAAGAATTTGAGTCATGACCTTTTTTTTTTTGGTGTCGTGTTATATTTTGACTCGAAAAAAAGTTGCAACATAAATTATGTTGTTGTCATTAATGACTTAAATCATTTAAGTCATGACATATTCTTTGGTGTTATGACGTGAATGAAATGAAAATAGATTTGTTTAGTCATTATTTATAACCTATGTTGTTAATGACACATTTTTACTTTATTATTTAATGACTTGTAAATGAAAAATAAAGAAGTTTAAAAAGAAAGTAGCTTCACTATTATGGAAAAGTAAATAAATGTTTAGCCTTGAAGCATAAGTAGTGAAAATAAATAATTTTTTGCTCATCTTTTTATCTCTCTTTTCTTTTTTGGTGCATATATGCTTCTTTCATGAATATCTTCAGATGAGCTCTTATGCGAAAATGATTTTACTAGTTAGGAATCATATGATTCAAGGAGTACATTTAATCACAATTCCAAATGATAAGTAGTGGTAAGGTTAGATACTTTTTTGGTATAAAGCTAACTTATTTTATGAGAGTATCATCTTGTTCAATAAGAAGTATGTGATTGACATTTTTATAGATGTTGGACATTTGGATTGTGTTCCAGTATATCTTATTGATCTTATTACTTATTTTATTTTTGATGTTATACCTTCAGTTAACTCTATTAGTTGCAGTAGAATCATAAAGAATATTAGTTATGTGATTATGATCTGATCAAATATAAAATATATACATAATATAATTAGTTATTTTTTAGATTCGATTATAAATGATTAAATTTCATTATTCTCAACTTATTTTATGTTATGACTAAAATTAGCTTAGGAGCTACTTGCTTGACCGAATAATAGAGATTTCTTTTCTCAGAATATATAATCTTATTAAATTTAACTTGTTCTATACTTATTGATGTATTTGCATATGATGTCTCAAAAAAGTTATCATTATACAAACTAATATAATTAGTAGTAGCTGAGAAATAACATTTTCTTATTTAGAGCTCCATCTAGAACTCCAAAGGAATAAGATGGATAAGAGATCCAAGTGTATGTTTTGAATTCTAATAATGGCTAGACTCATTAGAGGATAAGTTCTGCTTTAAAAAAAATACAATCAACATTAACTAGTATTTTATTATTCTCGGGTAATGAAAACACGTATCTTTTTGGGTATTAGAGTAACTACAAAAAGGTATATTTTGTTATTTTGAATTTTTATCTTATCATGTCAAAGAAATAGATCTTGAATAAAATAATTGTTCCAAAATTTTTGAGATATAATTTAAATAATTATTATTGAGAATTCAAGATTTTTTAATCAAATTGTTTCCGATTAAAATTATGTTTCTTCCAAAAGATTTTAAAACACTTTTATCATAATAAACGATCATTGCCCCTTCAATTAAATATTAATTGTTACTTTTACAAAATTTTTTGGTGGAAGTGTATTTGTTGTATGATGTCAAGATTACAAGATTAGAAAAATTAATTACATGATTATTTGGCTTCTCCAAAGACTTTTTTTTTTTTTTGTTTTGAATAACTTGTTTATGTTTCATTCTCAAAGGATAAATTCAAAGTTTTGAATCTTCAGGTCTCTTATACTTCAACTCAATCGTAGATACCTACTTGATGGAACTAGAAATTCATTTTTCAACAAAATCTCATTTTATCTATATTTAATCTATTCTGTACTTGTTAATACATATGATGACTTGAAACGAGAGTCTTCATAAGCCAAACTAACAAGTTCAAAAGTAAATGAGGAGTGATACTTTTTTCTAGTTGGAGTCCCATGTGGAACTCTAAACGAGCAAGAAAGGATAAGAGATCCAAGCTTATTTTTTGATCCTTGTCATGATTAGACTTGTTAAAGAATAAGTTATATTCAAAAAAGTAACATTAACACTCCTTTATATTTTCTTAGTCTCAGATAATTAAAAATTTTGAGATGTAATCTAAATAATTTTTATTCGGTATGTAAGATTTAAAAAATACAACATGAAAAATGATAGATAAAGATGCTCAATTGATCAGATAATTTGTAGTTAACTTAAAATTGCATTTTGAAATATTATCCCAAAGAAATATGCTAGTCATCTCAACTAACTATGTTTTCTTACTTTGTACGACTTGATTTTATGGAGATGTGCTAGAAAATGAAGGTTTTTGTTTGATTTTATGATCCATATAGTATAGTAAGTATTGAAGCTCCGAGACATATTTTAATATATTGTTTTTTTAATGAAATTTTTTACTAAATTATTTTGTGTGAAATAGTTGAAAAATAAAAAAAAGATATGTGATCCAAATAAAAAAGAATAACTAATTGAAACACTTAATAATCAATAAATATAATAAAATATATTAATAGAAATGTTAGTTATGAAAATATACTAAAATTTTCTATCATATATGATAATCATGTGTGAGTAAGGTTGCCTTGTTAGATTTGATTCACATAAATACATTGAGATACTTAATCATGGAGGTCATAACATATGATCCATTATTCTTATAATGAGAGAAATTTTTCCAATATATCTTTTGATCTTGCAAGACATTGATAGACAAAAAAAATAATATCAGAGTTAAATTCTTTATAAAAATAATTCACAAAAATAAGATTATTTGAGCATATAAGAACAAATGAAATATGATAAATAACAAGTTGAATCATGTTATAACTATTGACTTCAGATAATTCATTTTTAGATATTACAATATTGAATGAGCAAAAGGAAAAAAAAATAGTAAACAAAAATCTTGTAATTTGATTGTTGGCCTTTTAGTGAATAACTCCCAATGTGTGCCCTATGCCAAAGATTTTTTTTGCCTCATTCTCTTATATGATTAATACTCTCGTTGTCTCTATGGTATATTGTATAAGAAGTATGCTCACTAAGTTTGTGTCTTCCTCGTATATCCTTAACTGTCTGATGATACATCTCTGATCTAAAGTCAATGACACAAATACTTAGAATTTTATTTTGAAAATTTAGAAAAATGTAAGGACGAGAGCGCATACATAATGGGTCGATGCCCTTGTTCGCATCATGCACATCTACATTGTATATGCCACTACACATTTTTTAGGGTTTGTAAAACCTAACTTAAATATCGATGCCCTTGAACTATAAATTGAAATTAAAAAAATTTGTGCAAGCCTACCAATTGGATGCTCCCATCCAAAAAGTAAAGACAATCATGCTCAGCTTGCTTTGTGTCTGTGCGTGTGTGTGTGTGATTAATCCTTACTATGTATGTATGTATGTATGGATATGCAGAAGTATAGAACCATCAAAATTTGACATGTCTAATTTCAATAGGTTTTATCATGCGTGTGTGTGTGTGTGTATGTATGTATGTTTTTGTGTGTGTGTGTGTATTATAGTCATAGTTGTTAAATTGAGATTGAAACCGAGAATCAAAATGCTTGATTAGTGAATCGAGAATCGAATCTGAATTAAATTTTTTGTTACTTTTTTTCTACATTAATTAATTCCTATTTTCAACCGTTTGCAATTTTTTTTATTTTAGTTTTTATTTTTGTGATTTTTTTTAAATCTTATGTTTTTTCACTTAAAATTCATAATACTAAAGGCTGAAGTTATTTTGTTCACATTAATTAATTCCTACAGCTGATAATTTTTTTTTTAATTTTTTGGTATTTTAATTTTTTGTGACTTTTTGAGGATCTTGGTCCCTTGAAAATTGGTAATAAATTGATTCATATGAATCGATTCAATGATTCATGCATATTTTTTAATTTTATCAAAGAGTCGGATCATTTCTTCCCTAAATCATAGATCAAATCGTGAATCGTAAGATTTTGTTAATAATGATTATAACTATTAATGAAGTGTATGGGCTCTGTGAGTAACTAAGAATGAACATTCACCATGAACTACTATATGCTAACTGATGAAGCTTCTTTTATCACGTTGTTGATACCAATGATAAAAATTTTCGATATATCCACCGATATATCTCCGATATATCCTTAAATTCTAAGTATCGATATATTCATTAAGACCGATATATTCATCATTGATTGGTGCTCATATATAAATACACACCGATATATCTTCGATATATCCGATATATCTGTAAAATCCAAGTACCGATATATCCGTAGAAACTGATATTTTAATCCTTTGTTGATACCATCATATGTGGTTCACCACAATGCAGTTGTGTTGCATCAAACAATAATATTTTAATATTTTGTTCGTACAATGACAATTGAAAAGCTTGTGAGGGTGCATATGTGCTTTATTATTGATGCAAATCAAAGTGTGTAATGCTCGTGAGTTATTACTGGCAGGCATGAAAACCCACAAATCGAAGTTGCTAGCGCTCATGATAGTACTGTGTGGGACCTTGCTTGGCATCCCATCGGCTACATTCTTTGCAGGTAATTTCTTGGTAAACTTTATATTTCCTCATCCCGTGTCCTGCGCTATGAATGTAAACAACAATCTGTTCGAGACAAATGGGTAGATTTCATCTACTTTTTCTTCCATTTTTCATGCAAATCCTCGTGCATGCGAAAAGCCATAAATCTTGTTTTGATCAAGTTCTGATAAATATATATGATATTAAGTTTCCTGTCTCGCTCTCTCTCTCTCTCTCTCTTATATACCCATATATATGCGTGTATATGTGTGTGTGTGTGTGTGCGCGCGCGCATATATATTCTTATATTACTAGTTTTAGTTCTTCTCCAGTGGCAGCAATGATTTCACAACAAAATTTTGGAGCAGACATAGACCAGGGGATACGGCCTCTGATAAATTTAGCATGCCACATAGCCAAGGTTGGTAATTTTAACAAGAAATAGCTATTGAAATTGGGTTCCTTATGGAGCATATTAGATTCTGAGGCAGTCCATATGTTGGGTGTGTGTACTTATGTGTGTGTGTACTTGTGTGTGTGTGTACTTGTGTGTGTGTGTGGTATCACGAGTTGCTGAAACTTGAGATGTGGCAGGTCAGTTTGCTGCCGGAATGAGCAGGAGCGATGGAGCCATCCCTGGCATGGGAGTTGGTATCCCTTCGTCTGCTCCACTGCTAAATCAGTCAGCTCAGGGTGAAGTGAAGCAGCCTCTTCAATTGGGACCTCCTCCTCTACCTCCTGGTCCGCACCCATCCCTAATTGCTTCCAGTCCACAATACCAACAGATTGCCCCACAAATCCCGCAACATCAAACCCAAGCAATTCCTCCCCCTATAGTGTCATCGTTTCCCATCTCTGCCCATAATCTGCAGCAGATGCATCTCCCTCACCTGCCGATGCTTCCTCATCAACTCTCTCGGCCCCCTCCCCACGGCATGCCTCCTCCATTGCCATCCTCCATCCTCGGATCCCTGCTCCCCCCTTCTTCAGCTCCCGGTGTCGCGGTAATGATAGATATGATCCCCGTGTTATTTTTTGTATCTTGCGTATGTTATTCAAAAGGCACGCGATCACGCCAACACCAGCACGCTAAATCTCATAAGAACTCCAGGGCTAAATGTGCTCGGGTAAGAATAGTACAGGCACGATTGATCACCTGAGAAGTTCTTGTGTGGCATGCGTATGTTAGAGGTCATGTCTCTGTACGATAGCAAGTGTCTTCGTCCAATAACGATAGGTCTCAGATTTGAGGCTCATCAGACATAGCATCACTGACTTTCAGGTAGAGGTGTCAATCGGGCCAGGCCGGTCCAGTCCGGCACGAGGCACGGCACGATTCGGCCGTGCCTGGGCCGGCCCTGCACGAAAATTTTTCGTGCCCTGGTTCGTGCCGTGCCCGACCACGGGACTATCGTGCCGTGCCTAGGCCAACCGGGCCTCGTGCCATGCATGACCCGACACGTTACCTTGGCACGAGCCGAGAAACTAATTTTTTTTTTTTAAATTAGGGTTACGGGGGCGACGAAACCTTAATTTTTTTAAATTAGGGGTTCGACACGACTGCGCGCAGCCGATCCCCTAATTTTTTTTATATTAGAGGTTAGGCCGATGGGACCGAACCCGGCGGATTCATGCCCCGAGCCTGTGCCGGGCTGACCTTCACAGAACCGTGCCGGACCAGGCACTGCATGTTACAGTAACCGTGTCTGGCCCGGCACGGCATGGTACAGTAACCATGCCTGGCCCTGCACGAAAGCACGGCCGGGCTGGTTAAAACGGCCCGGGCCAGCCCGGCACGTCTCATTTGACACATCTACTTTCAAGGGTATAATTGTCAAGATAAAATTAGTCTCTCTCCGATCATATGCTAAAGTTTGAATCTTGCGTACCGAGTATGGCCTTCATATGTTATCTGAGAAGTTCTTGTGCAGTCTCTCTGATTTTCAAAATTATATGCTGAAGCACGAGTCTCGTGCACTGGGTTTGATCAAGGTGCTCATTTCTCTTATTAGGGGATACAAGGGGTCCTGAATCAGATGGCTCCTCCGTTGCCACCAGGTCATGTGATGGGTATGAATCAGCTGCACTCGGGATCTATGGTGGCAACTTCTTCCCATCTGATCGGCGGGTTTCCGGCCGTGATTCCCAATTTGCAAGGGCCGGTGAATCCTAGCGGGGGCCAGGTGTTTCTTCAAGGAGGTTCTTTCGGCCGTCCGCAAGCTGGGCAGATCCCATTGCTTCATGGCTTCAACCTCTTCCAGGTACGTTGAATAGGCGCGCAGCACAGACACGCTTTCAAAACACACGGCCACTCCTGCACACGCATGGTTCCGAGATCGAGTATAATTTTTTTTTTTTTTAAAAAAAAAAAATTCTCTAGAGATCTGGTATGGGTTTGGAGTGCGTGGCTATATTAAAAGATAAAAATAAATATATAAAAAGAAAATAATACTAGTGGTGCGAGGCTGCGAGATCGATCTATACTAGCTGCCGAGTCCCGCCGGGAGAGGAAATCCCGCCTCCTGCGACACGGGTGGTTGCAGAGGTGTCAAATGGGCCGTGTCGTGCCAGACACGACACGGCAGTATTCTGATTCCGTGCCGAGCACGGCACGGAACCAGCATGCCGGCCCGACACGGCACTGTTTTCCCGCAGAGTGCACGGCCATGATAGACCATGCTTTACCTTCCATGTCAGAATCTCGTTGAGTGAAAATGTAATGGGTGCCTGGCTTACGTGGTTTGACAATTGTAATCGTGAGCAATATTTGACGCATTGTCTGTCTCGGGTTCTTGTGCCGGTGGACTGTGCCATCACACCAAGATATCATCCCCATCCCCAATTACTTGGAGATAAGTTAAGAAAAAAAAAAGTTTAGCTCATTCCAATGAGTGAAGAAAATTGAAATTAATTTTATTTTATATTTATTTTATTTTTTTATTTTTTATTTTTTTTATTTTTTTTTATTTTTTTTATTTTTTTATTTGTTTACTTTTTTTATTTGTTTAATTTTTTTTATTTTTTTATTTTTTTTATTTTTTTTATTTTTTTTATTTTTTTTTATTTTTTTATTTTTTTTATTTTTTTATTTTTTTTATTTTTTTTATTTTTTTATTTTTTTTTATTTTTTTTATTTTTTATTTTTTATTTTTTATTTTTTATTTTTTATTTTTTATTTTTTATTTTTTATTTTTATTTTTATTTTTATTTTTTTGTATTTTTTTGTATTTTTTTGTATTTTTTTTTGTTTTTTTGTTTTGTTTTGTATTATTGCTTTCATATTTAACGTTTTTATAAAGCAAAATATAGAAATATATTTCACAAAGTTATGAATTACCAATTTCTTGGAGCGGGTTGGACGGTATTTTCCATTTGGCAATCGAACTATTATTTTGTTGGATTTGTGTTGCTGTTGCAACTGTTGTTTTACCAAAATTGAAACATGTTGTTGTGTTGCAGTCGGGGAATCAAACTGGATTGCCTCCTCCACTTCCATCCGGTCCGCCCCCACATTCCTGAGCTCTTTTATTGGCCCATTCCTTCCCTAAAAACTTGATAGTATTACCCATCCTGGTTCTGGTTCTATTTCTGGTTCTGGTTCTACTTCTGCTTCTATTTTTTTTTTTTTTATGGGGGGCTTCTTTTTTTGAATTTTTGTTTTGTATCATAATGTTGTAATTAGTTAATGTTGCAGCTTCGTGTGGCATGTTTTTTTAGAGAATTATTCAAATTTTATTTTGTGTTGTTAGAACTATTATATACAAGTTGCATCAATATATTAATTATCATTTTTTTTAAATACCTTCAACTTTGTGTGTGAGTGTGTGTGTGTGTGTGTGTGTGTGCGTGTGCGTATGCATGTATGTGTATGCGTGTGCGCGCGTGTGTTTGTGCGTGCGTGTGTTTGGGCGTATGTATGCCTATGTGTGTGTGTGCATGTGCGTGTGTGAGTGATGAGTTATTAAATGTTGTACAACTTGATGTCAAAAATAGTTTTTCTACGTGATGAACTTGAGGAACAAATGTACCTACAACAACTATAGGGTTTTGTTGTTCATGGTAAAGAAGATAATGTTTTCCTTTTGAAGAAGCTTCTTGATCAATTGATTCTATAATTTTCATTATCATTGATGGTTACTTTAGGATTGACTATTATAATTATGTGTATTATACAAAGCTATAACCTCATGCTAGAATTATGACTTCCAACTAAAATTATCGCACACGGCACATATCCACAAAGTATATAAGTAATACTTGGAAGATTTTTTTTTAAAAAATAAGAAAGATATGGAATTGAATTTTGAACCTATTACACAAAAAACCCTACGTGTGCAAGTTCCAATCCTCAATTAAAGGCAAATCCAAGGAGAATGCAAAGAATATTTCAATGGGTTTAGGTTTCAAACTAAGATTCTCATTTATACATTTAATTGGAATCCTTGATTCAAAAAAGATACCTCTCAAAACAGCTCGCACGAATTCTTTCCTTATGTTAAGCTACATCGAGATCTAAGTTGGTTTATGTGCACTTATGAATCGAAAGTTATGATTTTTACTATAATATAGGTTTATGCATGTCGACCATGATGAATGGTGACGTGTACGACAAAAAAATATACTCACATGATATGGTAAAAAAGAAAATGATAATACTTCTAATCTTAATGCATGACATAAAAAACTATGTATGAAAACCTAAGATAGAGGTATGTTTAATAATTATACGTATAGTGCTTATGAAGTTAGAAGCACGAACACACATACAACTAATTCATTATATATATTTTAGAAGAACTAACCTCAAGTCATGTGGGGTTTAAGTAGAACATCTAATCTAAGAGTTTCATTATAGTATGTAAGTCATGTGTAAGCCATGACGGATAGTGAAAGGTAAGTCATAGAGCACAAGCAAGAAAAGGTGATTCGTATGGTGGTGATAGCCCTTATGAGTCAATTGTTCTTTTATTATTTCCTTAGGCATGATTCATAGGAATATGTATGGTAATTGTCATGAGTATAGTGCCTATAGCTTCAAAAACATAAATATATTAATTATTACATCATCTTACGTCTTTAAGACATTAAAAGTTAGAAAATAGAAGTGTATAATTGAAATAATCATCAAAAATAATTGGCGTATTATCTAAATTAAATGAATGTGTGAATGAATCTTAAGAAAAATAATATGTGACTTTGGTGATG
Organism: Sapria himalayana; assembly: GCA_029783825.1. Classification (NCBI taxonomy): domain Eukaryota; kingdom Viridiplantae; phylum Streptophyta; class Magnoliopsida; order Malpighiales; family Rafflesiaceae; genus Sapria; species Sapria himalayana. Next base: position 571,879 of record JAREIK010000781.1, on the reverse strand, counting down.
AAATATTAGGAAAATATTTATGATGAGATCATTCTTGATAGTGATAGTCCAAAGATGAGAATCACCATATTTACCAAAAGTCATTGTTTGCTATGAAAAATATTTAATGGTTGATTATTTCACTATGCAACATATTTTTTTTAATTGTAATATTATCTTGGAGTTACAACCACACTTATCTTATAATATTTAAATGAGTACGAACTTATTTTCATATTATAACAATCAAGCACCTCAATCATGCTAAAAGTAGTATTCATTTTTCAATATTATGGCTTTATTTTTATTAAAGCATATTATTCCTAAGTCTAGAGTCATGACTATTTACTAGTGTCATGACTTTTTATCCTCAACAGAAGGAAGGTAAAGTAATGGCCATGTCAAAGTATTGCCACTTTGATATTCTGGCTAAAGGCCAAGCCATAGTCATTTTCTAGTACCATAACTTTTGTATTACAACAATAAAATGTATAAGCCACTGCTATTTCCTAGCTTCGCAACTCTGTGATACCGAAGAAAAGGCAAAAGACATTGCTAATTTCCAATACCATGACTTTTGGGGTACAAAGAACTTAGGGAACATTCAAAAGTTATTGCCACTTTCAAGTGTTATGACTTTTGGGATACAAAAAATTTAAGGAGCATTTAATAGGCACATCTACTTGCCAGCACAATAACCTCGAGCTCAATAAACCAAAGGCCAAAGTCATGACATCATTCCAAAGCTATGACTTTCTTCTTTGAAAATACCTAAGTATAAAAGATTTGGTGAAAGTGAGGAGAATGATAAGGAAAGTCATGATATTTTCAAACTTTCTCTTTTCACAATTCGTAGGAGATCCACAAGTAAGCAAGAGATGCAAGATCAAAGCTAAACTCTAGAGTTCATGAGGCTAACTTTGAAATCATCTTTTCTAGGATAGATTTTAGAGATTCAATTGAAATAACATGTGAATTAAGTTTTGAATCCGAAATTCTCAATTGATGTCAAGGGTTTGTTTATTTTGATTTATGTGATGTATAAATATTTTAATTATAAATGTGATGTTTGATTTATGTTGTGGAATGAATATTGATGGAATTGGTGATTATATAGAATTAAAATTAAGGATTGACTAATCATTGGTTTATACATATTGTGATAATGGATGGTGATTGGTAAACCATAACACTCACTTAGGCATATAGTAAGAAAGAAGTGATAGCCTCTGCGACCATAATGCGTGTGATAAACTTATATGTTTAAGCCCAAATTTAAGGTATGTTAATTATTATGAGTATGTCACTCATGAAGCCATAAGCACGAATGATTTTATATGTCACTTCAATATATATGTCTTAGAAGAACTGACCTCAATTGATGTGAATATTTTAAGAATATTTTTCTAAGTGTTTCACAATTAGTGTGAGAGTCACTTCTTTACTAATGGAGGATTGTGATAAGTAACCATAGGACATGTATGAGTGGTTGTGACTCACAAGATGGTGACAACTCTTTGAGTAGCTTTCACTCACATAGTTTTTACTGGTGAAATTTGAGAGAAAATTTATTAATTATGTGATTATGATACTTATAAAGTAGAAAGAAGAGATACTTTTAAGACCATATTAGTTCAAAGACCTAAAGATACTCAAGATTGGAAAATAAGAATGTATATATGAAAGAACTATCCAGCACAATTGATAAGTTTCCTAAGAGGTATGAACATATGAATGACCATTAAATAGAGATAATCTATTATCTTGGTGATAAAATACCACAGAAACAACTATAAGGGAATCATCATTGTGATGGGCTCAATGGCGATAATCATTTTGTTTGTTATTATAGCAAAAGAACATTCTGATAATAATCTAATCTTCATTCTATATCCAAACTCAACATGAATTGAATAATTTAAACATTCTTCATATAAATATTGGGATCTAAAATTTTTGCCAAAATCCTGAATTATCTTATCCACTAAAATAATATTATCTCACTATTAGTTTACCAAACTGTTAATATAATTTATGTGTGATTTATATTTAAATAAAAGTTTTTTTACCACATGTATGACTTGTATACTTGTCGATATTTGTTAATGAGAGATAATCTCCAACAAGTTTATGGGGTACTATCTAACCAATAAATTTAGGTAGTATAACAAAATCATAACAATCACTAGGCCATTTTCATGCCAAGCTATCATTCATTCGATAATTAAGCATAACATTAAAAAAATTTAAAGAAATATTATCATGCAAAAGGAAGTGAGTCAACGTTAGAGTCTAAGTATCCTCTCAGAAACCAAAGTTTATCTACTCAACTCAATTAATAGTTAATTCACTGTTGATTACTTGAACTACCAATATAATTCCTTTGGGATCGATATCTGGATTTATATCTATTTTACTATTATATGTTCCATATATTTGCATGAATATATTGTATGAGAGATAATAACTCAATGAGATTTTTGGATTATGTCGATCAACAATAAGTTTTTGTACCCTCACAAAGTCAAAACATGTGTCAACTTGGATAATAGAGAATTAATATCATAAAAACTTGTCTCTCTTTAATGACATTATGAATACATCAACTAAGATCTCCTCTATATGAATTTTTTGTATATCCATACTTCATGCTTCTACCTTTTCTTGTACAAAATTATATTGTACTCTAATATATTTTATCTTCAAGTAAAATACAATATTTTTTACTAAGTCTAGAGTACTCTAAGATTACAAAATAAAGTAATATTTTTTTATGTCCAAGTTATGTCAATAACATTTATAACTAGATTGTCTATTTACTATCCTATATAACTGTAACATATTTTGTCTTTTTCATATAAGTAGACATGATAAATTATAACTTTAAACCCCAACTTGTTACCCTTCCAACAAAAATAAACACATAACCAATGGTGGACTTGTCATTATCAATATTTCATGCATAGTATGAATCAACATAGTTTCTGACAATAATGTCTAAACTTCTATAACATATTAGAACAATTGATGTATTCTTAACATATTTTACAATCATCTTTACAGCAAGTCAATATTTTTTATCAGAGTTCGCCATGTATCAACTAACTCTCATAATTTGTGAAATATCTAGTCTTGTACAAATCAAAATAAATATTAAACTTATAATAGCTAATGCATTTGGTACCCATGATATTTCCATCATATCTTTTCATTGCTAAGACTAATGCTTGTAGATAACTTAAAATTAATAGGAAAAGATATAGAAATTAGCTTAAAATTGTGAATATTAAAATATCATAAGACTTTCTTGATTGAATTTTTTGTGAAAGTCAAATATTCCTATTATTTCTATTTTGATAAAATTCCATCCCAACATCTTATTTTTCAATCCCAAATCTCCCATATCAAATTCTTTTTAGAAACATACCTTCAATTCTTAGACATCATCTTTGTTTGGTCATACTACCAATATATCATCCACGTACAATTGCAGGATAATGAAATTATCATTCCCAAATCTCTTGTAATACATGCAAGGATTTATATCAAATCTATTGTATCTAAGACTCATGATGAAAGAAGAAAACTTTTTATACTAGTATCTCAATGTTTATTTGTGACCATGTAGAGATTTGTTCAATCTACAAACTAATCTCTCTATTCATTTTTCTTCAAAACTTTTTGGTTGCAATATAATAATATATATATTTATTGTTCAATTTATCCATAAAAAATATAATTTTTATATCTATTATAAAGCCTATGCAATATACATCACTAGGACCACTTGAATTATTATAAGTTGAACAACATGAGAATGCATTTTATTAACACCAATATTTTTTTTTTGAACATAGCCTTACAATACCAATTGTAAATGATAATGTTCTACTTGATTATTGATTTTATTCTTGATCTTGTAAACCATTTATTTATAATGTTCTTTCTTCCTTAAAGTGGTGGAAAAAGATCTAATGTCTTTCTTTTGTGAAGAACTTCAATTTCTTCCTATGTAGTTATCATTCAAATAAAAACTTCTTGGCTTTTAGTAATATCATGAAAAGTTAATGGTTTTTCATCCAATGTATGCAGATTGTATGCAACATTTCTCTTCATCAAAAGAAATTTCAAAAGTAATCAATACACATAGGAGTATAAGACTAAAAAATAAATGATGAACTTTCTCTCATTTAGGTTTCTTCATATTTTTTAGGACTAAGTTATCATTCATGGTATAGATCTATGAGAATGGATTTTTTGTAAAAAAAAAAAAACATGTTATAGATTCTCTTTATGTTGAATGAAGCATTCATGACTAGTAAGGGTATTGATGATTCTATTTATGTTGTTTGGGAAAGATGCAATACAATGGTGTATTCATGACTAGTAAGGGTACTTTCTTCATCAATTGAACAAAATATATCACAAATTGATAATGAAACTTATGTTTTGAATTTTGTACATGATCATTTTTCACTGGATGATGCAATTAATATTTCTGATATACAAGAAGAAATTTATTTATAGCTTTAAGAAAAACTTACTCTCAATTTCTATTTACTACCCATAATTAAAAGTACTTTGGGATGAATAATCTAATCCTGAACTAATTCCAATTTGTATATGTAATCTTCAATGTGCTTGCGATGCATTAAAAGTTGTTGAAGGAGCTCTTCAATGTGCTTGCGATGCATTAAAAGTTGTTGAAGGAGCACAATAAAATAACTATTCCATAAGATTCTTGAAAGAGTTGAATAAACATTTTTCCATCATTAGATCACAAGTTTTATTAATGGATCCTCTACCCAACATAAATAAATTATTCTCCTTGGTATCACAACATGTAAGACAAATTTCTACGACCAACAAGATTGAAGAACCAACGATATTTTTAAAGTTTGTAACTTTTGCAATATCCCTCACCATACAATTGATATGTTTTGGGGTGAATGTTTCTGATCTTTTTTTGTGTTATTTTTTAAATGATCATATTAGTTCATTGGCTTTTAGGCTCTGAAATGGTAACTTAGTTGCATATTCATTGTTGGAACGAATAGGAAATACATATTATGTTCGATAACTTTTCAAATGTCTAAATATTGTCTAAGCTCCAATTTTATACAACACATTATTTGCACAAATAAAAGCAGATAGCAATGCTCACACTATGAAATACATATCACACATTGTATTTTATCAAAAAGTAGTTATATAATTTTCATTCATTGCATACAATTATAAATTAATAGTAATATACACGTATATTATATAAAAACAAATTTTATATAATATGAATGCACACAATGCACAAACCATAAACCAATAGTAACTTTATTAATTTGGACATTAATGAAATTATTTATATGTAACTGATTAAACAATTTCAAACTAGTTCACACATTATATATTATCAAAAAGTAGTTATATAATTTTCATTTGTTGCACACAATTATTATTTAATAGTTATATACACGTTGTATAATATATAAAAAAAAATTTTATATAATATGTATGCGCACACAATGCACAAACCAACATTAACTTTATTAATTTGGACATTAATGAAATTATTTATATGTAACTGATTGATCAATTTCAAACTAGTGCACACAGAGAAGAATAGGAAAATAAATTTGACTCCAAATATATAAAATCTTTCTCGAAGTAATGCTTAGTTGAGAGAGATGAGAAAGAAAAGCCACATCCAATTTTTCTTTTTTCCAAAAAACCTCTAACTAAAAATAGAAAAATGATCATGCAAAAGCCAAAAATCACAACACACAGAAACAAAGAACACGACATACCAAGGAAAAAAAAACATGCACACCTCAACTTTTTTTTTTTTTGATTTTTATGAAAATTGGGTGGGGACACTTCTCCATCCAGTAGGTGCACCACGTATGCCATTTTAGGAAAAAGGAATGTTTTAATTTTTGCATCTATTTAATTTTTATTTTATCTCAAAAAATAGAATGTGTGACCTTATCTAATGTTTTTCATCTACCATATTCCATACTTTCAAAAAAAAAAAGAATATTAGTCTACCCAACTCATGCATAACCAATAATTGGCATGGTAAGCTTTCCTTCATCTTTTATTCTTTATAATGTTCTTTATGTGTCTCATTTCTATTTTAATTTAGTTTTTGCAAGAAAGCTCACTTCATTCTATCTTTATTGTCTCATCTCATCTTTCATCATAATTTTTGTATTGTTTAGGATCTCCAAAGCTGGAAAAAGATTGGATTAGGTAAGAATATCAAAGATCTCTATTAGCCCATATTTCCTCAATTATAGCTTATTTGCAATCAGTTATGTGTACTTTTTTCATAACCAATAAATAAGGCATTTTACAGATTCATTTAGGCTATTTATCTACTTCTTGATTGGAGATTTTATATAAATATAGATGATTCCAACATTCTCTCATTAGATAATTGTGATATCTATCATTTCTCTAAATGGATGAATCTCCCTTTTCCCTTTAGTCATTCAGCTTCTAATGCTTATTTTGACTTGATTATGTATACATATGGGATCCTTCTAATGTTATTTTCATGTATGGCCATCGATATTTATTGACCATTTTGATGACAAGAGTAGATTTATATGGCATTTTAAAATAAAAGTTAAATTTGAACCTCATTCTCTTTTGCATTATGTTTGTTTTCTTATGTAGACATAATTTTTTTTTAAAAAAAAAATCAAGTGTCCTATAAATATAATTGATATTGAATACAAATTTCATATGCTTGAATTTTATGCATGTAGAGGGATCATCCACCACACTATTTGTGTTTATACGCCCAACAAAACTCCAATATTACTAGATCATGTAATTTTTTGGTCCGAATGTCTCTCATTATGTACACTTAATAAACCGCATTCCAATACCATTGAATGTCAAATTATTTACCATGTACTTCCTCTTTTTTCTTATTTGAATGTCTTTAACATGCCTCAATTTTGAGCTTACCCACATTCTTTATCTATTAATGGTTTTTGATTGTATAATTTTCAAACCTCCAAAGTTTTTGTTTCTATAAATGTGTTCATCTATAAAGATCAATTCCCTTTTTACTCTATTTCTTCCTCACCTTCCTCTTCAAACTTCATTCTCCCCACTCGATTTTCCATGCACTTGGTAGAATTCTAGTGTACCTCTATTTTCTTCTTCATCTTCATCTTCATCTTCATCTAAGTCCCTTTATCCTTCTTTCTCACTACACCATATCTTTTTTTCAACCTTTCTTCTTCTTCATACCTTATCATCTTCTCTCCTACCTATATTACTATGATTTCCATTTCTCACATCTTCGTACCAACTCTATTTTCAAGACCACTTCACCCATCCTTTATCTCTCAATGACTCTTATCACATGCTTTATTCCTCTAACAAAGCCTTTTTTACCTCCATCAATCAACCCAAAAAACTCAAGACTGATAATGAAGAAATCTATGACATCATTCCTAGAAGGATGTGATAGCCTTAGAAATCAAAGCTTTCCAACAAAATAATACATGATACCTTATTGATGTGCCTCTTAATAAAACTCTCATTGGCTTAAAATGAATTTTTCAAATTAAATATCATGATGATGGAATAATTGGCAGATATAACACTAGGCTAGTTGCTAAGAGGTTAATTATTGTAAGATATAAAGCTTGTCTGGTTTCCAAGTGAATACTTATTGTCAAATATAGAGCTAGGCTGGTTGCTAAGGGCTACACACAAAAATATGGTGTTGATTACCAACATTTTTTTTTCTCATAGCAAAGATTACAACCAATCTCACCCTTTTAGTTATTGTAGCTAAGGGCTACAAATAGAAATATAGTATTTATTACCAGAATATTTTTTTCTCATAGCAAAGATTGTAACAACTCACACCCTTTTAGTTATTATAGCTAGTAAAAATTAGCATTTGCATCAATTACACATCAACAATGCTTTTTTATTTGGAGATCTTCATGAGAAGGTTTATATAACTCTTCCACCAAGTATTCAGAGTTCTATTCCTATTGAAGTTTACCAACTTTTTAAATATCTTTATGGATTAAAATAAGGTAGTTGGCAGTAGAATGCAAAGCTCATTGTTTCTTTATTGTCTCAAGGATTTAAATTGGGTGCCTTTGATTTTTCTCTCTTTACTAAGTACCCCGGTAATTCATTCATTATTCTTCAAATTCGAATATATATATTTGATATTGAACAAAATTTTGTATTACATCAATAGCTTATTTATATATAGCACAAAAGTTAAATTTATGCATTACAATTTTCATAATTAGGTGTAACTTATTTTTAAAAAATAATATTAAATTAATCATACTATATGTGTATATGAGTACATCTTGTTAAATTATATGGGTACATCTATTATTTTGATAAATATAATTCCTTCTTACCACTATTATTTTTATAAATGCTTGCCACTATTATTTTGATAAATATAATTCCTTCTTCTCATGTTTCAAGATTTCCTCATTTCAAAAAATTATATAAGCACATCTTGATGTAGAATATATCAAGTTGTCACCTATGAAGAGTATAATTGTTCTTCATCTTGATGTAGAATATAGCAAGTTGTCTCCACAATCTATTATTTGTGTTTTATTTGGTTATGGTGAAGGTTAAAAGGGGTATTGCTATTTTGATGCAATTTATTAGAAACTTTATGCATATCATTATATTATTTTTCTTGAATATATTTTTTTTCTTTTCCATTTCATCTTCCACTTATGACTTGACTAAATATAATCTTATTCATATTGATCATTTTTTTGAGAGTTATGATAGCTAGTCTACTTATAGTATCTGTTCTAATAATATTGCAGGTACTGACACTCTAGTTTCTAAAACACTTGAAGCTTCTCCTTCACTTGTTATCCCTCGAGCTTCCATTGAGATTGTAGATCCACCATTATGTCGATCCATGATCATTTGTAAATCCACAATGTTACTAGATTTTGCTTATTCTTGTTATTCCCCAACTTTTATATTTTATTTTTTTGCTTCTATTCTTTGTTTCTCTTAGTATTCTTCTTATAAAGATGTCATTATTGATCCATATTAACAACAAACTATAGATGAAGAACCTTCTTCTTTGCATAAGATATGTACTTGAGATTTGATTCCTTTACCTTTTGGTAAGAGTGTTGTTAGTTTTCATTGTGTATATAAGATTAAGATTAATTCTGATAGATCTATTGAGTACTTCAAAACTAGGTTAGTTGCAAAAGGATATTCACAATGATATAGTATAGATTATGAGGAGAACTTTGATCATGTTATGAAAATGACTATTATTCATACTCTAATTATTGTAGCTTCATTTGATAGTAATATATTTCTCAACTTGATGTTAATATATCTTCTTAAATGGGGATCTTTAAGAAGATGTTTATATAGAGTCTCTTTCTGGTATTTCTCATGGTTCTACCTATGTTTGTATGTTGTAAAAAGTATTATATAGTCTCAAACAAGCACCTCGTGTATGTTCTTGGCTTGAGAAATTCTTAATTGTGATATCTTCTATTAGATTTATTGATAATAGTTATGATCTTACTCTTTTTGTTAAGTGTATTGATGCAAGTCATATCATTCTTTCTTTATATATTAATGACATGACTGTTATTGGTGATGCTATTTCAATTTTGAAGACATTGTTAGCTAAAAAATTTGAAATGAATGATTTGGGTCCTTTATGATATTTCTTTGGTATAAAGATAGCTTACTCGCCTAAATGTTATAATCTTTCTTTATCAAAATATATTACAAATATTTTGGGATGAAATAGACTTTTTGATAATAAAACGATACTCGCATTGAGCTTAATGAAAAATATGCTTCTTTTGATGGTATGCCTTTGTAAGATCTAATATTGTATTGTATTACTGTTGGGAGCTTGGTATATCTTATTAAAACTCATCCTAATATTACTTATGTTGTTCATGTTGTTAGTCAATTTTTTATTACTGCTTCTACAATTCATTTTATAGTTATTATTCATATTTTGAGATATCTTTGAGATATACTCTTGTAGAGTCTTGAACTTTCATTCACCCCTTCTCTAGAGTTGCACACATACTTTAATACTAATCATGCCATTGATCCAAATGATGACAAATATGTTATTAGTTTTTATATCTTCTTGGGTAATTCTCTTATCTGTTAGAAGATTAAGATTCAATCCCTTATTTCTCTATCTTCAACTAAACCATGGCATCATGTTATGATATCTATTATCAAAAAAAATATGTGGTAATGTTGGTTACTTGTAGATATATGAATTTTTATTTCTAATCCAACTCATGTGAATTGTGACAAGTGTGCTATCTAGATTGCTCACTTTTAGTTTGTCATGAACGAACCAATCATATTGAAATAACAACTATCGATGCTAATAACAACTACATCATGAATTTGAGGGAATGTTAAATAACAATGTGTGTGTGAGTGTGCATATATATATATATATATATATATATAGTTATTTGTTAAATATGGACTTGATCTTTGAAGACCTAGTCTTTATGGGGCTTAGTCTATTGAAGACATAGACTTAAGGGTGCTTAGTCTCATGAAGGTCTTGTCTTTGGGACTTTGATTACTTCACTTGTAAAAAGAAATAGAATATATTTATATAAACACAATAAAAGTAAAAACTTGAATCATAATTGAAATAAAAAATTTTGATCCAATTTTAACTTATGGCATTCGCCTTTAGGGTGGCTAGCTTTTAGATGCATCAAAAAGTCATGAAGGAAATAGTGATAAGTGAGAGGCTTCTTGTTTATTTTGTTTACATCTTTGTAAGTGTTTTAAGTGCATTGAGATTTGATATATTGTGTCATATTATCCAACATGTTATATTTAAATATAGTGTCATTTTCTTATTCAGCAATCACATGTTTCATCATGTTTAATGTTGTATTTGGATCAATGTTCCTTGATACAACAAGGATTATAGAAGAGAAGAGTTAAAGAAGAAGAGAAAATCATGAGAAGAAGAAGAATAAGGAGATCCCAAGAAGAGAGAGAGCAAGCACATAAACAACAAATATTAAAAATGATATTCTCGTTAAAAAAATGATCCAATAAAACATTGCTTATATATTCATAATAAATAAAATGGTGAGAGTCAAAAGTGGCTTTATTAAAAAATATTAGCCCGACGCACTTTCATTTATTGGGCATGGGACCCAATGAGTTACAGTCCAATATATATGCATACTATAACTATAAGTGATGTGAGCCCAAATCCATCATACTGAGAGGCCGATGCCTGATATTAATATTCTCCCCCATTTGATATAATTTGGTTCAAGTCATAGCTTTTCTCTTAGGTAGACTAGTTTTTCTTTAAGCAGTGACTTAGTGAAGATATCAGCCAGCTGCTCTTTAGATCTGCAAAAAAATAATTTTACTTCATTAGTCTCAATCGCATCTTTAATAAAATTATATTTAAGCCCTATGTATTTTGTTCTGCTATGCATTACTCCATTAGATATAGTCGGCTCTTTTAGAGGTTCATCCAAATCAATTAGTACCTTCTTCATCCATAAAGCATGTAACGATGCTACTGAAGGAAAAATATATTCAGCTTTAGTAGTGGATAGTACAACTGTAGATTGTTTCTTATATAAGCAAGAAACAATCACAATTCCTAGAGTAAAGATGTATCTATAAGTACTTCGTTAGTCTTCTGGACATCCCCCCAATCACTATCACAATAACTAGTTATTTTTGTGTGTATAGTTCTAAACTACTTTAGACCTAAGTCTAAAGTCCCTTTAAGATACCTTAAGACTCGTTTAGCAATACTAAGATATATATGGTTAGGTGCATGCATAAATCTAGACAAAAGGTGTACTGTATACACTATATCAGGTCATGTGGCAGATGCATACACCATACTACCAATTAGACTTCTGTATGATTTACTATTAATTATTCTATATTGAGTAGAAATTAACTTCTTGTTTAAAATTAGTAGTGTAGAAACTAGTTAACAGTCATTCATACCATAATTCTTTAGTTTTGACTGAATATATCTTATTTGGTATACTGATATACCACTTGTATTTTGAAAGATTTCAAGTCACAAGAAATGATTTAGGGAGCCTAAGTTTGATATTTCATATTTATATTACATGTCGTGTTTAAAGGCTTCTACCAATTCCAATTATTAACTTGTAACGATTATGCCATCTACATAGATTGACACAATCAATAGTTCATAATTTTAATCATTTTTAATATAAAGTGTTGTCTCACTCAAACTTCTCATAGCCTATAGTAATTTGTAGCTTATAGGGTGCTAGCTACTAGAAAAAACACAATATGGCCATTGTTGCAAATTGGGCAGAGTTTGTGATACAAAAAAAAAAAAAAATCAAAAAATTCACTTGCCCGGATATTTATTTTCTACCATAAATATTCAATCACAAAGATAAAATATTCACAATTCCTTCAGTATTTATTTTCTTTTTTAATTCTCTTTCTCATTTATTATCTAGTCTTAAAAAATTATTGGAAGTTTGAATACTAATGAACCTGATATTGAAACTCAACTCTTTCCTAATTATCTAGCTTGATTAATTAAGGTGGTTACAAAATTTACACTTAAACATGTGACTAGTTTTTTATTATTCCCAAAATTTTATTGATCACACCCCACATTAAATTATCAATGCACAAGGGTACGCACATGCACACAAGGTGTGAATCAAAATTTTGCACACTACATAGAGATCAACTAACATAGTCCATATAATATGCTGATAGTTTCAACACACACATCACACTCACACTCACTCAATTAATTAATTATGCAAAATTACACACACACACACACATACAAATATTACTCACGAAATAAACATACAACTGAATTCTAACATGCACATATATTATAAAAATCAATAAAAATCAAAATTATATAAAAAAAATGAAATTTTACAATTCACAACATAGCAAATTAGAGCAAACACACTAGCTTATTCTGGTAAATTTTAGTAGCCATTTTTTCCATCCAATAAACTATCCAGCAACCAATTTGAATATCAACCATCCAAATAGTAATCCTCTCTACATCATTGACACCTGAGCAATAACTTGATAAGCAAAACAATGCTCAATTCCAAGCACATTGGACATAAATCATGCTCTATTCTTAGCACAACCAGGTAGAAAATCATGCTCTACACCAATAAAAGTCAAGAGTTGTAAAAATCATGCTCTATGCTGACCACGACCCAACATAAACTCATGCTCTACACTGAGCACAATGTTGATTGATAGCACATTGATTAGAATTCGAGTAACACACTCAACTCTATAATTGGGAATGAAGAGCAAAATTTTTAGAGTAGAAACCAAGCATCCAAGCACAACCATACTATCCCAGAGAGCAAAATTTATAAGAGAGTTAATGAGCATCTCTCTCCTCCATGTTTTTCTAGTATGGTATCTTTTAAAAAGCATGAACTTGAGGAGGGTATAAATGTCATCCATTGTAACTCCTTGCATTTGTCCAAGACCCATAATAGAAGAGGATGGAAGAGGGGAGACTCACTCTATGTATTCTTTTTTTTAATTTCAGCTCTCGTGTGCCCCTCCCTCTCACACATCATCTTTTCTATCTATAAAATGAAAATAAAGGAGCTACAGGAGAGTCTTTCTTTTGTGATTTTCATTCTTCACTCTCTATTTGTAACTTGTTCTAAACTTCTCTAATAGGACCGAGGAAAGAATAGTTTTTCACACACACAAACACACACACACACACACACACACATCATGAGTCAAGTGATGCCAATTGGATTAGCTTGTGAATACTAAACAAATAATATGATTGATGTTAAATGAGCTAATTTTAGAAATATGAAAAAAAATGAATGATATAGATTGGCTGTAGTGAAAAATAATCAACCAGGTCAAGGATTAATTGCTTTCACAAATCTTAAATATAACTTGTAGTTATTATTTATAATAATATTATCTAAAAAAATTTTCACAATTGACTCAAATATATTGTATCTCAACTAGTTTTATTTAGAAATTTTTTTAGTGATGTCACATTTGCATTAATAAATATTATTTATTTTTTGCTTTATTTATAAGGATTACAAGTAAAAAAGGAAAAATAATGTTTTCATATTCAAATTCAAAAATATTTATGATTTGATCCTTAAATAACAAAAAAAAAAAAACTTTATTATTACTCAAATATAAAATAAAATATTTATGTTTTTGGGCTCCAAAAATCAAAACTTAATTTTGCTCCTATATTTTTTAAAGAAATCGGGTGATTTTTGAATTCCAAATCTAACTAGCAAAATTGATTTTTGATTTCAAAAAGTGGTTTTGTTTTTTCAATTAAAAGTCACACACACACACACACACACACACACACGTGTGTGTGTGTGTGTGTGTGTGTGTCAATAAATAAATAAATATATACACAACTATAAACACACATGCACACAACACACACATATAGTTATATATATATATATATATATATATCAATAAATATGTATAAATATACATATTTATACAACTATAAATACACATGCACACAGAACACACATATAGTTATATATATATATATATATATAACTTTTAATTTTAAAAAACGAAATAGATTTTTGAAATCAAAAAGTAGTTTAGGGTTTCTGATTTTTGGGCTCCAATATAAATTTTTTTTTTTCATGTTGATGCTGTTTCTAATAAATTTTTTGGGTTGGGAATAAAATCATACGTATTTTCGAATTTGGGTCTCAAAATACAATTTTAACAAAAAAAAATATATAATATATATTTTTAGTATAAGGAAATTTAAATTGGGCCTAACTTTTGGAACGCTCCGGCCCACGGTCGCTTACTCTTTCTACTTGTCAGGCCGGGCTGGATCCCTGGTTGGCCTGGCTTTGCCCCTTCTGTTTTTACTTTTTCGTCAAATCTTCCGGACACGAAGGGAGTTTTGGCTTGAAATTGAATGCTTGGGGGTCTGAAGTTTCTCGTTCAGGGTGGCGCCAAGTAGGTGGTGAATGCCGAATGGTGACGTACGGCAGGCATCGGAAACGTATGCATCAAACAAAATCTCCTTCCATTCAATCTACTAGCAGCGAGGCATTCATGGAAGATCCGTTTTCTGGCCAGAAACTATGTGGCTATCTATGCACCGTTCTCACGGTTCCTCCTCCTGTTTCCGCTAATCTCACATCCCTAACCTTCCCCTCCCCTTGCCAACTTCACACAAGCGCTACTGAAAACGGGTTTAAAACTTCGGCAGGCATTCTTCTCTCCCCAATCACAGCCCGCGATGTTTCAAACCATGGAAATGCCGGTGAGCATCATTCATCGAATAAGAAAGCGAGAAAACGAGGTGGAATTCATTATCAGAGTGGGAGCGTTGTGCATCAGATTCTTGGGTTGGTGTTGAACAAGTGTCTGAAAGTCAAAGGTTGGGTTTTACATGGCGAAGTAGGTGAGAGTGGGAACGAAGGCAGAGTTGTGGTGCTTGTTGATGTTTATCTGCCCTTGGAATTGTGGTCTGGCTGGCAGTTTCCGAAGTTGCAGGCTGTTGCTGGTGGATTCTTCGGGCATTTGAGGTATTTGAAATGAAAATTATATGTTCATGAATTTCTCATCAGTGATTTTCTCTGAAAGAACTCATCAATTAGATTTATTTTACTTGGCTATTTATGTACATATTTTTATTTTCATGTGATTTTGAGGATTATGAAAATGTATCATGATCAAAATCATGGTTCATAGTAATTAAAGTTTTGGCCATGATTTTAGTTTCTTGTGCTTATTTCCTCAAAAGTTTAAATGACTAATGTCTAATGGTTCTCAATGATGGTTCTGATTCATAGTTTAAGTTTGGAAGAACAAGGAGTATAATTAATCCCCCGTGGTTTTGGTTTCTATTAGGAACTATGAATCATTTACTAGTTTTGATTTTGGTGTTGATGTTCTTTTATATTGCATTAGGTTCCATGAAAACCATCTAAGTGAGCAAACAAATAAAATTTGTTGTCGTTAACATGAATAAAATGAAAAAAAAATGTGTTATAATATAATCATTGAGATTAGGATACTTGATACATAAATATTGCATTGCAATAGAACAAATCACATAAAATAATTTTAGATTATGTTATATTTATACTATTTCATGTTATTCTAGTTGTTTATATTATGGATAAGAACACGTAATATATGAGCTTTATCAACTTGAATATCTTATTTATAAGGTTTTCATTTGTATCTTTTTATATATTTATTATTTAGTTTTTGTATTGAAGTTTATGGCTTAGATTTTTATTTGGTATTAGAGCTAAATCATAGGTATAGGAAGTAAATCATAGTTAAGATAGAGATAGAAAGAGAAAAAGAGGTATTTAGTGTAACAACATAGTGCATGTGTGCTAGAGGTATCAACCCGACATGACTCAAATTTTAACTGCTTAGTCAAGTCATCATGTTGTGTTGAGCATGATATAAATTGGGACTTGAGTTATGTCATGTCGTGCCAACATGGCAGCATGGTTGGTAGGTCCCGCACAGCCTAATGGTTCTAGCTTTCTTGGTCGAGAGTGTTGGATTTATCAAGGACCAAGCCACCCCCAACTTGACCATGGCACTGGGCCACTTCCCATGCTCTAGTCCCAGCCCACTTTCTATTGATAGTTGTCATTGCCTGCCCAGTGGCTAGTGGCTAGGCCACTACCTGCCACTAGGTAGTGGCCACTGGCAATGGTAGAGGCTCACTCATTGGATATAATAAAAATTTTACGACCAATAGAGGGTGGTCATTGGGAGTGGGGCTATGGGTACTGACTTTGTTTCTGTCAGACAAATTTTAACTCTAAAATAAAAATTTAATTTTTAAAAATTTAAAAATAAACTATACTGCACTATAAATAAAAATGAATAAAAATTATAGTTTAATAAAAAAATATAATTATTTTGTGATCTCAATTTCATTATGATATTATAAATAAAAATAAAATAGAAAATAATAAAAACAAACCATGTGCATGATAAATAAAAGTAATACACAATCAGCAACGACACAACATGTTAATCCTAATTTTTTAATATTTATGATTTTTCTTTACAATTTGAATCATCATATTTCAATCTCGTAGTCATAGTATTCATATCATTGATTTCGTGTGAGCCATCATTAACTAGCAGCACTTTCTCATGATGCTGAAGACTCATCTATAAATATTTTTTGTCCCTTAAGCATGATAATATTTTTAAAATATTTAGGCATAGTATTGACTTAATATCTATAATAATATTTAGGTATAGAAAAAATAAATTTTGATGTTATATTAAATATTAAAGAGTTTAGTATATCATATATTATTTTAGATAGTATGTGATATGTAGATTCATGTAATTTCTTTCAATTTAGTATATTAGAATTTATAATATCATCATGTAATATGATAATATAATAATTGATATCTAACTATATATATAATTTGTTTATATTTGACGGATCATCCTGTTATTTGTTTACAATTAATTGAATGAAAAAGGTATTATCCTATATAATATATTAATATTTAAATATCTTATCTAATTATTTATGAACCCTATTATATAGTTTTTCTGCTTGGTTTATATAAGTGGATATACATATTTTAATATGTTTTTTATCCATTTTATTCTAATTTTAGGATTCATACAGACAGTTAAATAATAAATAGATAAAATATTTGAGAGTATTTAAAATATTTATTTTTTATCTTCATAACTATCATATTAAAATTAAAGTATTTTTTATACTTGTTAAATATATTATTAATGTTACATATATATCTAAGTGCAATGTATGTGGTGTTAATATACATAAATGAATATATTTTTTATATCATTAAAAATCTTTTAGAATTTTAAATATGTGATTCCTATCTTTTACTTTGAATCATTAATAATAATTTTACTATTTTTAGAATTAACATGGTTAGATATTGCATATTAGTAGTCCATATATGAATATAACATTAGATATGTATAATTCTTATTGTGTTTGACTTTTGTTTAAGATGTTTTTCTTATTCAGGCTCACTAATAATAACTGAGTATAAAATTATTATTATTTATTAGGTGTTTTAAGTTATTTTAGTATATTTCTTATATTTTCTAATATAGAGAAAATTATTTTCATGTTTGTACTATAAAATTCATTATTTGACACATTATCGAATATATTATCTTATATTTTATCTTTAATAGTTCTCATAAACATATTAATCATGATATTATTTGAAGTATTATCGAGTCTAATATAAAAAAATTAATTTTAAATATTAAATTTTTTAAAGATCATTGGCATACATTCATATAAAGCAAAGTTATTATGAGAATGAAAGATCTTATACAATTTTAATATTTAATTTTTACTTAAAATTAAAATAGTGAGCAATGACATATACAAATGCAAAGTCATCATAATTTGTCATGATGTCAGACATCACGGAGATTACTCTATTATATATTTGAAGTTTATTAATTATTAATTTATTTTTTAAATTTAAAATATTTTATTATGTTAATTATATTGGTCAACATATGAATTCAATAATAAGAAGATTGAAAGTTAGTTTGCATAATATGATATAGTCTAAGATTTTCAAAAATTTAATTAGAAATATCACGCTAGAAGTTTGTTTGTCTTTAACATTTTGATTAAGTTGTGATTATTATTTATATTTAGGTTAAATTTATTTTTATAATATTTATTATTTATAATTTTAAAACTAGAAGGCTAGAAGTAGGAAAAGAGTATTGATTTATAATTTTTATTTATTATTCTTTATTTTTTATTTTTCTAAAAATATTAATTAAAATAAAATATATACAACATAATGTGTACATTTACTTTATGCAAGTATTTAAATATTATTGTACTTTCACCTCTTATTCTCATACCTTGAACTTGCAACTTGTCACTAAAATTATTTTGATATTTTATCAAATTAAAAGTATAAATATAATAAAGAAAATGTGGACAAATACATGATTCTATAATGATTTTAGAAAATAAAAAAAAAAGAAGAGCTAGGACTAAATAAGAAGAGATAAAGAGAGGAAAAGAAATTATAAATAAATTATGAAAAATAAAATAGATTAGTATATTATTTATATAATTTTTTTAATTAAATATATTTTTATGAGAAAAATGAGAAATTTGATAATCCTTGAATTTCACACATGGCAGCCATTGGATTAAATCCAATGACTAATAATTTAAGTTATTTATTTATTTATTTTGGTCTAAGATCATGATAGCAGTGTCTTGTCGATGAAAAATAACTATTCCAAAATAAATACATTTTTGAAATATGGTTTGTTTCGCATTTTGTGCCTCGCGTGCTAGGAACTCATTTCTTGCTTGACACGACATGAGCTGTGCCATAGACATAAATGAATTCGTTCAAGACATGATCTTGGATAGTGTCATACCTAACCCGACATGGTTGAATCATGTTCATGTCCTGTTGGGTTTGGTACTGTTGAATAATGTTGTATTGTGGGCTATGTTGTGGGCAATGCACATGTCACTTAAATCACTTAACATCTTTAATGTGTACACATCTATTGTGTCCTAGCTGCTTGTGGATGTGAATCTCTATTGCATGTCTATTGTGTGATGAACATTGATGCCCACTATGTTGATGTGCATGATGCATTGTGGGTTTCATGAAGGTTTTGCCATGTGTGTGGAGGAGGTTCACAACAATGCACATTTTGTGGTTGTAGTATGTTGGAGCAATGTGTATTGTGAATGGCTAGTGCAATGAAGATACATTGTGGGAGTAGTTAAGGTGCACATTGGGTGGATAGTGGGTTACAACGTGTACAATATTTGTGGATTGAATGGGTGTAGTTTGCACCATAATTTGACATGATTACTTGTTTTTTTTTCTTGATGTGTCACATATTTATTTACCCGGAGAAAAATACTATTTTGGTAATTATTTTATAGAAGTTTGATCACAAAAATTATTCATGGTGGGATATATAAATTCATATGTAGTTATTTAAATAGAGAATGTTAAATTACTTGATAAATTAGCCTCTAGGTGTTGATATGAAGGATGTGAGTGAACAATATTATTATATTTCTTTTAGTTGATATGGATGATGGTCAATCTATAATGCTACTTCACAACATTTGTAATGGATTCTAGAGGAGCTTAGAGTGTCTCAATATATCACTATTCACTTAATCTATTTTACTTTGTGTATTAAACATCTCTTAGATGTTTTATAAGTATTGGTCGATATGCATGTGAGAGATAGTTGAAGTAATATTTTGACATATTATTTTTATACTTAGAAGTATCCAATGGGTACGTCATGCTAACATGACCTATTTTTTTTTGGATGTTTGGACTGTTGTGATGTGTCCGGTATGACATGGTATTGATCAATGGCCATGTTGTGTTGACATCGTTCTAAAAAGGGGTAACTCGGCATGTCCAATTGGCATGGTTTTTGGGCTGATCGTGCCAAGTCGGGTTAGGCCTAATCAGGTTAGCAAATTTGGCTAGCTAAGTTGAAATTGGCTATTGATCAATGGCCATGTTGTGCTGATATTATTCTAAAAAGGGGTAACTCGGTATGTCCAATTGGCATGGTTTTTGGGCTGATCGTGCCAAGTCGGGTTAGGCCTTATTAGGCTAGCAAATTTGGCTAGCAAAGTTGAAATCGGCCTGCATAGGTCATGCCGTGCTGAGCCTCCCGTGTCAAAAAGATTGGTCCAAACCATGTTGGGAGTCAGCCCCGGTACTTTTAGGCATGTTTCTAAACCATGTCGTACCATGCTTCATTGAATTGTGTTGTGCCGTAAGTTGTGCTCAAGCTGCTTAGCCCTGTTGACATGTCTATTCTTACTATAACTAAATTTATCAATATTTCATAGCTAGGTCTTGAGTGTTCATGAGTTTTTTATTAAACCAAAATTATATTATTGATTATTTTAGTATATATGAGGTAGGTTGAGATTTGCTAGAGCAACACCTCATTTAGCATGTATTAGCAGTCGAGAGAATATTGTTCATAATATAGAAATATGTATGAATGCCTTGATTCAATACACATGCTGATGGAGGATGATACACACTAGATAGAATTGTAGAGAGTTATTTCCAAAAAAGAGGTAGAGAGAATTACAGACTATTGAGTGGGATATGTCGATTACCATAGTCATATAATGTTTCACACTTAATTCTTCATTTGTGATTTTATTTAAAGAAAAATATATAGAATTTATTATCAGTAAGGCTAAAACGGTAAGATATACTTTTGGTTTTCATTTATTATAAGTTTTGTGACTTGTTATTTTATCTCATATTCGTAAATTATTAACTAACGAGATAACAGTCACATCACCATCAAAAGTCATTAGTCATCATAATTTTTTTTATATTTATTTGTATGATCAAATGACTTTGATTTATTATTTCACCTGACTTATTTTTTATTTGATTGGTATTCCTCCATTAATTTTTACAAAAAAAAATTATCTTACAATAATAAAATTAAATAATTTAAAAAATATGGATATCTTTTCTTGTACTTAACTTTTTCTCTTCCTTGACTTGGTTAATGTAATACATAGTGAGATTATGAAGAATAATTTAATAGTAACCTTTATATTCTTATATATGTTTATATTATTTTTTTATATTAGTATACATTGAAAGTGCTATGCTCTATAATGGATAATTTAATGGATTTTGTGTATATATATATATATATATATATATATATATTATTGTGTGTATGATAACATGAATACTAATATAATATTTATCATAAGAACTTTGAAGTTAAATATATTTGGTCAAAAATAATACTAGAATAATTGATTATCTGGGAAGTTATGTTGCATGTATATATTAGATATTATTTTAATGTGATAACTAATATATTTATCCAAGAATAGTAAAATTTAGATTAGAGATTTATTAGATGTAGTCTATTTGACTATATGGGGTAAGGTTATTTCTAAGTTCTATCAAGATATAATTTCTTGGAGACTATGCTAAAGTGAGAACTTAGTATACTAGGTATGATATCTAAGTTCATATATATATATATATATATATATATATATATATCATTATGTGTTTTATTTTAATTTAAGAATAGAATATATGTTTCTATATTATAACTCTTTTAGTTGCTATCTAAGCTTTAGAGTAGGGTGGTATGTTACCACATGCTATACAATAAACTATTGGTGATCAATGTTTACATCAAATCTCAATTTTATTTTTATGATCCTATATCATAATTTTATGAAGCTATAAGGATGACAACTATGTTGACAAGTGTCATAGTCCATGAATAGTAAGTCTTTGATTCTAGACTTATCATATGTAATTTCTTCAATTTTAGGGTGTGAGGCTATAGGGATATTAATGTTTTTCAAATCCAATGCTAAATGAAATCCTTATGCTCCTAATAAATTTTATGATCTTATCAAAAGTACTACAATATTAGTTTAATGTAAAAGAAAATTTTAGGAATTCATGAGGCTAACCTCCTAATCATTTTTGATTTTTGATCTGAATTAGGTTTGCCTAAGCAAATTGAATTGGGTTGACTCACTACATTTTGTTATTAGCGCATGATTATGATAAAACAAACCGTAGTTAATGAGGTATTATTAATGATGATTTCTCTTAGTCAATTGGAGATGAGTAAGAGTTTTACTCAACATGCAAATTTTGTTCGTATTAGAGGTGTTGTATGCTTTGAGTGGAGCCAATCAATTGATCCCCAAAGATTAATTACTCTTTTGTTTTAATTGAAGGATAAATATTATAAATTTTTTTTTGAAAGAGCTTAGATAATAAGTTGATTCTTTTTATTGTGTATCTGAATAATATTTTTATTATTAGAAATTATTAATTGTTAATCATGCAACCTAAGGAGTATGATCTCCATCTTTATATATATATATATATATATATATATATATATATATATATATATCATTTTGTGTTCTATTTTAATTTAAGAAAAGAATATATATTTCTACATTATAACTTTTTTATATGGTGTCAAAGGTTTAGAGTAGGGTGGTTTGTTTCCACATGATGTACAATAGATAGTTGTGGAAAAGTATTTATATCAAATCTTAATTTTATTTGTATGATCCTATATCATAATTTTACGAGGGTCATATTTATTTTTGTGGCTATTATGATTAAAATTAGATTGATTCACTAAGATCATATCTTGGTGCAATAACAAGTGTTTTAGTTTAAGAATGGTGAATTGTAGATTTGAGATTTATCAAATATAATTTTTTGATTTTTATGTGTAAGATTGTCAAGATATTAATCTCTCACATACAAAATGAGAGCCTAATGTAATGGGTATGACCTATTAGTTTTGATTCACAATGAATATTTTTTTTGTTTTCATCAAATTCTTTGCCAACATTAGTTTAATGTAATAAAAAATCATTGGAATCCATGAGGCTAATCTCCTAGTAAATTTTGATTTTTGGCTTGAATTAGGTTGGATTAAGCAAATCAGATTGGGCTGACTCACTAAATTTTGTTGCTTTTGATATTTTCTTTTCGTTAATATTGTCGGTGCATAATTATGGTAGAAAAAAACAATGATTATGAATATGAGGATTCATTAGTGGTGATTTTTCTTACCCAATTGGAAATGAATTAGAATAATTTTGTTAACGAGCAAATTAAGATAGTATTAGAGGTATTAAATAGGTTGGGTCTAACATGACTAGTCAATTTATCCACGAAGACTAATTACCCTTTTGTTTTAATTGGAGATGAAATGCTACATAAACTAGTTTGTGGGTACACAAGGAGGAGTCATGCCAATCATTCCTATAGTTGGTCATTCGAGGAGTCAATTATTTTTGTGGAGAATGTCTTTCATCTCAATATTTCAATTGCTATTCAAAAAAATAAAAGAAATTGTATTGATCATACTTTGTCTTTAATATTTTATTATTTGTTTTTCTTTTTTTTTTCTACTTTTTATAATATGGTGATGATACTAGAGTATTTTGGCCCTTGTTTAAGGCATTATTTTATCTAAAATGATGTCAGATAATATTAGATAAAATGGATATTTTTTTTATTAAATTAGACTTGGGAGTTGTATATGAATATTTTGAAAATTTTGTTATTGGCTACATGTGAGTAGTCACTATAAAGATTGATTATGATAACAAGATAAATAAATTAAAGGTTAGACTTATAACGAGAAATTTCACAAATATTTATATAGTTGTCTACATTAATTTTTTTTTTCTGGCCAAGATATTTTATATTTTTTATCTCATGGTTATTCATGAATAGTAATTATTTTTGTTGATATGTTATATATTTTATTCATGGAAATCTTAAAAAAATATTTTTTGTGTCGACGATATAATTTGCATGCTCAGTGGAAGGGAGATCAAACCTAGTTTACAGATTAAGAAAACTTTTATATGGTCTAAATTCTAAAACAGTCACTTAAAATTTGATTTATAATTTTTTTCATTATAATTTTTTTTTGTTTTTGCATGTCTGTTTTTCATTTTTTTTTATTGGAGTTTAGATGATAAAATTATTTTATTTATAATGCATGTGTATGTTATTATTATAACTAGTAATAATGATTTATGAATTATCTAGGTGCTTTTTGGAGATAAGAGTTTAAATAAATGGTAATTAATGATAATTGTAATTAATGATAATTATCTAGGTTTGAATCATATATATATGTGTGTGTGTGTATGTATTAAATCATATACATGTATATATTATTTTTCACATACTCAGTCTAATTTTTGTTGGGAATAAGGCATGATAAGTGAGAGATTTATTATTAATTTTTATATTATTTAGTGAGGAAATTTAAACTCTTAAAAAGTAAGATACAACCAATTATTTTTAAATTTAATGTAGAAATTAGGTATAAATTATAAAGTCATTGGTACTATTATTTATTAGTTGTATTGGATCAAATACTTTGATGAGATTTGATTTTCTATCCCTCATTTTTTTATTGTTAACTAAAATTATATACATAAATTTTAATCCAATCTCATGCAAGTGGACAAAATATATAGATTGATTTTTACTTTATTTAGGAGAAGATACAAGATGAATCTTGTTATATTACTCACATTGATAAGAAATTAGTTTCCTAATATTTTTATTAGGATATTGATAAGGTCTTAAATTTCTACAAATATGTTAGATTTTAATGCATCAACATATGATAGATATTGAGTTTATTTTTTTTATGCAATTTTTGAATGTAAATCATTGTTTTAGAATTTATTTAAGTATTTTCAATATTTGTACTATTTTTTTTGTAAGGAATATAAAGATAGATATTGAGATTATTGCAATTTTTGATGCAACAAAGATATATCCTTTTAAAGATGCCTTGCCTAGGGTCAAGGGAGGCTCTAAACGTCAACATATAAGGCACATTTTTCATAATAATTATGATTCCAACACCATCAAGTAAGGATATAGAAGTTAAAAAAATGAGAAATGGAAATGTGAGTAAAAAGGTATTTTGGAAAAAAATGTTTAGTGTAATCAAAAGATTTATATCATTTTTCTATTGGTTCAGTTAGGATAAAGAACTTATTCACTAGGAACCAATGTGGACTAATTGATATTAGAAGAAAATGGGCGCTAGGAGTGATTCAATTGTGTTTCAACTTTTGATTCAATGGAGTTAATCTTTAAAATTATTATTATGAATGATTTGATCTTTGAGTACTAGGAGATGATGATGAGATTTGATATTCTAGTGTCTCAATATGTTTCCTAGGAGAGCATTTTAATATTTGCAAAATAAATAGATATTAGAAGAAAACAAGATTAAGTGCTAGTGAAATTTCTAAGAGAATCCTACTAGGTCTCAATTTTGAAACAATTTTCTTGGTCCTACCTACATCATCACTAGGAGAATAATCCTCAATGAATTATTATTTCCTGAAGAAAATTACATAATTATTGATAATCTATTTTGTGTCAATGAAGTGTAATAATTGTGCTCTTTGGGATACTAGAATAAAGATTTCTGCTTCTAAAAATATATGTTTAAGTCATATAATATTTTTGTTAGATTGAACAGTCGATAAGAAATACAATCTAAAAAAAAACATGATTAATTTACTAATTTATAGCATAGTTTTTAAAGACATTTTTTAATGCAATGACGTGCGCCTCAAGGCATTAAAAAAGCATTGGCTCGACGGAGCTCCGAGAGCTCCGTCGAGCTCCACAATGGAGCTTGACGAGCTCCTTCAAGCTTTCTATGAAGCATAGGAGAAGGGTGAGGACGAGATGGGTGAGGGCGAGTGGGGCGAGAGAGAGGGGCAAGGGCAAATAAGAATAATTTATTTAATAAATTATCAAAATTTATTAAAATTTAATAATTGTATAAATTAATAAATAGTATTGAATCAATAAATAGTAGATAATTTAATAAATTTAAAATTTATTAAATTTATACTTTATGCATTAACAAAAAATTTACGCCACACAAAATATCTTGTTTTACGTTTTTGCTTTTAAAAACTTTGATTTATAGTCAAGATCGTCTATGCTTAAAAATATTTAGTAATATTACCATGTAAAAGAAATATTCCTAAATCTTAATCCCTAAAACTTTATTAAATTTATAGTCAGATTCTACTTTTTTGCAATCTCATTGTAGGATGGTGTGCTTGTGTATAATACTTGATGAATTATCTTGTTCTTCTATAAAAATCTTGATATTTTCTAAAGCATGATCGAGAACATCATTACTTATTAAAATCACATTATTATATTCATCTTGCATTCTACTATTTTATGAAATTAAGTAAAAATATATAAAATAAGTTATTTAGAATATAAAACACTCATGAACAATGAGAATAAATACATTTGAAAATATTTAGTAATATTACTATGGTTTGATTAGTAAACCTATAATTAAAAGTTAAAAGATTTACGAGTCATTTTGGACTGAATTATTCGAACTAATGAGATTAATTTAAATTTTCTACTAGTCTTTACCCTCAAATGGATGGATAGACTAAGAGGATAGATATTTTATTGGAAATTTATCTCTTTCCAAGCTCATCACTGTGAGATTGTATAGAATTGTTAAGCGTGATCCAATTTCATATATGTTAAGTTCCATTGCCATAGGATATATGCACTCAAATCCAATAGCCTATTGATTTGTTGTAGGGAATGGAAAATGGATTTGACTATATCTAATGAAAGTAGTCAAATGATCTAAGACGTAGGTAGATAGTAAAAAATGAGATGTATAATACTATGTATATGATATCGTACTTATAAAATTATGCTTGATACTTCAATTTAAAAGAGTTCACATAGCTTTTTTACAAATTAGATAAAGTAGGTAAGATGGCTTACTAACTAGAGTTTCCCCTTATAACCATTTCAAGAAGACCTAAACGATTTTACTCTATGAAAGTCTTATTGGGCACTTATTGGAGTAAATACTTTGTGTGATAAGGATTTTAAATATATTTATGAAGATTGTATAGTCCGATGAAAGAATTATATATCAATACAAGAATATTTTATTAAAAAAAAGAACTCAATAGTGAAACAAGTTGAGAATCAGTTGAGTAGTTGTAATAATTTCAAGAAGAGAATCAAATTTGAACTCAAGTACAAGATATTTTAGAATTCTTTATG
Organism: Sapria himalayana; assembly: GCA_029783825.1. NCBI lineage: Eukaryota > Viridiplantae > Streptophyta > Magnoliopsida > Malpighiales > Rafflesiaceae > Sapria > Sapria himalayana. Next base: position 544,145 of record JAREIK010000781.1, on the reverse strand, counting down.
TTTTTTTTTTCTTGTTATATTTGATTGTGATATTTGACATGATATTGATCATTAAAGTAAGAAATTTTCTATATTATGAGAATTTATTCACATAAAATTTAATTTAAGATATCATAATTATTAGTGATTTTATTTTATGTCTACAATTACTCTATTATTTGGCTTGTGCTAATGATTATCTTGTGTGCGACAAGAATAGGCTAACTTAGACACACGAGCATTGTGATTCCTAGCATAAGGTCGCACGTAATTGTACTAAAGTTTATATTTTGACACTAATGTCTATGGTGCCTAGGTGGCACCTATGTGAAGTAATGTTGCTTGTGCTCTAACGAGATGTCGAAACTAGGTATCATGTCGCCCTAACTATAGTGTTTCTTAAGTGTGCCTTTGACAACCATGGAATTGGAAAATGATTATTAAGTATAATAATCATTTATCTTGAAGGAGATATATTGACTATTGAATATATTTAGATGTCCTCATAAAGATTTTTCATTATGACTATACTAAAGAAGAATAAATAGATTTCCTCCCTAATAAGGCCGAAGTAGATATTTCTTATTCGTCATATATTATAGTTCTTATTATTTATCTTCTCGCTCTTAATCCTTTGACATTTGATTCATGAACAAATAATCATATTATAAGTTAATATTTATTATTTACTATTTTTTTTATTTGTTTTCTTAATATTTTTATTGCCAATGAGAATATTTACTTTGAATTTTTTTTTTGTCTAAAGTTCTATTTATTTACGAATGTACGAATAATTTAATTTATGTGAATTGTTTTACTAAACAACTCAATATTAATATTATTTTATTTCATATCGATATTATTTTACATGAACAAAAGACTTAAAAAATAATTTTCATCGAGATCTAGCCAAATATTTTGTATATGTTCTTTTTTATAATTAAGTGATATATTAGGTATTTGAGTGTTAATTAATTCCTTACTTATTTATTCTAATTTATTCTGATGTTTTCGGACATAATAGCATTCATACTTGAGATGTTCTAAGATATTTTATTATTTATATTGATGAAAATCAATGATTAAAAATTAATTTAATAAAAATCAATAATATTTTTTTACTTTCATTGAAAATGAATATCTAAGAACTTAGCAGATATGTTTTTGTTTTATAGTTTTTTTATAAAATAATTAAAAATTAATTTAATAAAAAAATCAAAATAATAATAAGTGACAATGCTTAAAAGATATGTATGATAATTTTAGCATTTATGATACTTATGATGAGATTTTTCTCTAGACTTCTTATGTTAGTATTCTCTCATAAAACAAGATTATAGAATTAAATAATATATATTTGGTTGAGATGTCTAAAATATTTTTTTATTGTAAAAGTATTTCAAAATATTTTTGGAAGGATGATTTTAATTTTAATTAATTAATCAATCAATTTTTGTTCTTAATTTTTTTTATCGTGTGCCTTTTTAGGTCATGCATTTAGAGAAATTATTTCGTCCATTTCTTTAAGATTGTGGGAGTATTTATTTTATTTGGGATCTATGTCTAAGATGTGATAAGATGATATCTAGAGCATAAAAAAAATTCTTTTTATAGTTACTCTAATAACTAAAAAGAATACATATGTTATTTTCTTGAGACATATAGAGTATTATTTAGTGTTGATTTTTTTTTTTTTTGAGAATATCTCATTAATTATGGAATCTAAATTATGTAAAAATTTAGAAGCAACATATAGATCTAATGATATTGTTTGGTCTTCTAGAGCCTTTTTTGGGCTTCTAATCATGAAATATTATTACTTGTTAGATACTATTGAATTTATGAGATCTCATTATGATGTTTCCTTAAGACTTATCATATATACCAATAATTATAGAATAAGTTGATTCTATTTTTTGACGAAGAGATAAATGATTTTCTTAAAAAGGAACTCTTACCTAATCTAAATGAGGTAATATCTCTAAAGTCCATCTCAGTTTCAACTCTAAGTTGTGAGCTAGGACACTTAACTATCTAGGACATAGTGTTAAAATTGAAAGAAAAGAACATGCATAGTTTATTCATAAACGAGTGATGTCTCAAGACAATATAAGAGATCATGTAGTTAACCCATATGATATGAATTTTGTGTAATTTTCTGGAAAAAAACAACAAAGTTGTATTCTATATTCTATATCATAGGTTTTTGTATTATATTTTTTTTTTAAATAATTTATTGTTAATAACTTAATATTGATTTTATTAGAATATTTCAATTTATTTTAAAATATTATCTGATACAAGATGATATTATATTATAATGAAAAAAAATCGTTCACTCTGATAAAAAAGTATGTTGGTTGTGGATGAATGTTTTATTGTGAAAACTAGTTCCAAAGATAAGATCTAAAGATGAAATTTGTTACACGAGGGTTTATTTTGAATTTTAAGTTGATTATCATGATGATTTTTCTCCGGTGGTCAATATGATCTCAATTTAGGTACTCATATCTCATGTAGCTAATAAAAAATAATTAATGTTAGTTTTATATTAATAATATTTTTCTTCATAATAATCTTGAGGAAAATATGTATATATAGTTTTATTTAGTTTTCAAACATGGACAAAATATTCAGATCTAATTTGTAGATTGTAGAATATATTATATGACTTAAATTAATCACCGAGATCTTAATTATAAGCTTTTTAGTCATAATATTTCATTTGATTTGCATATGTATTATTAATTATTTTTTATTTTATCATAGGAGCTTAGATCGTAATATTATTTTGTTGATTATATATATAAATGATATCTTTATTTGAGATGATATCTTCAATAATAATTTTAGACGAAATGCTATGAGAGAATCAAATATTTTTTTTTTATTGATGTTATATGTGATACTATAGTTATTGTGTTTTCACAGAATCATGTATATTCTTTTAGAGATTGGCTTTTAGATTTCACTATAGGAGATATTTTTTTGAGTAAGATATTAATTTTTTATTTGATATGGCCCTCTTATTATCTCATATAAGATGTTGCTAGGTCATGTTAGATAAAATTGATATTTCTCACTCTAGCAAAATATGAGAGTTGGTATCTTGATCTTCAAAAAAAACCTATTAGTTGTCAACGTGTATTCATTATAAAAATTGATATTAATGACAAGGTTGACAAGTCGAAGAACAACCTTGTGTTGAGATATTTTATTCAAAAGTTTAAAGTAAATTATTATAATTTTTGTTCAATGGTCAAGATAGTCTTGATCTGAATTTTTGTATCTCTTAATTTTACTCACTAGTAGTAAGTATGTTAGTTGTATGTGAATAATATATTTTTTAAGGAGATCTTGAAAAGGAGATTTTAATGAATCATCCACTAGTTTTAATGCTCGAATAATCGATAGATTAGACTTAATTTATAAATTATAGAAAATATTATTTGAGTTGAGAAATTTTCTTTCAACATGATATCTTTCAGTTTATGGACTTATTACTTCATGTCAACATGGTTAATATTATTATTATTATTAGTGATGATAATTTATATTTTGCCTAACTTATGGACTTCTTGCATTCTTAGTTTTAGACAAAAGACTTAGGAAAATTTTGTCATTTTCTTGGGATTGAAATTAGTTGATTTCATATAAAGACAATTCTACCTCATTGAAATTATGTTTTAGGGAGACTTTAATAAAGTGTAGAATTTTTACTTGGGTGGCCCAGTTGTACAATCATGCCCTGTCTAGCATGAGCCGACATGTGAATCATGTCGTGTCCGGCATGGCCCAACATGTTATTTGTGCCGTGCTTGGCATGACATGATTGCCATTTTGCTGGTCAAGAACGACATGATTGGCATAATTTCAAGCAGACTCATGCCTGATCATTTAGAGTCGTATTTGTTTTGTGGGCAGCACCATCACCATCACTCAGCACCACTATCACTGCACACAGAAGATAAATCACCATAGAAACATGAAAAATAATATAAAACAAATGAAAAAAATTTAATTATATGTACAATACATATCAGACATAATGTTAATAAAGCACAACTATAATTAAAAACTAAAAATATATAAACATAAACTATAACTATTATACTGTAAGTAAATTAAAAAAAGAATATAAATTTTATTTCAAATCAAGGTCTAAGAGATAGACATGAAATAAAATGATAAATAATAATAAAGAATAATAATAAAAAATGCTATTGTAAATTGTAATCGTAATACCAACATCAACACATTACACAATTCCTCACGGTATTATTAATGGTGGCCTTAATATCTTTTAAGTCTTATGAGTTATTATTTATTATGAACTTTTGTGTTATTGGTCATGTTCTATCTTGAATACTTAATTTTGAATATCCTACTTGAAATGATATTGACTACAACAAAAAAAGTAAATTTCAATGCTATGCTAGGTACTAGAAGGGTCAGTAGATGCTATGCTAGACAATACAAGATATATGGATTCATATGATTTTTAATATAATAAAATATTAAAATTCTTATTATTATTATGTGATAAGATTAAACAATAATCTGTATCTATATATTGAGATATTTCGTTCTTATTCGACAAACCATCCTAATATTTTTTTTCTTGTTAATTGAATGGAGAGCCATCATCTTTGAATATGATCTTCGTATCCGTACTTGGAATCTAAATGCAATTACTATCATACCTAGTATTTTAGTTTGTAAATAAATTAGTTAATTTTTTGTGAATAAACACTTCTGATTGGTCAAGGTTCATGCACGTGAATATATATGTCAATATATTTGTTACTCATATGTTAATCTCATGATTCATATAGACAGTCAAACAATAAAGAGATGAAATGGTAGACTAGTATTTTAAATATATAGTTTTCATTTCAACTGCCATGACACTAAATATAAGGTGACCTTTGGGCTTGTTAAACATGTTACGAATGATGTATATGTACTTGAATGCGATATAAGTAGTAGGAGTGTACAAAGACAAATACATGTTCTTTGTATCATAAAAGTTTTTTAGGAATATTATAAAAGAAATTCCTATATCATAGTCAGAGTTGTCAATAATAAATTTGTCACTTTTATTATTGACGTAATCGAATATCATGTGTTCGTATCCAACATTTAACTCTAATATAAGGTAAGTATAATTCTAATGGTGTTTCACATCTCTTTGAAATTTTTTTTTTTTAGATCCGCAGATAATTTAAAACTACTTAATTTTTTTTTGCTAGACATCATAAAATATTTTGAGTCTCTTATTTCTTATAATGTAGAGGAAATAATTTTTATTTTCATTTATACGATCAAGTTTATAAAATAACACATGCACTTAACATTAAAATTTTTATCTAATGATTCTTCTCTAATGGTTTTAACAAACATATTAATAGTTATTATGTTATTAGATATATTATTAAATATGATACTAAATATCTTATTATCAATTACATATTTCCTAAAGTCTTTGTCATTTACTTATATATGAGATGGTCATCATGAGGAAGAATTTTAGGAAATTATAAATTTTTTTATTAAGTTTTATTTAGAATTTTTATAGTGAGCACTAAGATATTCAAACGATGTATTATCATGATTAGTCTAGATATCGGATGTCACAAAATTTTTTTAATATATTTTTTAAGTTTATTAATTATTAATTATTATTTTTTAATTTATAATATTATTTAAGTTGTATTTATACATGAACCTAGGAATCCTACGATAAATTAACTTGAAGTAGGTTTACGTGATACTGACTATCTTAAAATTGTCTAAAAATTTAATTGAAAAATTCATAATTATAATTAGTTTGGTCATTCATTTACTTTCTACATCATTGTGGTATATGAACATAATCAATAAATCTGAACTAGATTTGGCTTCAAATACCTCTTGCTCATAATTAATTGAGTTTGTTTTGGATATAATACATTGTATTTTATGTTGTATTGATCGGCATACCTCTTTAGGTGGTCCGTGACACTTGTACTTTTATATATATATATTTTTTGATAATTTATATATCATATTGATTTTTCATTGATATACATAATTTTTGATTTTTATTATTTAAAGTGAGTCCAAACAATGAAAGTTCTAATTTTTTATTCTTTAGACATTTGAGTTTGAGTCAAGGTAATAAGAAAAAATATAGCTTTGGCTTCAATTTTTTTCGTAGGGTTATTATTATTATTCATATCAAAATGAATATTAATTTTATTATCATTATATTTACTATTAATTATTAGTTTATTTTTTTTTGTTTATATTTAAAAGTAATTAACTAAGTCTAATAATAATAAACAAGAAAAAAATATTTGGATTTTGGTACTGTTAGACATTAGCGTAACCATAATTAGAGGTATTGTTTAATTATTGTTTCTAATTTTCAAAGAGCAGAGCCATAGTCACTAAACTATTGTTCTGAAGAGAGGTGAAAGATTAGAGAACAAAAAAAAATTAGATTGTATTTGAGATTTAAGAATAAGAGAGAAATAACAGAGGAGAGCATAAAGCATAGGAGAGGAGAGAACTTTAAAACTGAAAATAAAATACTCTAAACACTTAATTGCATTTATAATTTTTTTTTATTAAAATAATATTTTTTATTTATTTTTTAAATATATAAAAGGGCAGAAACCCAAAAACTGATGGATTTCTGCCACTAGGTGTTGAAATGAAATCTAATGGCTAAGATGTGATAATTTTTTATTTCTTAATGCAAATTTGACGCACGTGTTCGATAGTGATAATGATTGCAATCGATGTCTGGTGGGTGTGTGTGTGTGTGTGTATTTGTCCGATGTTGCGACTCAATTTACTATCTTAGTTGTTGGGATTTCTGTCCCAGCGGACCAATCTGCCCCATAAATGTGGCATATAGACTTTATTTTAAAAAGTGCCACTTGGACGTGGCAGACATAGAGGTGTCAAACGGGCCGGGACGGGTCGGCCCGGCCCTTTTTTTAGGGCACGATCATACTTCCGTGCCGGGCCCTGCCCGTCACAGTTTAAAAAAACCGGGCCCGGCACGGCGGGCCGTGCCTTGCTCGGCTCGATCGGGCTTGCCTGCCCGAGCGGTTCGGGATACGGGGGACCGCGGGTCGGGTCGAATCAGACCCGACCCGCGGTCTTTTTTTGCGGGAGGGGCATCATGGGGTTGGGCTCACGGGACACCCGGCACGGGATAAACCCGTGCCGATTTGCCATGCCGTGGGCCGAACCGTGCCGGGCCCGGGCACAGCACAGCCCGGGCTAGTTGACACCTCTAGGCAGGCATAATACTTATTTAAAAAAGACTTGGGACGCGGTCCTTGGTCATGGTGACGACATATGACCTATTCCTTGGATGTGGTCCTGGGTCACAATCACCGTGCCAATTTATCGTTCCAACGGGCCAAGCATGCATAGTTGCACATGCATGTATTTCATGACCAGACATGAGACATGATAGCCTTTCACCTATCACGATACTAATTGTGCCTTGGGCTGGCATGACTCAGGTCTAGGTGCTATTTTGGACTGTGTTATGCCGGACAAGGCATGACTCGGTCGAGCTGTGCTTTGGGCTGTGCTTCATGTAGTCTATGGGCTGTCCAGCCGACTTGACACCTCTAAATTGAGACATGTTTAAACTTATAGTTTTTACGAGTTCTTTAATTAAATTTAGTATGTATTAGAAAATTTTTAAAAAGTTATATGTTGTCAGCTTAATTATTTATTTCTTAGATTTTCTATTTCATATACATATAGATGTTTTCCACGTACTTAAATATTAGAATAAATCATATAGATTTGATATTTTTAGTAGAGGTTATAGTCATTATCAATTTGTTGGGTATTCGATTCTATTTGGCTGCTAGTCATTATAGATAGAAGATTCATTCTAAGATTCTGTACATTTTTAAGAAATAATCTTGGTTTAATGAATAGTAAGAGACATATAATTATTTTCAGATTTAATGTAGAAATATCGAATTATATGTTCTATGACATGAGTTATTATGGATTATACTTTTTTTTCAAAGAGCTCAGATTTTCATATTTATATTTTATATTTCATTTTACTAAGACAACGATTCATTTATATTTTATTCTAGTATTTTATAAAGCGGATGAAATATATAAAAATTATTGGTCACTTTTTACGAGGCATAATATATATGATAGATCTATTTTTATAATCCATGTGTTCTTACAACAGACTGATCTAGTGATGTGTTTATGAAGGCCTTGAGAGTTGTTCGTCATTTGTGTAGTTATACATGTTATGAATTTCATTTTAATTTAAGAGAAAATGTCATTTTCGTCATTATAATTTTTCCATATTAAGAAAACACATCATGACCAAGTGAATTTAAGTGGCTAGTATCATATGAATGGTCTTGACATATTCTTAAAAATGATAGTTATACAGTTCTTTTATGATATTCGATCTTCTCTTCGAATTTAAGTGAATTTGAGTAATGTTACTAATGACCTTGGAAGTCTTAGGATTTCAATTATAGTCGCACAACTTGTATCGGGCCGGAGGACTTTTCATGGTCGTGTAGAGGCGTCAAACGGGCCGGCCCAGCACGGCACGGCCTGTTTTTCACGTGCCCGGCCGTGCTGCCGTGCCGGGCACGGCACGGTGTGTTAAAGTCGGGCACGGCACGGCCCGTGGGCACGGCTTGGCTTGGCCAGGCGGCACGGGCGCACGGCAGGGGCAGGGCAGGCGGGGCGGGTCGGTTCTGTTTGGACCCGACCCACGGTCTTTTTAACGGGGGCGGGGCTCGGTTGGGTCACGACTCACGCCACGGCACGCCGCCAGTGCCACGCGTGCCTGCGTGAACCGGCATGGGATGGACCCGTGCCGTGCCAAGGCACGAGCAGTGCCGGGCCAGGCACGGCACGAAATTAAATTCACCCGGGCACTGCACGGGCCCGGGCACGGTTTTTGAACGTGCCGGGCCGCCCCAGGCACGGCCGAACCATGTCGTGCCTTGTGCTGGGCCGGGCCGGCCCGACACGTTTGACACCTCTATGGTCGCGTGTCTTGTTTGAAATTGAAGGTCGTACCTAGTGCCCAAGGCTCTCATTTTAGCGCCGAGTCTGATAAAGGCTGATATCTTGACAGTCTTATTCTCAAAAATTAGGATGAATGTGTTTGATGAGCCTCAAACCCAAGACATATTATCTTTAGATGAAAGTACTTGTTATCGCATCAAGATAGAGGTGTCAAACGAGCCGGGTCGGGCCAACCCATTTTTTTTGAGCACGAGCGTGCCTCCGTGCCGGGCATGTTACTGTACCATGCCGTGCATGGCCCGGCTAGAGGTGTCAACCGGGCCGGCACGGGTTCGTCTCGTGTCGGGTGTCCCTTGAACCCGACCCTGGATGTCCCCTCCCGCAAAAAAGACAGCGGGCCTGGTTTGATTCGACCCGATCCACAGTCCCTCGAATTCCAAACCGTTCGGAAATCCAGCACGGGCGGGCCAGGCAAGGCACTGCCCGCCATGCTGGGCCCGGCTATTTTAAACCGGGCCCAGCACGGCACAGTACAGTAACCGTGCCTGGCCCAGCACGGTTTAAAATAGACGGGCCTGGCACGGCAGGCCGTGCCGTGCCTTGCCTGGCTTGCTCGGGCTGGATGTCCGAATGGTTCGGAATTCGGGGGACCGCGGGTCGGGTTGAATCAGACCCGACCCTCGGTCTTTTTTGCGGGAGGGGACATCGTGGGGTCGGGCTCAAGGGACACCCGGCACGGGACGAACCCGTGCCGGTGTGCCGTTCCACGGGCCGAGCCGTGCTAGGTCAGGCACGTCTCGGCATGGCTCGTGACTTACCCGGACACAAAATTTTTCCTTGCCGGGCCAGCCCGGCCCGGCCCGATTGACACCTCTACATCAAGATATGATTTTCTGCAGATACATGCAATATGATATGCATAGTATTATTCTTGTATAAATATATTTAATTTTAAAATTTTTATGAGATTCAGCTTGTGGGTGCTTGTGTAATCGTACACAATCAAATATTGTATTTAATTATGTTTAATTCATATGCAAGCCACATTAGATTAGTGGAGGATCATAGAGATTAGGGATGGTGATAGTTTGGTTTAAAATCACATTTACAAGCTCACGTTTGAACAAATATCCAAGAAAATTATGTACTTGTTTAGCCGGCATATGAATAATGAATTCTGAATTAAATCATGTGTTTTGCAACAAGTCTGCAGTGCTGATTGGGCCAAGAGGAGGTCCATGTTTGTTGATTCGGGAGAGCATTTTAGAAACCCCCCCACAGCCGATAGAAGCATCTGGAATCTCTCTGGCTGTCATGTTCTTGGCTGTAGCCTGCACTGCGACCCTCCCCCCGCATCAAAAAAAGCTCACTTTGATCTCCATGAGATCTTTAAGTGCTGCTCCAGCCTGAAAGCTATGGAGAAAGCAAGTGACTCACGCGTGGAGCCCATGGATGGGCTGGCTGGATCTGGCGTCTGGGATGTGACAGATGATATTCTATCGTGCATCTTATCTCTTCTTGGTCCGAGGGACCTCGCCATGGCTTCTGCAACCTGTCATCACCTCAGATTCTTGGCACTGTCAATTATGCCATGCATCAGCCTTAAGCTCTACCCCCATCAGCAGGCAGCAGTCGAGTGGATGCTGCAGCGGGAGCAGAGAGCTCAGCTCCTGCCCCATCCACTTTACCTAAGCTTTTCTACTGAAGATGGGTTCTCCTTCTCCGTGAATGCCGTCTCGGGGGGAATAGCCGCGGGCTCGGCTCCCACGGTGAGGGGCTTTCGTGGAGGAATGTTCTGCGACGAGCCTGGCCTGGGGAAGACTATAACCGCCCTCTCGCTCATTCTCAAGACGCAGGGAGCCATGGCTGACCCGCCCAGCGGGGTCAAGGTGACCTGGTGCGCTCACCACAGCAAGCAGAAATGCGGGTATTATGACCTCAGCGGCGAGAATTTCACCCGCAGTAAAAAGGTTCTCGTGAGCAGGGGAAACTGCTGTGCTTCTTTCGTCCAGGGCAAGTTGGCGACGGCTAGCACAGGTCCGAACCGCTGCTGCTCGGCACCAAAACGGCCAAGATTAATGGAGCCCAACGAGCAGATCGAGCCATCCTCAGACTCTTTTCTAGCTGGGAGAAAGAGCCCCGGGCTGGTTCGGTATGCCAGGAAGGCAAATCGTGCGCAGAAAAGGCTCGTTGATTCTTACAGAGAACCGTGGGCTAGCAGTGGTGGTGGGAGGGGAGGAAGGGGAGGAGGGAGGAGCTGCGGAGGAAAGGTGGGCAAGAAGAAGTTTGGTTCCGAGTTTAGAACGGACGGCTCAGATTGCTCGATGCATAACGATACTTGGGTCCAGTGCGATGCTTGCGAAAAATGGAGGAAAGTCGGTGCTGCGGTTGATGATGCGGATGGCGGTGCTTGGTTCTGTAGCATGAACGACGACCCGTCTCATCAGAGCTGCAGGGACCCGGAAGAATGCTCCAGCAAAGCAGAGCTCATTACTCACCTGCCTGGTTTCTACCCCAAAGGGGCCCGCGGAGGAAAGGAGCAGAATGTGTCGTTCTTCACCGCTATTCTAAGGGATCACTTCCCCGCCGTGAATTCCGTGACGAAGAAAGCGTTGGTGTGGCTGGCGAGGCTTTCTCCGGAAGCGCTCTCTCAAATGGAAACGGCGGGGTTGGTGAGCCCGGTCTTGGGAACCTGCTCTGCCTATGTTCTCGGGGAGTCTCATGGATTCTGCAAGATTTTTCAGGCATTTGGGCTCGTGAAGAGAGCGGAGAAGGGAGTGAGCAGGTGGTACTACCCGTGGAATCTTGACGGCCTGGCATTTGACGTCGATGCTCTGAGAATCGCGCTCTGCGAGCCGTTGGATTCCCTTCGCTTCTATCTGTCGGGGGCGACTCTGATCGTGGTCCCTGCGATCCTAGTCGATCACTGGACGACCCAGATTCAGAAACATGTTAGGGCCGGGCAGCTAAGGCTCTGCGTGTGGACCGACAGCAAGAAGCGGCTTGCCGCGCACAGTCTGGCGTGGGACCATGATGTGGTGATAACCACGTTTAGCCGCCTGAGTGCGGAATGGAGCATCAGCAAGGACAGTCCTCTGGCGCAGGTCCACTGGCGCAGGATCATGGTGGACGAGGGCCACACGCTGGGTTCTAGCCTGAGCCTGACGAACAAGCTGCAGATGGCCATCTCGTTAATGGCTTCCAGCAGGTGGCTGCTGACTGGAACTCCGACGCCAAACACGCCCAATTGCCAGCTGTCGCACCTTCAGCCGATGCTCCGGTTCCTCCACGAAGAAGCCTACGGCCACGATCACAAGTCCTGGGAAGCTGGGATTCTCAGGCCGTTCGAGGCCGACATGGAAGAAGGGCGTGCCCGCCTGGTGCAGCTGCTTCGAACGTGCCTGATCAGCGCGAGGAAGGTCGATTTGAAGACCATCCCTCCGTGCATAAAGAAGGTCACCTTTCTCGATTTCTCCGAAGAACACGCAAAGAGCTACAACGAACTGGTCGTTACGGTGAGGAGGAACATACTCATGGCCGATTGGAACGATCCGTCCCATGTCGAAAGCTTGCTCAACCCGAAGCAGTGGAAGTTCCGCAGCGACACCATCAGGAATGTTCGGTTATCATGCTGTGTTGCGGGCCACGTCAGAGTCTCGGACGCCGGCCATGATCTTCAGGAAACAATGGATATTCTGGCCGACAATGGCTTAGATCCCTCTTCCGACGAGTTTGTCTCCATAAAGTATCATCTCCAGTTTGGTGGCAGCTGCCAGAGGTGGCTGATCTTCTTCTGCGATATACTTTCCCCCCGTGTTATTTCTCGCTCCCAGCTCCCACCCGACCCCCTCCTTTTTCTTGTGCGTGTTTTGTGCTTGTTGCTCTCAGGTGCGGAGAGTGGTGCCGCCTGCCAGTCATCACGCCCTGTAGGCATCTCTTATGCCTTGATTGCGTTGCTCTGGATAACGAAAAGTGTGCTTTTCCTGGCTGCGGGAATTCGTATGAAATGCAGACTCCCGACACTCTGACGCGCCCAGAAAATCCCAACCCCAAGTGGCCGGTTCCCGAGGATCTCATCGAGTTGCAACCGTCATATAAACAGGCTGGTCTTGCTCCGACTCAAAACCATCCATCTTCTTCGGCCTTGTTTGGTATCCATTACTCTGCCTCCCCCCCGTATCGGTCTATTTCCCGGGATTCTTGTTTTTTTATTTTTTATTTTATATTCGCGTTAATATTTGTTATTGCATTATATATACGAGTTTGCTTTCGAGGAGGTGATGTCTCGGACTGATAACAAGTATCTTCGACTAAAGCTTTCACTGGCAGGCCTCGTGCCAGAGGCTTATTCGACATAGTCTCTCTAATTTTCGGTCGTAAGTATGTCGAGATATTAATCTCTCATATGGCCTGAAAATGTTTAATGAAGTAGAGGTAGAGGTGTCAACCGGCCCGGCCCGGCCCTGCCCGGCACGGAAAAATTTTGTGCCCGGGCCCGTGCCGTGCCTGATCCGCCACGGTTCGGCCCGTGACATGGCACACCGGCACTGGTTTGTCCTGTGCTGGGTGTCCCGTGAGCCCGACCCCACGATGGCCCCTTTCGCAAAAAAGACCGCGGGTCGGGTCTGATTCGACCCGACCCGCGGTCTCCCCGAATCCTGACCCGTACGGACATGCAAGCCTAAGCGGGCTAGGCACGGCACGGTACAATAACCGTGCCAGGCCCGGCACGGCAGCACGCTCGTGCTCAAAAAATTTGGGCCAGGCCGGCCAGGCCCGTATGACACCTCTAAGTAGAGGTGTTAGACGGGTTGTGCCATTCTAGGACGGCCATGCACCATGTCGTGCCAGACACGGCATGGTATGATTCCCGTGCAATGCCAGGGATGACACGACATGGTTGGCCCGAGTAGTGCAAGGTTGTGCTGTACCATCCCTATTGGAAGCCCATTGCGTGAAAATGCAATAGGCGACCGGCCAATTGTAATTGGCCACATAAGCAAGATTCAACTTATATGACTGGATTTTTTTTTTAAAAAAAAAATAATATGCTCCATTGGGCTAGGCGCTACTACCAGGCTAGGCATGCGGGTGCATTATCATCTAAATTTCTAATTATTTGTTTTTTTTTTATATTACATATTATCTAGTTTACAAAAACCTTTTTTTTAATAAAACAATTTTTTTAAAAAAAAATTATATTTTATATGAGTAATTATCTCATATAATTTGCATGTATGTGTTTTATTTGAGTATGGTGTTGTTTTTTTTTTTTTTTGATAATATTGGATTCCTTGATCATACTATATCACTTAGTGGTGTCAAAAAAGCCGTGTAGTGCCTGACATGGCATGGGAATCAGCCCGGCACTGCATAGTTGGCTCGTATAGTGCAGGGTCGTGGCGGACCATCCCTGTCGGAAGCCCGTTGCATGAAAATGCAACTGGTAGTCACCTTATTTGTCTGAGCAATTACAATCAGCCACGTAAGCAAGACATTGTGGTCCGTAGCTGGTCCTCGGGTTTTCGTAATGGTAGCCCGTGCCGCTTGACCAGGCATGGTCCAGCACCAGGCACGGCTGAACCGTGCCCGGGCCGCACAGCTCGGTTGACACCTCTAGACCAACTAAACTATTTCTTTTGAGTGGACTTTGTGTTATCTAGCGGTGTCAAACGGGCCGGGCCGGGCCAAGCATGACACCGTTTAAAATAGCTTCGGCCCGGGATGGCCGGCAGGCAAGGCAGGCCGTGCCGTGCCTTACCTGGCCCTCTCGGGCTGGCCTGTCCGTACGGTTCGGGATTCGGGGGACCCGACACGGGACGAACCCGTGCCGGTGTGCCGTGTCACGGGCCGAACCGTGCCAGGTCAGGCACGGCACGGCACGTGCCTAACCAGGGCACGGAATGTTCCCGTGCCTCGTGCCGGGCCGGGCTGGCCCGGTTGACACCTCTAGTGTTATCTGTTACCAATATTTTCTATCTGATTAAAAATATAAATGAATAATGCTTCTCTCCCGACTCGCCTACTACCAAACAAGGTCTTATTTCATGAGAACGCATATGAACTTGGTTCGGGGTGCCCGTGCAGGATGACTGGGATCCGGATTGGCAATCAACATCGAGCAGCAAGGTTGCTTATCTAGTTAAAAGGCTGAAGGAACTGCTGGAGTGTTCCGGAAACAGTTCTGTGGTTTACAAGATTGCTTCGGAAAAAGTTCTGATATTTTCTCAATTTCTTGAGCATATCCACGTGATTGAGCAGCAGGTATTTCTTATTTCTGTATCTACCTATTTTGTTAAGAATTTACAAGTTTATCCTTTCAACCCGGCCTGCTCTTGGACCGGGCTAGACAATTAGCCAGCCGGGCAGGAAAAAAACATTTAGAAGGTTTATATTATTATTTTACGTTATATTTTAACAATATTAAAATAATAATATTATAATTTAAAAAAAGAAGCAATTAAAAAAAAACTAAATATTTTATTTTTTTTAGAACAAATTATAAGTAGGTAATTTTTTAATGTAGTTTAGTAGTCTGATTGACAAAGGAAAAGACCATCTAATCCTGGAGGACATGAGTGTAATTCCCAAGGATGTTGGATACATGCCTCCGGGTATAGGCATCGTCTTGTCTTGTACTAGAGTTTTGACCTTTGGATTTATGGAAGTGGGAAACTAACAGAGAGAAAGAGAGAGGAAAATAATGATTTATTAATGAAAATCTATTTTTTAAAATATAATTATATATATATTTGTGTGTGTGTGTGTGTGTGTGTTTGTGTGTGTGTGGATAGTTTACTTGTATTCTAAGATATTAAAAAAGAAAAAATAAAATAAATAATAAAAATTAGATCAAATATGAACATCCCCTTGCAAATTTTTGTGTATATAATATAAGCATCCAATTTAGAAGAGAAAAATAATATTTGATACTATAAGAGTCTCTTTGAGGGTATTTACGTAATAGTTATTGAATTATTATAATTTTTTTCTCTTATATAAAATGATAATCAATGTCGATATATTTGTTAGTTATTGAAACACTGGATTGGTACCAATGTGTCAATATGTCTCACTATCACAATATAACATCATTAGTCTCTAAAATTATATGAAAGGATGATTAGGGTTTCAACCCATAAATAATAAGAGATAGAAAGCGAAGATAATAATAATTTATTAATGAAAATATGTTTTTAGAAATATAATCATTATTTTATATATATATATATATATATATATATATATATAGTTTTTGATAGTTCATTTGTCGGGTACTCTTAAATAATAAAAAAAAAAATTTGTAAAAATTTTATCAAATTCTAAACACTGCCTCTTCAAACATTGTGTATAACTTGGAAGAAAATTAATATGTAATCCTATGAGTGTCTTCATGATTATATCTTCATTAGTAAAGTATATACATAGTAGTCAATGAAGCACAGACACGGCTCCCTACAACCGTGTCCACGTGTCCGACACCTAGACACGTGGACACGACACGGACACGGCACGGATACGTATCTTATACACATTGTGGCATATCATTGATCAATTCGTATCCGATACGCCACGTGGCGTATCGGATGGTTGCATCGGCAGCCGTATCAATGTCTATAGTGCTCGACGTCCAACGACGTCGGGTGGCCAACGTTGCCACATGGGCGACATTGGCCACTGGCAGGGGGCGGACATGATTTGAGGGGGAAGGAGGGGCGAGCGTATTTGTGTGGGGATGTGGCATAAAATATCTTTATAAAATAAAAAAAAATATTTTTATTTTATAAAATAAAAAATATATATTTTTATATAATATAATTATAAATTATTATTTTATACCATAAAATAATTATAAATATTATCTTATAAAATATAATATTTTTATTTTATATAATAAATTATTTTAATTTAATTTATTTTATTTTATTTTATAAAATACATAATATTTATAAAAAAAATAATTTTTATTTTTAATTTTATTTTTTTTATCATGCCGTATCCTAGCTGTATCCATATCCTAGTTTTTTAAAATTTGTCGTGTCCCCGTATTCTGCCATGTCGTATCCCCGTGTCCGTGTATGTGCTTCTTAGATAGTAGTTATCAAATTATCTTGAATATTTTACTATATGAAATAATAATCAAGCTCGATAAATATTATTTATGCTTAAAACATTGGATTGGTAGTAATGTACTGAGATGTCTTACCATCACAATACAATATTATTAACCTCCAAAACCACATGAAGAGTTAATTACGATTTTAACCCTTTTGGATTTTAAGGAGGAGAATAAGAGCAACAAAAAAAAATTGTATAATGAAAACATGTTTTTTTTAATATAATAATCATCATATATATATATATATATGATCGTAAGTATGTATGTATATATACAATTTTGGATAGTTCACTTATTGGGTAATCTCAAATAATTAAAAAATAAATAAATAATAAAAATTATATCAAATTTGAATATTCACCTTCAAACTTTTGCGTATATATCATGAATACTTAAATTGGAAGAGAAAATTAATATGTGATTCTATAAGAGTTTTCATGAATATATTTATAATATATATGCCAGTAAAGTATATAGTATAATAGATGTCAAATTATCTTGAATCTTTTTATGTGTTAAGTGATATTCAACTTTAATATATTCTATTTACTTCTAAAATATTAAATTAGCTACGATGTGCCGAGATGTCGTATTATCACAATATGGTATCATTAGCCTATAATACTATGTGAAGATTAATTAGGATTTCAACCCTTGTGGATTTTAGGAAGGAGCGAAATAAGAGAACGAGAGAGAGGAAAAAAATAAAAAATAGCTTACTAATCATTAATAATTATGAAAATATATTTTTTATAATATAATAACTAGTACATGTGTGTGTGTATGTGTGTGTCTGTGTGTGTCTATATGTGTGTGTATACAACATCATTTGCCTCTAATGCCATGTGAAGGGTTGATTCGGGCTTCAACCCTTATGGATTTTGAGAAGGGGGAGAATAAGAGAGCGAGAGAGAGAGATCAAAAAAAGAAAAATAGTTTATTAATGAGAATATATTTTTTAAAATATAATAACCATTATATATATATATATATATAGCTTTGGGTAGTTAACATATTAGTTACTCTTAAATAATGAAAATGAATTAAGCAAATAAATAATAAAAATTATATCAAATTTAAACATTCTTCTTAAAACTTGTGCACATAAATCATAAATACTTAATTTGGAAGAGAGAAGAATTATATGTGATATACTTTAAGAATATTTGTGAGTATATATACAATATATATGGTTGTGATGTATATACATGGTGGCTATCGAATTATTTTGAATCTTTTCTTGTATAAAATAATAATCTACCTGAATATACTTTATTAACTCCTGAAATACTAGATTGACAATAATCTTTCGAGGCCCTTAGTACCTTATTGTTACAATATCATGCCGTTCGTACTTTATAGTTTGGAATAGCTCACATATCAGGTCCTCCCAAACAAAGAAAAAAAGAAATAAAAATAAAATTTAATTTTTTTTTAATTTTTTTTAATTTTTTTTTATTTTTTTTTAATTTTTTATATTTTTTTTTCTTCTTCTGACTAATCATCTTTTATTAACTCCATGGCATATGTATACAACAAACTTCCGCACTAGTTAATCATCTCAGTAGTGATCGCGAGCTAGTACGTTTAACTTTAGAATTCTTATGATAATTAGTGTATTAGTGATTATTTAAACATATCAAAATAAAACCTAAATTAAACCTTAAATATCATGATGCATATTTTTTTTTATATTTTTTTTATGAAATGCATTTATTTATTAAAAAAAGTGACCTAGCATTGGGATTGTTTATTTTTAAGACATTTATATTAGTCAAAAGTGGTTCGACAAATACTAGATGCATATGCACTCCCACAAATACATGTACCTACATATAATTTGAGTGTGAGTATGTGTGTGTGTGTGTGTGTGTGTGTGTGTGTGGATTTATAGTACATTTGTATTTTTGTAATCCATGCTATAGTATATATATATACACACATATGATACCCACACACATTTATATGTGTATGCTTGTATAATATACCTCTATCATTTGCCCATCTATTTTAGTATACTTTGTTTATACACATTTATATTTGATGAGTACTATGCCCTACTTTTAGTTCAATTTTGAATTGGTAAATTGCAATTAATACATGTGGGCTTCAAATTCATAATCTCATAGATAAACTACAATCCTTAAGCCCACTCGTATCCTTTAAATATGTATGTATATGTTATTTGTGAATATACATGCTTAGATAGATACACACACACACACATATCATCTAATTTGTATGCACACGATATTTATATATATGTATATGCACATATAGCAAGTCCTTTTTCATACTAGTGTAATTTTAGTATTCATACACTTTGATATACATACATACATACATATACATACATACATATATATATGTGTGTGTGTGTGTGTGTATCATCATAATCAATCTTTATCATAGCTAATTGGGTTGGTTGTATAAATTTTATTTTTTTTTTTAATCAAATCTGTTAAAAATTATGTATCCTTAACCTTTTAGTGGTATACATGTACATATACATGATCTGAATGATTTATATGCATGCATAAAGTGTGTGTGTGTGTGTGTGTGTGTGTGTGTGTGTAATATATATACACATACATGTACATATACACCTACGAAACACAAGTTGGTGATATTTTTTTGTGCAGTTGACCCTTGCGGGGATTAATCATGTTGGTTTGTACAGCCCAATGCACTCGAGCAACAAGGTAGCATTAACATCACCTGGTGTTCTTTTCTTCTCTTTGGTGTTGATTTCGATTTCAACTTCCACTCCTGTTTCCCACACTGTCCAGGTCAAGTCGTTGTCTACTTTCCAGAGAGATGAAACCTGCACGGCACTTCTAATGGATGGAAGTGCTGCCCTGGGTCTTGATTTGAGCTTTGTCACGCGCGTGTTTCTCATGGAGCCAATATGGGACAGAAGGTGGTGGTGCTAGACAGATAGAGAGATTACTACTTAACGCCTAGAATGAAACCTGCGAGTTTTTCCACGTATCTTGTTTTCTCACTTCTTCTTCTTCTTCAGCATGGAGGAGCAGGTGATTAGCCGCGCCCACAGGATGGGTGCGACCAGGCCGATTCACGTCGAGACTCTGGCAATGCGCGGCACCATTGAAGAGCAGATGCTTGATTTCCTTCAGGTGGGGCCGTGGGGCGCTGTGTGCTTGTTTCTGCCATTAAAAGTTTCTGCAATAAAGTTTGCATCTCTCTGTGCGTGTAGGACGCCGATAAGTGCGGGAGAGTCTGGAAAGAAGAAGCCGAAAGACAGTCGACGAATGGCGCGCGCTCTCATCGTTCGTTGCACGATTTTGCAGAGCGCAACTATCTGGCCCAACTAAGCTTCGTCCGCATGAGTGCCCCAGTGTAATCTCGCCCCGCCATTTCTATTTATCAGCCAATTTTGTTTCTTCCGTTGCCTTCTTTTTTGCTCCCGTTCGATTTGCAATTATCCTCCAAGCCACCCCTTGTCCATGCCTGATAATTGTTCTGTTGACATTTTCATTCCCCACATATATTGTATAAACATGTGTGTGTGTGTGTGTGTGCGTGTGTGTATATACATGAGTAATACTTGTTATGCAAAGTCTATATATGCAGTCTATATGCAATCTGTGTGTGTGTGTGTGTGTGCGCGCGTGTTCACATTATATATGCTTGTCCATGTCTATACTCGAAAAGCATGTGTGCGTGTGTGCATGCGTGTGTGCGTGCATGTGTGTGCCTGTATGTGTGTGCGTGCATGCATGTGTGCCTGCGTGCGTGCATGCATGCATGTGTGTACCTGTATGTGTGTGTTATTGCAATAATGGATGATATGTATACAATGGGTATCGATTCATCTGTGTTTATGTGCCTAAGTATCCATCAAGAATATGTAAGCATCATAAAAAATGATTGATACTTATTGTATGATGTGTATATATTGACCCATGTGAATGTATATGCTGAAGTGCATATATAATGCCTATGTGTTACATGCATGCATGTAAGTATATACCCAAGGACATATATGTTGGGTTTATTTATATACTCACCCTTGAATGTGTTTCAAAAATGATTGTTACTAGCTATGCAAAGTGTTTATATTGACCTAAATTTGTGTGTGTGTGTGTGTGTGCGTGTTTGTTCCCCCAAAAGGTTGCTAGTTCTGTTGTGCACATATTGACTCACTTTCATGTGTATATGTTATGTATATATATTCACCCATGAAGATAGCATACGCAAAAATGAGTTACTAGTTACAATGTGGTGTATATATTGAACTAAATTCGTGTATATATGTGTATGCATATGTGTGTGCATATGTATGCGTGTGCTGTGCACATATATGATGCCAATGTAGAATGTACGCTGTGTGGGCGTATATAAGAGTGTTTACATATATAAATATGCAATGTGTATATATGAATTATATATACAGACAGGCATGAAATGTGTATATATTGACGTGATAACATGTGTGTATACATGCAATGTGTGTACTTATAAGATTGTGAATAGCTACACATTGTGTGTGTGTGTGTGTGTGTGCGCGTATATACTAATATTGACATGTATGCGTACATATACACACCAGACAGAATGTGTTTTGCAACAATGATTGATACATATTGGAAAGTATGGATACATATTGTGTGTACTTACAAGCGTGTAAGATATGAGCATTAATGCTAATGAGCAATAAGAAAGCGTGATGCAAAAAAAGATCCAGGGCTTGATCAGGAATGAAATAGAAATACAGCAACAACAAACTATGTCTAAAAAAAAAGGTTTTATTATGTTGATGTTGCTTATTGCCAAACATTCACGTATATAATGGCAGTCAAATTCTGATATATTACTCCCTGCCATGGCCATCTCCATGGGGTGGCACTGGCAGATGTCTTCTGGTTTCCTTGTCTTGGGGCCAAAGCTTGCCCCCCTTCAACAAATGGGGCATAAGCTTGTTCACGTCTGAGAGCCCAACCGGCTTCAAAAAGAACTCTTCTGCTCCTTCTTCCAAGCACCTGCTTGTTCAACATCATCTGGTATTAGAAACACTGGAATCACGCTAACAATACGCACGCACCAAGCAACTGACTACAGCAGAGAAGAAGACGGCGTTCAGAGCAAGAATTAGGGTTTGTTTTTGTGGATGTCTGATTGAGGTTGTGGTGTTGAATAATCAAGAGAGACCCACCGCACCGCAGAGATTACGTTTCTGGGAAATTAATGTCTAAATTTGAATTTGCCTGACCTAGTAATTCTTGACGGAATATCATCGGACGACATTACCACCACTGGTATATCCCTGAACGATTGGGATTCCTGCACAAGAGGAACCATGAATAAAATCAATCACTATAAAGACGAGGATTCCTGCACAGGAGCACGCATAGAACACGTGAAGAAGGGAAGAAACTATGACAAGCAATCAACGAGTTTCTTGATGATGAGCTTGGAGATTTGATGGAGTAAAAGGTGAAGCAGAGGAGGGAAGAATCAGAAACAGAAGAATTAAGCAACGGCCGAGTGGTGGGAATGCTTCGTCGTCAACCAGATCGGAAAATCGAGCAGTGTAGAACTGAAATGTAACGCTCAGATGATGAGTTAGGAAAAAGTAATTCGAATTTGATCTTCAAGTCGGACTCGTGTTGGGAGCGTTTAAAAGCAGGGAGAAGTAATTTTAACTTTAATTTCCTCAGGAGATCATAGCCCGTCATTCCAGGCATGCAATAATCAGTGATGATCAAATTGACTTGCAGATTTTGATGGTGGCCGAAAGAAACATGAGGAGAATTCCGCTCTTCATCTCTGCTCGATCTCAGAAATTCCAAAGCCTTGCTCCCAGAATCGACCGCGGTCACTGCAAAAAAACGAGATGGCACAACCCTAGGTGATGATCGATGCGATGAAAGCCTATTCACCTGGAAGAAATCGCGCAGGTTATTGCAGAGAGACAGAGATCGAGATCAGTCATCGAACTGCTCGATCGTGAATCGTGCCTTGAAAAGAAGACGTTATAAGGAGCCGTTCGATCAGCTTCCGATCTATAACATTGTCGTCGACGGCTAGAACATGGAACTGGCTCTGCTCCTCCATAACCATGATGAAACCCTAGGTTCGACGACGGCGAGGCGGATGCGAAGAGCAGGAGCAGGGGAACTGGCTTTAAAGTAGTTGTCATTGAAATCTATAAAGATAAGGAGAGTCGTAGGGAAGATCCGGAAAGGAAGATTTGCCGTATGCGAACCAGGATCGATCAGATCTTCCAGGTTGATTTTTGATCAAGCAATGGTGGCTGCCTCATGCCCCTGGCGTGCTGTTTTCCATTTTAGTAGACTGATGATTGGCTCGGCCAATTACCAATGCTCATTTCATTGTCTCGTAATTAATTATTATTTTATTTTTGTCCCCAAAATTTATTTTTCTTCTTTCACTTTACCCCCGGAAAAATATGATTGCGAGCTTAATAAATAGTACCACACTTCCCTTAAATTTATCCACATTTAACAAATATAAATTTATAGAATTAAAAAATTAAGAAAATTATATAGAAGGATGGATTTATCAACACATGAACTCTAAATAGTTGAAAATTTTATACAAAAAAAAAAAAAGAAATCTTGAATTATTATAATAATTATAAAAAATGACCAAAAAAAAGTACAAAATTTATAAAAATTGAAAAAAAAATCAACGCAATTTATAAAAAATAAAATTTTATGATTTTTTATTTTTTATTTTTTTTTTGCTTCTAAAGTCATAATTTATATGTTTCGTAATTATGTAATCCTTTTTTATTCGTATTAAATTTGTATATTTGATGCATTTTATTGTTTTTATAAAATATCTTTGAAAATTCATATAATTTACAATTTTATATTTTATAATTATACTTTTATAATTTCATGATTTTAGTATCATCAATTTTTGATTATTTTAAAGTTATAGCTTGATTAATTATAATATTCATAATTATAGAAATTATAAATCATAACTATATTATTTTATAAAATTATAATTTTTTTATATTTTTCATTTTTTTCATTTTTTGTATTTAATTGTTTTTATACTTATCATAGCTTCGGTGATTTTTAAAATTATATTTTTTTTTTCTAATGAATTTTTAAATTAATCTTATTTTTATTAAACATGGTTTATTTTATTTGTATAATTTTTATCATTTTTAGAATTTTATAAATTTATCTTTTCATTTTTTTTAACAATTTTATAATTTTTGAATGTGTATGCTTATTATTTACATATTTTTAATATTATCATTTTTTTTATTAATTCTGTGATATTTGTTTTTTTATAAAAAATTCAAAAACAAATCATTATTGCTTTAATATAAAATAAGGGGAAACTATATTTTGATATCCCATATCAAAAAAAATTAATAAAATATTCTCCAAAATATAAAATAATTATGTATTGCAGCCATAAAAAAATCATAACCTCGAATTTTTCTTACTAGACATGTTCTATGTTTCAAAAAAAATTTGTATTTTTTGAATTCAAAAACCTCTCAAGTTTTTTATTGATTTTCAAATTCAAAAAGTAATATTGTTTTTTATTCAATATAACACACACACACACACACACACACACACATATTTATATATATAGTTATAAATATGTATAATTGTAAATATTTATATTTTTTGGTATATTGGTTTATTAGTTTATTGGTTTATTGGTTTATCAGTTTATCAGTTTATCAGTTTATCAAGTTATTAGTTTATTGGTTTATTGGTTTATTGGATTATTGGCTTAGTGACTTATTGGCTTATTGGCTTATTGGATTATTGCTTTATTGCTTTATTGGTTTATTGGTTTATTGGTTTATTGGTTTATTGGTTTATTGGTTTATTGGTTTATTGGTTTATTGGTTTATTGGTTTATTGGTTTATTGGTTTATTGGTTTATTGGTTTATTGGTTTATTGGTTTATTGGTTTATTGGTTTATTGGTTTATTGGTTTATTGGTTTATTGGTTTATTGGTTTATTGGTTTATTGGTTTATTGGTTTATTGGTTTATTGGTTTATTGGTTTATTGGTTTATTGGTTTATTGGTTTATTGGTTTATTGGTTTATTGGTTTATTGGTTTATTGGTTTATTGGTTTATTGGTTTATTGGTTTATTGGTTTATTGGTTTATTGGTTTATTGGTTTATTGGTTTATTAGTTTATTAGTTTATTGGTTTATATGCAAATAAATATACATATTTATATGCATAGAAACCAAAAAAAAAAAAATTTAATGCATTTGTGTATCATGTGGGGAGTAAATTTGATAGGGGTACTAGAACATAAATATTTATGTTTTGCGACATCAAACATAATTTTTCCTAAAAATAATATTAAAATTCTTTGATAGGGGTACCATAACGTAAATATTTTTATTTTGCGCCCTGAAAGCATAATTTTCCTTAAAAATAATTACTCATGAATGTAGATTCAATATTATTTAATAAAAAAGTAAGCATGTGCAATTTGGGACTGCAAAACTCTCAAAGTAAAAAGTGCAAATGTTCACCAATTATTTTAGTTCATTATTGTAAAATTAACAAAAATGAAAAATTATTGGAAAAAAAATAAAACAATTCCAATTTTTATGAATTTAGAAAAATTAAACCAAAGCAAAAAATAATTACATTTTATTGCATTAAAAATCATTAATATTAAAATATTTTTTGCATTGCCTACCACATTAGCATTAGCATGTCATGTTGGGTTGGACGAGGTCTCTTTATCAAATTTAAGAAAAAATATATTAAAATGAGAAATAATTACAATTTTATGCTATGCAAACATCAATATGAAAATGACTCTCACCTATCATATAAGCATCGTCATATCAATTTTTTCATAAAAAAGGTCACATGTCACATAGAGTTGGAATATAACTTGTACTTTTTTTTGTTATTAAAATAAAATATTTAATTATAATTTGAAATAAAAAATTCTACAATAATAATCCAATAAGATAGACAATAAAATAAAATACAAATCAGGAGGTGTCATCTTTTTATGGAAGAATAATCAAAAATCTAAAAGTGATTTCTAATATGAGCAACGTCGACTTCCCCTACCCACAAATGATCCCACATTCTCTCACTTGAAGTTTACTTTCCACACACTGCTCATGCTTATACTAGTCCAATAGAAAATCAATAACATATAAAATTGTCTCTTTAATAACTTTGTGAGTGCTCAATTAGGCTGTCCTCCATATGAATTTCTTATATATCAATACATTATTCTTCTACCTTTTCTCATATAAAATAATATTATATTCTAATAAATTTTATCTTCGAGTGAAATATTTGATTTTTTACTAAGTGCAAAGTACAATAACTATCACAAGTAATCTTCTTTTATTTATGTCCAAGCTCTTCCAATAGCATTTACAGCTAAATTTTCTCTTTCCCAACTTATGTAGATGCAATCTATTATTCCTCGATCATAGAAGTAGACATGATAGGTTGTAGCTTTAAAACTCCAACTTACAACTCATCTAGTAAGAGTAAACATATAGCTAATAGTAAATTTGTTATTGTCAATATTTTTGAACAGACTAAATCAACTTAACTTTGACAATATGATCTGAACTTAACCTTGATGTATTATTGATATATCTTAAAATTCTCTTTGCAACACACCACTAGTTTTTTATCAGGATTCATCATGTATTGACTAACAACTCGCACTCCTTATATAATATCTGATTATGTATAAACCATGCTAAATATTTATTATGATATCTGAAATAAATGGTACTCAAGATATTTTTATTCTATATGTTTCAATGTGAGGACTCGTGTTTATTTATAACTTGAATTTAATAAGAATAGGAGTGGAAACTAACTTATAATTGTGCAGATTGAAGCATTGCAAGACTTTCCCAGTATAATTCTTTTGCAATAGCAAGATCTTCCAATTATCTATGTCTCAGTAAATTTACATCGTCAATATCTTGTTTCCTAGTCCTAGATCCTTCATATCAAATTCTTTTGCTAAACATACATTCAATTCTTAGTTGTGATTATTACTAGGAAATACTACCAACGTATAATCCACATACAATAGCAAGATAATGAAATCATCATTTCTAAATCTTTTGTAATATACATTGACTCTTGTTCATTTTAATAAGGTTATTTTCATTTTCAATGCTACTCCATTTTGTTGTGGAGTATATGTCACTATGTACTAATTATTGAAACTTCTTTTTAATAAACATTATGAAATTAAATACTAGTATATTATTCCCAATTATCAGTTCTTAGACACTTGGTATTATTTTCACTTAAAATATATTTTAAAAATGAAAATATAACTACATTTATCTCAACTAGATATATCCAACATCTACTAGAGTAATCATCAATAATAGATACAAAGTATCTTGTACCTCTATGTGATAGAACCAATGTTTTCCAAACATTTGAATAAATTATTTCTAAGATATATTTACTTCTAGTATCAAAACTACTAAACTTCAATCTATGCAGCTTACTACTAATACAATTCTCATAAAAAGGATAACAAAACCCTTTTGTGCTCTGAAAAAATTATTATTCAGAAATAATTTTCAAATCTCAATCAAACATGTGGTCAAGTTTATGATATCACGAATACTTCTTTTTTTTTTATTGTGTGCCTCCTCCAAGAATAAATAAATTTCTTGTTATATTTTCTATTTGAATTTTACCTTGAGCACCACAATGTCAGGTATAATAGAAAAATTAAAATTTTTGATCTCACCCATAAATCAATTATGAATCTTTAAAATTGAAATGATAAATAGATATTATACAAGAAAACCAAATGTTATACCTCCTTTGTTTTGGATTTATAGCTGACCGTAATATCTAAATACGAGCAAGCCTTAAGTGGTGATCCATAGGAATCAAATGTTGAAATCTCTAAGGAAATGATATTGGAGACAAGTTGATTCTAGCCAACCTTAGATCCAAAAGATAGAGATGGAATGGAAAGTTATTAATTCTTATTCATATACCACTTAAGAAAAACTTCACATTCAAATTATATATTTTAAAAAGGATAATTTATTCTTTTTTTTCTTTTTATTTCTTCTCTCAAACATCTTGTGATATATTATGGAAAGTTGGCAACCAATTCTTTTTTTTTTATTTCCAATACTCTAGATTTAATAAATCTAGAAATAGTTGTCTAATTCTAAAAGAAACTTACCTACTTATATTATTCTTGGATAGGAAAGTGACCTTCATAGGTCTCTCATATTTCTTCTCTAGGAGAAAATTAATCAAATCAAGTATAGGATCAAATAATCTTAACTTGGTTTGATTCTCCTTTATTATGTCACCCTTTTAAACATTATCTTATCATATAATATTATAGTGAGAAAAGACCAAAATATATTTGCGTGGTTCAATCATGTGCAACTTATGCAATGGGACTTGCTTGGGCTTGCTTGAAGCCTATTAGCAAATCCAAGTTCTTAGAATTAATGTTCATATCATATTCAATGCATGTCCCTTGATTTTGGATCAAATCCAAATCATTTTATTGTAACTTTAAAATTCCAAGTATGCTACCCATTAGGCTTTAGGTTATTTTGGTCGCTTGGTTCAACATTTGAATCAAGTATGTTATGAAAAGTATATAGCAACACATCATGACCATAATTAGCTAGAAAGTCATTGGTTTGGCGGAAAACCATTTCATAGACAATATCATATGCAAATTATTCTTTCACTATTCTATACCCTACTTGGTTCAAAGCATGAATAAAGTGTGACCTCCTACTATATTATGATGTAACACATCTAGACCAATTATAAAATATTTTTATTCTAAGACTTATTAATAATCATTCATGTCATCGAAGATATTTTTTATGACATTTTTATTATGGCCAAAGATTTTTGAGTAAAAATCTTGACAAATAGTTTTGGATATAATTTTGTTGTCTCTATCTATCTTTCTATGTTTCTTTCTTTCTCTCTATTAGGTGTGGTAAATCATCTATTAGGTACTTAATTAGCTACCTTCAAATACCTTTGGCTAGATCCAATCATCACCATATGCATGACCTATGAGAGGAAATAATTAATGAAATCAAAGCACATGATCGATATCCAAGAGAAGCTTGAGTACCTCAAGTCTAAGCATACTTGCATCATTGCTATGATGAGACTACTATCTACATAAAATATATAATTTTTATTATTGTCTTTAATATACTTGAATACTATTATCGAGTATCGACATGTTTACTTTAATATCATTATGATCATATTTCATGAGATCAACTACTTGATTAAATCAATGAGTATAATATATGCTATTCTATTTGGATCAATATCTAATTTGATTGATCCTATTATTTGTAATAAATTAAATATAATAAATAGAAATAATTTAGTGTTGGGAAAATCTGGGTTAGTTTTTCCCCAAATTAACAAATGTTATAATTTATGTGAATAGTAAATACTATCCATGTGAATAGTACTCCGAGCATAAATAGTAACTTTCAACGGAAATACCTGGCAAAATATTAATATAAAATAATGACAGCTAAAACAGAAAAATAATAACAAAGAAAGAACACCAGAAAATTTACGAGGTTCGGCAATATCCTACGTCCTCGGGCACCAACGAACAACTCCAACTAACAAAAGAGAAAATACAAACTTAAGATCACAAATTAATTGGGTAATACTACAAATAGCCTTAAGTGGTGGGGAGAGGTATATAATGAAGAGAAGTGGGGAATCCCCTTTTATAGGGAAAAAGATAGAGCAAATCCCACATCTAATTGACGTGGGATTGCTTTTTTTTTTCAAAAAAGTAACATTTAGATACAACATGATCATATATGATAGAAATATCATTATCACATTATAATTTTCTCAATGCTATATAATATATCATGAACTTCATTAATTAATCTATGATTGATATCAATTCATAGAAATAATAAATATCAAATTAATAAATAAGTATTTTTATTAATTAAAATAAGTTGTACAAAGGATTAGCAACATTCTAATCATTGATCATCTTTAAAATACTTATCTAACTAACTCCCACTTGATCTAAAGTCAACCACCTTTCTATCTAATACCATATGTGAGTACATGATAGTCAAACTTCTTTTGGGAAAGTGGTTTAGTCAAAGGATTAGCAATATTCTAATTAGTGAATACTTTCTATATGATTACATCACACCTATAATGATTTTGCTAATTAGATGGTATCATATTATGTTTGGAGTTTTTAATGAGTCTTGGTTCTTTTGCTTGTGCAATAGCTCCATTATTATCACAATACAAACATATTGGATCAACAATACTCCAAGTTCTAAAATAATCTTCCTTATCCAAATTGTTTCCTTTGTGGCCTAGGAAGCCATAATGCATTCTGCTTTAGTTATAAAATTAGTAGTTATCTCTTATTTAGAACTCTACCAAGTAACTACTCAACCTAATTGCAATTTAGAGTCATCTTTATCAGTTTGAAAGCTTGCATTCGTATACCCACTCATAATATGATCTCCATCTCCATAATTCAAAAATACATCCTTAGTCATTCTTAGGTACTTAAGGATATTATTGATAGTTATCCAATGACCCTCATTAGGGTTTGACTAGTATCTACTCATGATATGTATACATATGATACAATGTATCTTGTACATATCATAACATACATGATTGATGCAAAAGCCAAAGCATAAGGGATCTTACTCGTGTGTGTCCTCTCATCTTGTTTCTTTGGACACATTAGCTTTGAGAGAGTAATCTCATGAATCACAAGAATAAATCTACTATTAGATTGTTCCATGGTAAACCTCTTGAGCATCTTATCTATGTATGAAGATTGAGAAAGACTAAGCAACCCTTTGGATACATCCTTATAGATCTTTATTCATAATATGTAAGTTGCTATTCCAAAGTCTTTCATCAATCAATTATTAGATAACTAAAATTTGACAAATTGTAAGACCAATAAATCATTTCTAATAAGTAATATACTAATATGTCATCCACATATAATATTACGAATACAACTACACTTCCACTAAATTTCTTATACACACATGTCTCTTCTAAATTTTGTGAGAAACCAAACACTTTGATTGTCTTATCAAATTGGATATTCCAACTCCGAGATGTTAATTCCAATCCATAAATGGATTGGAATAAACACATGAAGCTTGCATACCTTACTACCATCTTTAGATGTGAAACATTCTATTTGTATCACATACACATCCTCATATAAGCACCTATTAAGGAAAGCTATCTTCACATCAATTTTTTATATCTCATAATCATAATGAATGGCAATAGAAAAGTGTATTCTTATAAATTTTAGCATAGGTACAAAATTAAAAGCCTCATCATATCAACCTTTTGCCTTTGTCGATAACTCTTAACTTTGAGTCTAGTTTTATAAATAACCACTTTACCTTTCATATTAATCTTCTTCTTGAAATCCACTTGCATTCAATGGGTTTTATCCTTTTGAGTGGATCAACCAATGTTCACATTTGTTTTTCATGCATGAAATCCATTTCTAAATTCATGGCTTCATACTAATTTTTAGATTTGAACTATTCAAAACTTCCTACTATATTGCACGTTCATCATGTTATATGAGTAATATATCGCTAATGATAAATTCATATCTTTCTTAAATAGTATATATCTTACTTAGCCTCCAAAGTGTGTGTGCTTGAGTAGTATCAGTTGATGCTTCATTTGTATGAATAATAGCCTCAAGTTCATGCAGTTGATTTGTGCATTTTTGAACATCTTGAACTTCTTCAAGTTTATTTTTACTCCCATTATTTTTTTTCTATAAGAAACCCTTTATCTAAGAACAAAACATGCTTTGAAACAATTTTTTTTTGTTCCAAAGGATTGTTGAATTGATATCCAATCATTTTCTTGAGATATCCTATAAATAAATATTTATCAGATTTAGCTTCTAACTTTCCTTAACTAATTTATTTCACATAATTTGGACAACCACATACTTTCATATGAACGAGATATGGCTTTTTGTTAGTCCGCATCTCAATATGGTATAATATCAAGTAATTTTGATGATACTCTATTTAGTATATATATATATCAATCTCAAGTGAATACCCCATAAGGATTTATGCAGATTCACTTGGCCCATCATAGACCTCACCATGTCTAACAAAATTTGGTTTCTCCTTTTAGCCATTTCATTATGTTGTGGCATATAAGTTGAAGTCCACTAGGATAATATACCATTATACCTGAGATAATCCAAAAACTCTTGGCTCAAGTATTCACCATCTTGATCTCATCTAAATGAATTAGTACTTTTGACAAGTTTTTTTTACCTCATATCTAAATTCTTTAAACTTTTCAAATGCTTCATATTTGTATTTCATAAGATATAAATACCCATATTGTAAATAATCATCAATAAAGAATATTAAGTAAATGAAACCACCTCATGCATGTATGGATATTGATCACATTCATCTGAATAAATTAGATCTAATGCCCCATTAGCACATTTTTTTCTTTTTTGTATAGTAACTCATCATCTTACCTGATAAGAAATATTCGCATGTACCAATGATATATAATCAAATGACCATAAGCTACCACCTTTATGTAGTTATATCATATGCCTCTCACTAATATGAAAAGGTGATAATGTCATAAGTAGGATGATTTCAGATTATCCATCATTTATCTTTTATTATCATTAATATTTAAAATTGGTTTTGATAAATCTAATATGTATATTTCTTCGCATAACATACCATCTGCATAAAATTTTCATTTTACATGTTAGAATAACTATTATTGCTTAATTTTAAATGAAACCCTCTTTTGTTCAAACAAAAAATAGAAGTGAAGTTTTTAGTTAGAACTAGTATGTAAAAGCAATCATCCAAATTTAAAATAAGTCCAATAGGGAGTGTCAACACATAAGTCCTAGATAATGTAATATTCATGCTAATAATAAGTCCTAGAAAAATACAGTACATATGTGTGAGCTGTAGTTGGTATCTAATACTCATTGGTTATCATAAAAATAATATTAACCTCAATGAGAAACATACTTGAAGTAGTAAGAACAATAGATGTATTTTTCTTCCAGGACTTTAAATAGGCTCTACAATTCCTCTTCCAATGGACCAATGGCCATCCTTGCCACATTTGAAACAAGTCGCTCTTGCAACTCTCTTTATCATTTTTCATTACCACACATTCCTTGGTCTTAGTGGTTTTTTTTTTATTGTTCTTCGAAATTTTCTTATAATTTAAAATTTCCACAAGCATAACCATCTAGCTCTCCTTTTTAAAAGAAGGTTAAATTGTCTTGGTTCATGGTACATTACAAATCCCAACTATCGGAACCTTCCATTATATTCATTCTTATTTAGTGCATGTTTCATCGGAGATGAAATATCAACCATCTTACCAGAAAAAAAAAAGAACTCATAGGCATCGAACCTTATGAATCTAGCTTGCTCATCAAAAAGCTTTCCTAGATGATAGATTATTGTGTTTGTATACATTATTTTATGCTACTTCTAAAGTCCATGTGACATAAAGGCAAACATGATACACCCCATCATCTCACTATCTTCTAGATTCTCATGATATGCCCTCCAAACTTTTTAAAAAGCAACATAAGCTAAATACTAGAGAATCAACTAACCCATGACATAGACTAGTTTTTTAGCTTTGAGAACTATTTTCAAGTTTCTAAGCTAATCTAGGAAATGTAACTCTATCAATTTATTTTTATCTAATATAAACCATAGGTTCACATCTGATAACATAATGATGATTTTAATAACCTAGATAAAAAATATATATTGACTCTCATTATTTTATTACGAATTTATAGCCATTACTAATAATCTAAGAGAACCTATATGAAACTTTTCATAGTCGGTCGCTATCCAATATTACCAAGAATAATCTTGGGTTTACCCAACAAGTCATTCTATGTCAAAAGGTAGGTTTTATTCATACCAATTGCATCAGCATGTAATTATGGAATTAGTGATATCAAATTGTTTGATGTGTATGCTTTCATTAGGTTATCAACCCTTTGATATATGTACAATGTATGAACAATTACTCTACTTGTCTCCATTCATATTAATCATATGTTTACCTAATAAATTAACATATCATAGGTAAAGCTAAACCATTAATTAAAAAACCACATTTTCATAGTTTGAAAATATTTGAGCAATGCTGGCTTGGGTTTACCTAACAATCATACATTGATAAAATTCTGTTTCTTTCCATATTAATAGAAGACTCAATTTTAATATTTTTATTTAAGTGGTTTGTTTTTAATTTAAAGCATGGTTATCATACATCATCTTATAACATGGTTTCAATCATCATATGACCACATGCTATCATTTTACAAATTAGTTACATATATAATCATCATATTAAAACATGGTTATATGTAACACATCATCATTTGAACATACAGAGGAATAGTTCTTTTAAATATATGATATGATGATGGACTCTCTACCATCAATTCTCCAAGCCTTGGTAGAATTGACTAGGTCAAAGCTAGGATATGCATGTTATTACAAACCTTTTGAAATTAAATAAATAATTGCATTTAATAAATATTCATCTTTATGGTACCTCCATCTTGTAATATTTTTTATATATTTAACCTGTCCTAATCCTATGTAATCTAATTACATTTCAGAAAGAATACTTCGAGTTTTTGAGGGGAATCAATAAGAGAAAAGAATACATAGAGAGAAGAGAGAGGTTGGGACACACATACCCTATTTTCCATTAAATAAAAACATATAAATGCACACTCATATTGGACATTAGTCCATAACCAACTATCATGCATATTCCATAGGCTCTTACACAAGCATCTTATGCAATAAGTAAATTATAAAAATTGACAATCATGATTCCAATAATACTGTCTAAGACCCAAAATGAACCCATTCCAACACTCAAAATAAAATTTTCTTAGTTTGAGTAGGTTAGTTCATTTGGAAAAATAAATTTGACAATTTGAATCCTATTCAAATTAATTTTCTCATCTCATTTTCATATATATGATGAAAAACTATCAATATTAATATAAATTTATAAAATAAGTTTTAGTATCTAGGATCTGATTTCTAGCATTCCTTTTTCAGTATTGATTTTAGATGTGTCCAAATGTGGCTCTAAATAATTGGTGAAACAAAATCTTGGAGTGGAGAGAGAAATGTTGGAAAGTCATGATATTTTTCATGTCATCACTTAATTTCATATTTCATCATCTTACTAAGTAATTATGATTTATTTCATGGTGGTAACTCTATAAAATCTATTGTGATAATCTTTATTTGTCATGACTCAACCACTAAATTAATATAATCTCTTTACTATATAACATAGTCTTTATGGCCATGACATTGTCCAATAATCATGACCACATAATCTCTAAAAAAATTAAATAACGATAGAAATTATTCTAATTTCATTATAGCCAAATGTCCCACTAGTAAAATTAGTCATAGCAAATTATAAGGTCATTACTTATTCATTATAGAAAAAAAATATCAAGGTGCTGTTTGGTTTGATATTTTTCCATTTTCATTTTTCTGTTCTTCACTTTTTCCCAGAAAAGCCGTTTGGGTGTTTGTTTTCATTTTCCATTTTTGAGAAAACATGAGTTTGTTTTTAAGGAAAGGAACGAATGATAAAAAGTCATTCTTTCCCTTTGCTAGAGAAAGCTCCAGTCCTCGTTCTCCATCTGATTCCGCGTGCGATTCCTCCATTGGGTCAGTGACTGTGGGTCTGCTCAGCTCATTTCTTGCTTCTGCTTATCCAATTGAGGTCAGAGATATCACTTATGAGACTTTCGAGGCCAAGGTAGGCCACGTGGACGCCGAGAATTGTTCAACTATCGACATAGTTACTTACGTAATGTCATTGAGCGAAGTATTAGGGTACTAAAAGCAATATTTCTAATTATGAAGCACATGCCAGCTATCCATTGAGAAATAACGCCTAATTCATACAGCTTGTTGCACTTTACACAACTTTATTCGACGCCATCACACATTAGATACATTATTCATGGAGTACAGTACATAACAAATACTGATGCGCAATGATGAAATGGATGGTGCAGAGTAGGACCCAATTACAGTAGATGCAAGACAAACAGCACAAATGAGACATTCGTGATGACATAGTAGAACAAATGTGGAATGATTTTGATTAAAATCCTGCATGAATTCTTTTGATTTTTATTTTGTTCAAAATTATGCATGACCTATTTTGTCAATCATTTTGTTTAAAATCATGCATAAACTTAATTGTGAATGATTTTGTTCAAAATCATGTTTAAACTCTTTTGTGAATGATTTTGTTCAAAATCATGTTTAAACTCTTTTGTGAATAATTTTTTTCAGTTATGTATTGTTTTTTTAAGTTTAATTTAATATATACAGAATATATTTTATATCATACATATCAAACATATTTTTCTGTTTTCATTTTCAGTAAAATATTTTCTAGCACATACACCAAATATATTCTATGTTTTTCAAAAAATAGTTTGAAAACCAGAAAATGATTTCCAGCAAATGAAAAACAGAAAATATAAATTTTTTTCCAAACCAAACGCCATCTTAGTTAGTAGTTCTCACTTTTGAGCTAAAAAATTATTAAAAAAAAACATTTTCTTATTTGCTTTAGTAGTTATTCCCAATGGTTCCAAATTCCAAATTGTCTTCTACTCTCGGCTCAGTGCTCACTGCTCACTGCTCACTGCTCACTGCTCACTGCTCACTAACTCTCCAGCTGAGATGATGAAGGAAAATCTGGGGAGACACGGGACGATGAGAGAAAATAAATTTCTTGTTAACTTTTGCTAGTTGATGCGTTCGTCAGGACAAGGTGGTCTTGCGAAGTCTTTAAATATTAGAACCTTTTATGTTTCCCTCAATGGTGGAGAACCAAAATGAGATTTATACACTGGTACTTCGTGTTGCATGTAGGGTGGAAATTATTCTTATTCGTCATTTCTTAGATCTGCGTTTCGGCCGTCGAAGTTGCTAGGGTTTGGACGCTGAGTAAACGAATTTTGCGTGGAGAGTTTTAGCGATATCCTTCTGGTAACGAAGCACTTTTTTTTATTGTTTTTGTATGTCTGCTTTTAGTAGAATTTTTCGAGTTGATGGAGTGAGGAAAAGATGTATATGGTTGTACGTTTTCTGATTTTGTCTAGTTGGGGTTTCGTTCATGCAGGCATCTTTGGACAAGCGCTTCAATAACTGCTAGTCATTTATTTATTGCCACCGAAAATTTTGCCAAAATTTCTGGCTTCGGCTGTTTCTTTTACACAGCAGATTATAGTAGCCACAAGTGGGAACATAAGTTATGAAAGTATCAGTTGGTTCCTGTTATTGTGGATTGGACATCCGTTGTTTAGAGCTTCTATAGGAGGCACCAGGAGATTGGTTTGATGAAAGTATCTGTTGTTTGGTGCTTGTGCAAGTTTGCCAAAATCAACGTTAATCTTACGTTTTTTAAATGCATGTTTAAAATGATTCTAATGGTGATTGATAGTCATTCGGGAGGAAGTGAATTCTTTTTGTATTGATTGATAGTTTTATTTATGTTTCAAGTGATTCTAATGGTGATTTATTTTCCACTAAAAAAGACTTTTTTGAATGACTTTCTCTTGGTTCATTTTTTGTCCCTAGAGTGGTATTCTAGAAGACATTTTTTGAAATATTGATTACTTTACATTTTAAAATGTTAAATTGAACAAATCAAAATCCAAGAGGAAATGGATGCATATCTAAAAAAAAAAAATTCATAGATGTTCATGTGAGTTGTTTAT
Organism: Sapria himalayana; assembly: GCA_029783825.1. Classification (NCBI taxonomy): domain Eukaryota; kingdom Viridiplantae; phylum Streptophyta; class Magnoliopsida; order Malpighiales; family Rafflesiaceae; genus Sapria; species Sapria himalayana. The sequence continues at coordinate 506,143 of JAREIK010000781.1, read as the reverse complement.
GTTCAAAAGAAAGCTTTGGATTTATGGGTTCAAAAAAAGAGAGTATAATAGTATGTATGAATGTAAAAAAATGTCAAATTTGATTTGTATATGTTCAAAAAGAAAAAGAGTATAATAGTATGTATGAATGTAATAGAATATCAAATTTGATTTGTATATGTTAAAAAAAAGATTACTTGTGATCTTGTCAATCTAAGTATATTTAATTGAATAAATATAATGTTTAATATTTATATATTTAAATCATGTGAAAATTATATTCCTAATATTGTTATTCATAGGAATGATGCATATAATTTTGTTAATTATTTTATTTTTAATTGTTACAATTATTCTTGTTATTACATTATTTTGTACTTAGTGATAAGAGTACCCAATAAGTGAATTAGTTCTATATATTTTCTTTTTTATATATAAGTTAGGTTCTTTTATTTTTTAACGAGGCTTTGTATTATTGTTTATTATGAAAAGTTTATGGGTTGTTATTTTTGACATGATATTAAAGCATGATTCGAAACCTTAAACGATGATGCTAAGACTAGTGGTTGAATACCAACTAGTTGAAGTTGTAATGATCACTAGATGAAATTTTAAGTCATAGAGATTTTTTAATACATTTAAGTATGCAAAGAGTCATGTCAAAGTGAATTTGTCTTTGAGAATCTAAATAATTATTATTTATACTAGCTGTGAAAATTATATCTAATTTGATAATAATTAGATAGTTACTTTTTTATTTAATTATCTTGTATATAGTTGGGTCAACTTGAGAATTCACATTAGATAAGATTATTACATGGTTCAATAGGCATATTTACTAGGCTATAACTCAAAATGTGAATTAATTATGAGAGTATTTAATATATATTTTTTATGTGATAAGATAATATCTTTATTATTATAAGACACATTAATTTTAAGAATATATCTGAGTGTATATATCTGAACTTATAATTGAAGTATTCCTTGATTTTGATAATTTCTAATTTATTATTTTTTTTAATAAATATATCATTTACAACATGATATTTGACATCATCTAATAAAATAATAATTAATTTATAATATATATTTGAGAGTGTATCAAAGATATATCTTCCTAATGATTGTAATATTAATTTTTAAGTAATATTAGAGTAAAAAATATCTATCTCTTCTATGATGATATAATATCATCCTAAATGAGATAATTTTAGAAATTAGTATGATTATTTTAGTATTTTAAAGAGAAATAATAAAAAATAAATGAAAGTATAAAGTTTGACTATGATAAAATTTATGAGATCGGATGTTGAGTATAACAATTTTATTTTTTTTCGAGATCAATTAAAAGATTAAAGTAGTTGATTATATAATAATCTGACATCTCGGTAGACTAGTACCTGGTTTGATCATATTGTGTATGTCATATTCTTTTAGTATATTCTTTAAATCCTGTATGGTTAAGTATCTCAATCTATGACTTTTCATGAACATTAATCTCTTTCTTAATTTGTACTTATGGAGTGTTATCTTAATATATGATAATTTATATTGTCAACTTAATTACTGTGTAATTAGGACTCGAGGAAAATTTATTCTCTGGGAAATCTCATTCTTTTTATTGAAATATAATAATTTCATAAAAGTATTATCATAATATCGACTAAAAAGTTCATATGTAATCAATGAGTAAATTTCTTTCTTAATCGAAAGTCCAAATAATATTATAGAGACGTAATGCATCTTAATATATTTTTTGGATACTCATTCTTTCAAAACTTGCTAAAAAATGAGTCATGTTAAAAAAATATAATATCAATTCTGACTAAAATTTTAGCAGACTTTAGTAAGAAATATTTGTATTCTATTTAAGTATTGAAATAATCTAAAAAAATATTTCTCAAAGCATTTTATGTTATCTTGTTTCTTCTAAAGAAAATATTGTGAACTAATTAAATGCTCTTAATTATTATTTGAAAGGTGAAAAATATATCTAATTGATGATATAATTCATGATTAATATTAAATATTCTTTAAATACTCTAGAATAATCATACTAAACAATAGTATCTAAGTTGTTTGACATATACTCAAATATATTGTTATTTTTTATAATTTTATAATTTTATTAATTTTTTTTATTATTTTATGAAATAACTAAAATAAAAATTTTTGATCTAAAATAATAAAGAAATACTCATATAAATCATAAATATTTATCAATAAAAAAAATAAAATACTCAAAGTCCTTGTGATTCTCATTTCTATTAAATTTTTATATATCTAAGTGTAGCAAATTAAATAGGTTCTTACTTATCCTAGTCTGGTGAGCATGATAATAACCTTTATATATATATTTTTGTAAGTGATATGTCTCATGTTTTAGATATAAATATTCTAAAGACAAGTGTATAATATTTTTTATTTGGTCAATGATAGATTATTAACTCAAAAATATACAAGTAAATGATCAAACATACTTAAAGATCTAATAAGAGATCCCAATGTAGAATAAAAAATATATAATTCACAATGCTTAATCTCAAAGAAAGTTTTTATTAAAATTTTTCAATTTTGAAAGCAAACATTAATAGAAGAAAAATAAAATTAGAATTTTAATTATTAGTAAAACTTGTTCAATGAAATTAAGATTAACAGGATAATTGAAAAACTTGTTCAAGATGAATATTGCAATATCTAAAAATTAGAGGGCTTGTCATTGACTATTACAATACTTAGTGAATATAAAAAATAGAAAAAAAAATAATTACTAGTAATATGAATATTAATTTCTATGTTGACAATCTATGAGTTTAAAGTCGAAGAACAAGTAATAAAATTATTAGCTTTTGAAGAATAAGAAATGTCTGTTGATATCTTAGATATGAGTTTTGTTTATTCTTATCTAATAAGTATTATGGTGAATGAAATTTATGAGTATCTTTAGATGAATTTGATAGTTAATTAGTCTTTCTTAATAGTCTGTAGTAAATTTGGCTCATTCTTAAGAAATACCTATCAATACATCTCTTTAATATGTTTTTTCTTTTTATAATATATATATTATTGAAAGGATATTTTGTGACTACATATTAACATCATATCATAACTCTCCTAGATATCAAAAGTGAGTTGATATTACACAAATATTTTAACATCAACAATGAGTCGCGATATCTTACAATGATTGCTCGAATGATTTGACATCAATAGTGGGTTGATGTTAGAATCACTACTCAAAAAATAAGTTATGTTTTTTTTTTTGCTTCTTATTTCTTAAGCATCTACAATGTGTGCTTGTTGTGCACAATAGCATGTATTATATTTTTTGTTCAATAAAGAGTAGAAAACTCTAATTTCTATATATTTCAATTGAAATGATACACCTAGGATTTGGCATGCCTATTTCCCTTTACCACATTAGATGTTTGTGACTGTGAGCTTAATTGGATGAATGAACAAAGGGAGGAGGCACACACTTTTGTGTGCCTTATTTGAAAAAGATAGTTTGTGTCTAGGGTGACATGCCTAAGGGCATTGCACATGTGCACTATGCTATTACAATGCTCCTGTTCTTTCCTTAGAAATTCAAGGATTTGCATTTTTTAAGATTTTCACTCTGATACCATGTTAAACAATTAAGCAGAACTAAAATAATTTGCAATAAAAATCAATGATAATATTTATAAATAGTAATATATAAAATAAAATTGTTGAGATTTTTAATTTTTCATATTTATAGTTTTTTTTACCATTTCTTCAATATTTTTTATGTTTTGATGAGTGTATCTAATTTGTGAACTGTCCTAATCATTTTATCTTTTATATAAGAGATTTTTGTGTATTTATTGTGTATGGTTTTTAATATTCTATTTTATTTGTGCAAAATTATATATGGTATCAGAGCTATGATTGTGTTTGCCTATTTGTTGGAAAGGGTTTTCAAACCCTAGAATAGGCTCACAAGAATATGAACAACTGAGTAAATTATGTGAAGTGAGTGATAAACTGCCTGGGCTCACTAATCCTCTGTAGTCTTGGTCAAAGAAGCTGAACAACTGTATCATATATTTATGTTGTTTGTGATGAGTATTGTGATGTTATAAGCTGATATAAGATGTCAATTCTATCTTGATTAATTATCAAATTGCAACCAAAAGTTGGAAGTTTGCCAATAGGCACTTATTCATCTTGTATTATGGGTGGTCTATATGTTAGGTAGTCTAATAAATCTGATTTTTCTAGCATATTGTAAATAAATCTGATTTCTAAGTTTTTATAGAGTTGTGACTGAAATTTTAATCTCCTTCATAATAAAATATAGTCATAAGAAAGCACCATATACACTATTCTATTGGAAAAAAAAGAACAAACATTGCACTATCACCTAGGGTATTCTGCCCAAAAACACTACACACATTGCATGATCGCGTAGGGCATTCTGCCCAAAAAATCACTACACACACATTGCATTGTTACTTTTGGGTATTCTGCTAGAAACACCACGCACATTTCATTGGTCATGATCACGCATGAGCTACTTTCTATCCCATACATGTTTGTGCGCCACTTAGGTATTTTACATGAAACACAAAAAATGCACACTGCATTGTGTTGATGTTCATCACATTAGTAAAATATGATGGTGTTTGTGCTGATATAGTTCATCTCTTCCTTTATCACGTTATTGTGCACGTATATGCACTATGTTGGTATAATGCACTAGGCCTTACTCTACAAGCTCTAGAGTTTGTAGTCCTCTAGGATTTTGACAATGATGCTATGTTAAAATATTAATCCAAACAAAATATATATCAATCTCTAGTTATAATCTCATAAATGTGATGAACTTCTATATTGGCCAATGGGTTGAGACAGCTTATATGTTGGGTACTCTCATCAATACTAAAATAAAAAACAGAAAATAAACTAACAAATTGTGACAAATAAGTTTTTTCACACATTAATTTAATATGTAATGAATTCAAAGGAGTGTCTCAATCATATATGTTTTGACTAAAACACATCAATATACATAAACGATGCTCAATAGAAAAAAACACTTTTTAAAAAAAAATTTGTGATAAAAATGGAAAGCAACATTGAATTGTTATTCGCAAGAAGTATTATAGTTGTCCTTTATTTTAACTTTTGTAGCTGCCAAAGTGGAAGGCATATTTGGTTTGTTCTTGAAGGGGATCTTGTTTTGTGATGCGCTTCAATAAAGGTTTACTTGTTTGTTTTTTTTTTCCAGCTAGCAGTTCTTTATTTCTAGAGGAAGAAGGATGGAAGAAAAGTACCAGCCAACTTTTTTGGAAGGAGAAATAGTAGGAATCTCATTTGGGTTGGCAACTCATAAGGAAATAGTAAGTAGAATGCTGCTTCATGGTTATATTGACTTATGCCAGCTGTCCTTTAACTGTCCTACATATTATTGCTCATTTTATATTGCTTTCATTTTATGTTGTTTCATGAAGTTATCTTCTTGCTTCCTTTTGAGTGAATGGTAAAAAGTAATCTTATTTTATTAACGTCAACTTAATGATTAGTGTGTTTGTAAAGGTGTCAAATGGGCTGGTTCGGCCTGGCCTATTTTTAGGTGGTCCAATCTGGTCATCATGTTGTGATGAAGCTGGGGCGGTCGTGCCTGGACAGGCCAGATATATTCCGTTCGGGCTAGGTTTTGGGCATGGTTTGGTTTTTGGCATTGGCCGTTTGGGCCGGGCTCAGGCCAGGTTGAGGTCATTTAGAAAATTTTTAATCCATAATTCAAAATTTTTTAAAAATTTAAATTTTAATTATTTAATACTTAACTTAAATAGTTAAAAAACTTAAAGTATTAATACAACTAAAATTTTTACTTAAATGTTAAATTAAAATTAAAATAAAAAATTAATTATTTTATTTTTAATTTATTAAATTAAATAAAACTTAAAGTATAGTATAACAAATAAAATTTAAAAACTAACAGTATATGAATTAATAAAATTAAAATATTAATACAAACTAATGTAAATCACAAAAAATATAAAAGAAGATTCAAGCCTCAAAGTAAAATAACAAAATAAAATAAACAAAGACAATATCAATTCAAAAAAAATAAATAAAAATAAAAAATATTGTTAGTAGTCAGCAGACAGTAAATGATCAATGATGATATCACTATCAGTGTATCAATAGCTACAGGCCGTAGGTAGTAAAGTAGGCTTAGACACTCAACTTAATCATCATTGTCTCAATGACGCAATCTCATTCTTATATCAGTCGTCAATTAATATTAATATCCTATGGATCATCATTAGCAATTAATTTTTTTATTTTTTTTGTAGTCCTAGCACGATCCTGGATAATCATCAATATCCCAAGATTAAGCTTGAATTCTTCTAATCTTTTATGTATGTTAATGTCTCAATAATATCTGATTGTAATCTAGATCTACAATCTGAAATTATATTTACTACAACAGAATAAATAGACTTCGATGCTATGCTCGATACTAGAGGAATCAGTAGATCTCGTGCTATCTTAGATTGTACGGAATATGTGGACTCATATGATTTTAACTACTATAAAATATTAATATTCTTATTATTGAAATGTGATAGGATTGAACAGTAATTGATATCTAAGTATTGAGATAACTTGCTCCTATTTGATGGTCAATTTTTTATGTTGATATATTATTTATGAATGAACATAATATTCTATACCTCTTTCAATTTTTTACATATTATTTCCCATAATATGTAAAGATCTTAGTCAATTTTTTATGAATGAACATTTTATGTTGGTTTTCCTGATTTATCCATGATGATATGTATGTCAACATGTTCTATACCTCTTTCACTTTTAACTTATGGTCTATGTGGGCAGCTAGATAATAAAAAAATGAAATGATGAATCATTACTTTAAGTATTTAGTTTTCATCTCTACAACCATATGATTAAGTATTGGGTAATCTCTAAACTTTCTAAATATATTATTAATATTGCATATATACCTGAATGCAATATAAGTCGTGAGAGTATAAACTGATAAATATATGTAAGTCGTATCATAAAAAATTTTTAGGAATTTTATAAATAAAATTTCTGTAAACTAGTCAGTGTCGTCAATAATAAGTTCGTCATTTTTATTATTAACGTAGTTGAATATCACGTATTCATATCCAATACATGACTCAAACATAAGGTATATATAATTTTAATAGTATTTCATATCTGATTAGAATTTCTTCTTCTTTAGACCCGCAGACAAACAGAGACTATCAAACTCTTGTTGTCTGTGAGGTATACGAAGAAATTTTAGTGAATTATGTATGTTTTCTAAAGTGGAGGCAATAATTTTCATACTCGCTTGTACTATGAGGTTAATGACGTGTCACATACATCTAACGTAAAAAATTTCTTCTAATGATCTATCTCTAATAGTCTTAACAAACATATTTACTTTATTATCATATATATTATTGAATGTGATACTAAATATTTTATTTTGAATATTATATTTTCTAAAGATTTTCATCATGTACTTATAAATGGTCAGGTCATAATGAGAATGAAAAATCTCTGAGAATCTTAATAATTTTTTATTTAATATTTATTTAGAATCTACATAGTGGGTGGTAATACATGCATAAGATGCATCATCAGGACTAGTTTAAATATTGGACATCATGAATATTATTTTACTATATGTCATAAATTCATTAATTATTTTTTTTCAAAGTTATAGTATTTTAGTATGTCGTTTCTAGATGTGTACTTAGGAATCTTATGATATACAAACTAAAAATAATCATGCATAATATTGACAACCTCTGGATCCTCTAAAAACATAATCAAAAGATTTATTATGCTGATTAGTTTGGTAATGCTTTCCTCCCTAACTCATTGTGGTATAAGAAGGGGGTCAATATTGAGGTTAAACTAGATTCAACTTCAAAGAATTTACTACTGAGTTGAGTTTTTTGAGGATCTAATGCACCATATTTTTTGGTGTATAGTTTGACATATCTCTTAAGGTGTTCAGTCCCATACGAACTCTTACAGTTTAAATATTTTTTATAATATTTGCACTGTATTGATTTTTTTTTTGGCATTCCTAATATTTTTTTATTGTATTATATTAAAGTGAGTCCAAACTATTGATGATTTTCAAATATTTTAATTTTTAGATGTTTGGGTCGAGATGATTGGAGAAATCAAAGTTTTCGTAGTCTTGGACTTTTCCGTAGAATTTTTATTATCTATATTATAATTAATTTTATTTTTAAAATTAAAATTACTATTTGTCATTTTTTTATTTTGTTTTTTAATTATATCGCATATAATATTTTTAAATTAACATATTATTAAAAATTAATTAAACTAAAATTTAAAAATAAAACTTAACAACTAAATAATAAAAAAAAATACCCATAAATCATAATGTGTAAAATAACTATCTTTTTGATGCCCTCACTGCACGCCCACCACAAATCACACCCGAGTCCTAAAAGTAGAAAGATGATAGCGAGATAAAAAAATGAGAGTCGAGATGAGATGAAGAGAGAGAGTAATGTTAAAAATATAAATTTAATGAATGAGGGAGGAGGTTTTATAGAAATTGAAAATTTTTTTAAAACATTTTTTTTTGAGTTCTTTTGATTTTTTTTTTAAATTAGAGCTGAATTCTTAGGACTGTTGGACTCTACCTCCTATCTGTTAGGGGTGAAATCCAATGGTTCTGATTTGATTTTTTTTATTTTGGACCATTTGGGTCGCCTCGATTGTTGAACTGACCCAAATGGTCATAATTTCCAAAAGCTTCGGCTTCTGGAACTATCGGGCTTGGGCTGTCACTGTGGAAAAATGACTTCCGGGTCGTGTCGGGTTACGGGACTGACGGAAATTTGGATCCGTCGGGTTCTGGGTGGGAGGACCGGGCGGGGTCGGGCATGAGGCCCGGTACATCTCGGCACGACACGACAAGAGTTGTGCCGTGAGCCGGCCTTGCATGGCCACGAGCACGAGTTTGGACCATTCCGTGCTGGGGAAGACATGGCTGAATCGGGCCGGGCCTCAGCCCAGGAGCCAGGCCAGTTTGACATCTTTACGTTTCTGTCATTTAATAAATCAATGCAAAAATGCTGTTCTATTCACCTTGGTTTGACAATCCATTGAATATTTCTTGTAATGAAATTCTTGCAGCTTGTTGTGGCATAACCTATGCATTTTTACAATGGGTATTACTGATAATAATTAACATCCATTGTCATTACTATTTTGATTTCCCTACTGTTATACAGTGCACTGCATCTGTCAGTGATTGTCCTATTAGCCATTCTAGCCAGCTTACAAACCCATATCTTGGTCTGCCTCTTGAATTTGGTAAATGTGAATCTTGTGGAGTATCAGAGCCTGGAAAATGTGAAGGTGAGCAATTAAATGTATAATACATTATGGAGATTTAACATACAATTGTGCCAATACTGATCAATGAGGCTGATGCTTTTTTTTTTCTTCAGGTCATTTTGGATACATCGAATTGCCAACGCCAATATATCACCCTAACCATGTTAGTGAACTGAAACGTATGTTGAGCTTGCTGTGTTTGAAGTGCTTAAAATTGACAAGGCGTGAGGTATCTTGGCGATTATGTCATTTTCTTTTCTCTAGTTTCAAAATCCCACTTAAAAAGGGGTTACTTTTTTAGTAGATCATTTGTAAATAAAATTGACTATATGTTTGATTTATTGCAATTAAAATTAACTAAATAAACATGAAATTTTATTCGATAATAATGTGAATATGATGCAACTGTATACACATAAAAAAAATTAAATGAAGCATCCTTATATTTTGAATATTACTATGCCCATAACATGACAACAAATATAAAATAGAAGATGTAATTGATAAATATAATAATTTTAATATATCAAGTTGATACATAAATATTTCATAAATAATATTTGGAAGAGATGTAGAAACCAAGGCATGCTACATATTCTTTTTGATAAAGTGATGACAAGCCTTACTATCATTACTTGTTTATAAGAAATAGAATTGAAATTAATGTCATATAGTTAAACTGTTATAATAAAAAGTGATATGACATGAAGCTGAAATAAAAATATTCTCTTTCAAGTGTTGGATTTCAAATAAAGATTGTGCCTTAATGTGATGGTAAGTTTCTTTATCAAAGAGCGACAAATCATGAGTTTGAGTCTCATCAGATATAACTTCTTTGATTTTTAGGGATAAAATTATTAGAATATTATTTTCTCATAGATTTATACTATGCAAGAGTCTTTTATGTTTGATATGATCTTTTTAAGTGTTGAATTCTAATAAGCCCTTTGATATTGTAGATATGAAAATAATTATTTATCTCTTATATTTTAAGGTATAAGATTTTTTCTTGAAAAAATATAAAATTTTATAGTATATTTTTTATTTGTAATACCTGTATTTCATTAGAACTAGAATAATTGTCTAGTTAAAATATCTGTGGCCACTAAATAAAATCTTGAGCCATGATATCTTATTTATATATATGAGTTTCAAAGAAAAACATACACCTATGTCTTTTTAAGAGAATTTATAAAATATGATAAAATATTATATTATCAGATTTAATTATTGTTAACTAGTTAAATTTTATTTATAATTTTTTATATTTATTAGAATTAACTATCATACTTGTTGAAGCATAATTTGTTAGGGTTCCAGTGATGTTTGAGGAGAAGAAAAGTAGGAGAGATGAGAAGAATAAAATAAAGGAGAAAAAAATTATTTTTTATTAATTTTTTAAAATCAAAAAAACCAAAATATATGGTTGGGACAGCTCATATGTCAGATGTTCCCATAAAATATAACAAGAAAATAAACATCAAAAGAGAATTTTATATTTTTAATGGGAGCACCTAATCTGTGAAGTGTTCCTATGTTTTATATTTTTCTATTTATAGATTTTTTAGAATTTGCATGTATTCTTTTTTTTTCTTGGAGTTAGTGTGATTTCTCTTTTTTGGATTTAATTTCATGATTTCATAGCAAATCTTATTATGAGAAAGAGAGGAAGATGGTGCAAGACATGTTGGTGGGTAAGCATGCATTTGTGACAATGCAAATGCACATATGTGTAGACATGTGTTTTTGGTAACACAAACACAAGTGTGTGTGTGTCTTTGTTGGAGGCATTCAACTAAAAGTGTAATGATACATTGCATGTACATGGGGTGTGTAGGGTGTAAGCACTCGATGTGTAACTATGGAGGTGCAACATATGAGTGTGTTTGTGTGTAGAGGTGTCAAATGAGCTACGTCATGTCGGTACGACTTAGTTTTTGGTTGCCTAGTCAGGCCACCGTGTCATGCTTGAGATGACATGACTAAATAATGGCTAGCCCGGCATGACATGACCAGTCTGAGTCTGGCCAGATTTGGGCTGGGTCATGCCGGGTTGGGTTGGTTCTGGCTTGGATTTGCCAGCTTAGTTAGGAGCCAAGGACTATCCAACTAGGTAGACTAGTCACCGTCCATGGTCCATTGAGAGTTCGAGATTGAGACCGACTCAACTCACCCCCATCGATTGTAGTTTAATGATTTTATTTTATTTTTATAAATTTCAAAATTTAAGTTATCAATTATGAGTTGCGACATTATATTATTTATTTATTTCATGTAAATAAAAAAAAAAATTATTTACACAAATCATAAATAACAAAGTTTATTAATCAAAAAAACACATTCATAAATATAAAATATTCAATCATCATCCAATCAAATAAAACAAAAAAAATATGTCACAATTCACAACAATATAAAATAAAAATCATTAATCATAATCATGTGACATGCAAATTTAATCTCAATGTCAATCGGTATAATGTATATAATTTATCATCATTACTTAAGTGTCTGATAGTATTATTAGCTGTGATCTCAATTTTCTCAAAGTCCCACTAGTCAACATATGCCAGCAACTTCTTTATTTTTTTTAAAGCTGGGAAAATATTTTTTATTCTTGCTAGTACTATCAGGTTAATGATGTGACACATGCATCTAATATAAAATTTTTTTTAATGGTCCATCTCTAATGGTCATAACAAACATGTTAATTATTTTTTTATTAAATTTAAATTTATAGAGATTCTTTATCCTCATGAAGTATCTTTTTTATTTTAAAATTTTTTTATTTTGTATTTATTTAGAATCTATATAGTTGACAGTGAGACATGTAAAAAATGCATCGTCATGGTTAGTTTAGATATTTGATGTCACGGATATCATGCCACTATATTTCATAAATTTATTAGTTAATATTTATTTTTTTAATTTATAATATTTTAGTATGTTGTTCATACATGTGAATCTAGGAATTTTATGATATGCAGGCTAAAAATAGGTTTGTATGATATTGATTATTCTTGGATTTTTCAAAAATCTAATCGAAAAATCTATCGTATTGATTAGTTTGACCATGTATTCTGTCTCTAACTCATTGTGGTATACGAAGGAGGTCAACATAAATGTTGAATTAGATTTGGCCTCAAAGATCTCGCTGCTGAGTTGAGTTTGCCTAGGGTTTAATGCACCATATTTGTTGATGCATTATTTGACATGCCTACCATATGACACTTGTATAAGGCGGGGTGGGTCATATTTCTTATAAATAAAATATTATTTTTTTAAAAATAGGGTGGGTCGAGCGTGGTCCAATTGGGTTGTGCCCGTAACCCGGTCCGAGTTCCGTGGCATAATAGGTGCCCGTGCTGTTGGATCATGCCTATGATTTTCTAATCATATGTGATTAATTGAACTTATTTATCAAGAGTTCTTTCAATGTCACAATAATAATGTTCACAATTTTTTGATGATGCTAGAAAATGAGAGAAATTGAAGAAATAAACCTCCAGCTAATGTGATATTACTTTTGAGATTATCGTGGGGGAGAAATACCTTTTCTTCTGGAGTTCTTATGAGAGCTCCAAAGTAATTTGGAATGAGTTGTTTCCAACGACTTTATTATTAACACTTCGAGATAAACTATGAAAGAAATATCGCTTTATAAATAATATCACATTAATGTGAATAATCATATTATCAGGAGATTTGTCATCAAGAGTAAGATTATCAAAATATTAACCTCTTTCATATTTTGTAGTAAGTGAGATCTTTGTACACTAGGTACGATCTTTTAACATTAATGTAAATAATTACTTGTAGGTATATAATAATTGTATTTTTCTTTATGTATCTGATTAATTGATGAATGCACATATATGATTGCACCTGACAAGCCTATGATCTATTAACTAGGAAAACAAACCAAGTGGAAGGAATAAAAGATAAAAGTACAAAGCTATATAAGAATAGTAAACACTAACTAGTTGATCAAGCATGTATTGTGATATATAGTTTCTTTTTAAGTTATTTTGTCATGGTGCCATTCTGTGGACTCCCCAAGTTATGCTCATTTGCACTTGGGGTAAGTTAAATTGATCTGAAAGTCTTGTATGTTTGACAACTAACTATTTTTATTGTTTTTTTTTTTATTGCAGAGTGCTTCCTCTGTTATAGGCTAATTTAAGCTGTCTCAAAACATTCTTGCCATAGCATGAAACAGATATTATGTTTCCCAGCCTTGTGTGGTCATTTCCCATTTGTATCAAATTAAGTTGCAACCATAATATTGCATGAAAAATTTGTATCAAATTAGACGGCGACCTTAATGTTGCTTGGAAAATTTGTTTTGATATTTTTGTATCTCTTGTTGCATTTTTGCTTGTATTTTATTTGCTTGTTCTTGCTGAATCTATGGCCATTGGTTTCAGGTGAAGAGCATCAATGTTGTTGAACGAATATTTTCATGTTGTGAGGTGAGTAAAGTCCCAAATAATTTCATGGCGCAGCAAAATTTTTCAACATTTTAAGCAGTGTTTTATTTCTCTTGAGATGTTATTCAGATGAAGTTCGTTTGGTTTACATCTTATATTATTAATCTGTGGCTTCTGGAGATGTCACACCATCTCTAGAAGGTTAAAAAACACATAATTAAAGGAATTATTGCATAATATTTTTGTCTTTATGTGACCATTTATTGCATAATATTTTATGCCTTAACTGTTGGTTAAGTGCCTTATGTTTTAGAGTTGCTGGTTCTTTCATTTTGTGCACCATTGGTTAGCATTCCTTCTTGAATCGAATGGCCATTTAGTTGCATAAGGTTTTCATTCTGCATGGTTATCCTTTTTGTTATTTCTTGTGGAACTATTGGATTGTTATTGTTTTAATAATGGTGTGTATGATCGTAATCATGGTGTAGTTTTTCTATTCTAGGGTTGGGTGATCTTTGCTCCTTTGCTAATTAGACTACCATAATGGGAGTGCCATGGGAGTTTACCATATTTGCTTGATACTTTTTTTTTTTATGTTTTCTCTGACACAAGGCCTTCTTCATCCATAGTGGTGGTACATACATTTGTGGTACATTTTTTGTTGTTGTGGATGTGATAGTGATGGCATCTCTGCTTGTGGAAATGTAATGGTGGACGTGGGCCTTGGAAGTTGCCAGTTTGGTGAGGGTAAAGATGTTTGTGGGTTCTCCAGTGATGATGATGGTGTAATGTGGTAATGGCAGCAGAGTTATTGGCAATGTTATTGTTCAATCAGATGAGGCTTTCTTGTTGCTCAATTATTATAATAATTATTCATAATAGCATCATCATCAAGAAAATATAGTTCATTATTGTGTTGGTTATGGGAATGAATGCTTTCCAAATCATATTGCTTGTCAAATTCTGAACCAGCTACAACTCTCTCTTCTTTTTATTTGTAGGAAGCTTCAAAAGTTACAATAAAGGAGGTTAAATCATCAGATGGTGCTTGTTTCTTGCAATTGAAGCTGCCTTCTAGGTTAAAACCAAGGTGGAGTTTCTTGGAAAGATATGGTTTTAAATATGGCAATGGGTTTACTCGAACATTGCTTCCTTCTGAGGTTGGTCTCCATTAGCATTTTTATTTATTTGAGATTTGTTATGATAAAACTATACATAGGAAAATGTTATATAATCCATATGGTTCATAACCCCATATATAAGTAGTAACTAGGGTTAGGACCACCTAGATATCAGGCGTTCGCATAAAAAATATAAAACAAAACATAGAAAACATAAAAGAACATTTGATATTGCTACATTTTGATATGATTATAAGTTGAAGGCATCAATCTATATACATATCAAGATGATCATATAGTCATATCAAGCAAAAGAAACATGCATAACATTCTCAGACTAGATACGAGCCAATTGAGGAGTCATATGATCATATAGTCAGTTCCTCTGATATTGACCTCTTGATCACTTTTTAGAAAGAAGAAAAAAGTTGTAGTCAGCATTCGATTTCATAGATTTTATTATATCTTTATCATATTTTTTTTTATTTTTTTATTAAATTTTTTGATGATACTAGTATATACAAGTTTACTTCTGAGTTATTATTTTTTTATGATGGCGTCATGTCATATTGGAAGAGATGTATGTCCTTTATTCTAATGAGACATGAGAATTAGTATCATGACATTCAAAAAGGTTTGTTGTTGGTTGTAATTGAGTGTTCATTGTGATTATAAATCCAGATAGGAAGCTAGATCGTCTTAAGTTGACACTTGTAGCGAGTGGATATACTCAGATATATGGTGTGGATTATCATTATACATCAACAAAATCATGAAGAATGTATTTATTTATGATGACCTTGACGATAATGTATATTTGGAGTAACTATCTAGGTCTTGAGTAATACAATCAAGTGAAATTTATAGTTTACAGAAGCTGTATGGTTTGAAATAGTAATTAAAAGTATATTTGCGAGGTTTCACATATAGTCACATAATTTGAGTTACATAAGTGTGTTATTGATTTTTCTCTGGGGATTTTTGATATGATAATGATTTTGTTAATTATTTATATAAATGATATTTTGATTATATGAGATAAAGAGTTGAGAATCATCTAATTCAATGAATTCTTTCAAATACAGTTTTAGATGGACCTTGGGGAGTTTAGATGTTCTGTTTGCATAGAGGTGTGTTATTCTACTAGTGGTATCATTTTTTTAAAAGATAAGATATACACTTGATATTTTTATATATGTTAGTCTCTTGAGTTATACTCAAGTAGATACTTATATTGATTAATGTATTGATTTTATTTTTGATATGATCAATTTAATTGACTTTACTACTTATAGGAGAATTCTAGAAAATATTAATTATCTAATTATGATCAAATTAGATATAACATATATAATTAGTATACTTATTTTTTTTAAAGATTTTACTCAGCATGTTTACATAGCTCATTGCATGCTAAGTAATGTCGAAAAGCCTCCATGACTTGGGGAATCTTTTTTAGAGATCATAGACATTTGTAATTAGTTGGTATTGAGATTTAAGTTGGGCACCATCATGCATCTAAATGATATTTATAATATGTTTTATATTTTTCTTGGAGACAATATTGCCTCCTAGAAAAATAAGAGGTTGATAGTTTTTTTTGAGATAAAGTGCATAGGAAAAATTCAAAATGATGTTGATAGTTACTTGCAAAATATTTTGGATGCAATACTTATTTGAGGAGATTATTTATGTATTTTTTTTAAATATTTTTTATTATGATACTTAATTTGTGAGATATGTAGTTTCTAATTTGATGTTTTATGAGCGAATAAAATATATTGACATAAACTATTTCTTTCATGGGGTGAAGATTTAGGATAAGATCATTGTTTCATTTTACATTTAAACATTAAAGTAGCTAATAAAAATATTTATAAAAATATTTAAAAAACATTAACTTTTCTTTTTTTTTATCTAAGCTAGGTATTATGGACTTGTATTCACTAATTTGATGAGGGTGTTATGATTTTGTATTTATTTTTTATTTATTTTTGATATTTTTTATGAGAGCACCCAACTTGAGTGCTTCCTCAATTTTTTGGAATCTGTATCGGGAGGGGGAGAGTTCGAAAATCGAAAATCGAAAATCGGGTGGGGGGTGGGTTTGGGAGGGGGAGGGTGTTAGAGGGTTTAAATTTTGTTTACATTATTTTAAAATACAGAATTTTAAATTATTTTAAAATACAGTATTTTTAATTATTTTAAAATATAGTATTTTTAATTATTTTGAAATACCTAATATTTATAATTAATAATTTTTATTTTTAATTTTATTTTTTTATCATGACGTATCCTAGCCGTATCCGTATCTTAGTTTTTTAGAATTTGCCGTGTCCCCGTATCTTGCCGTGTCGTATCCCCGTGTTCGTATCCGTGTTCGTGCAACATAGACTGGGTCTATCGCAATCACTTAGCAAACCAAGTTGCTACACACACACACACACACGCTGCACACACTGTACTAATAGTGCACTAACATTGCACCCACAGCGTACCATCACTGCGCCAACTGCGGACACTCGGCACACCCACTGAGCATCCTTATTGTACCACCCACGCACCACAAGGCACACACACAATGCATCCCTGCTGCAACAATTTCATTCGTGCAGTGTACCCCAATGCACTGATGTAAGCCACACACTGTGGGCGTGCGATTTGCTTCTACCATCAGTTGTCTCTCAATTTCTTCTTGCACACGCATGCGTGGACACATTACACCCAAAGGGTCTGCTTCATCTACCTAGGGTCTGTCATTGACTCTGATGCCATTCATACATTCAAGCCACCGTGTATATAAGTGCTAAATGTACAATGGGAATAGATAAGCTAGGGTTTGGATCGAGGCAGCCCACGTGTTGGGGTGTTCTATAACATTGCACTTTTCATTTATGTTGTTCTAACTCGTGGGCTTCATTTTCTCCAAGGCGTTGGAGATGCTAAAGAGGATTCCGGAAAGGACCCGAAAAAAGCTTGTCGGAAAGGGATATTTTCTACAAAATGGTTATGTTATGCAATATTTGCCGGTCCCTCCGAACTGCCTGTCTGTTCCAGAAGTTTCTGACGGTGTCAGCGTCATCTCCTCGGTATGCCATCTCTGATGTCATAAAGCTCGGCTCTTCGGGGAACAAAATTGAATTTTTATCAATTTTTTGTCCTTGCTGTGTTCTTATTGGACCCAGGATCTTTCGATATCTATGCTCAAGAAAGTCGTGAAACAAGTGGAGATCATCAAGAGTTCAAGATCTGGCGCTCCTAATTTTGAGTCGCAGGAAGTGGAGGTGAGCTGCTTGCAGAGTGCAGTAGATCAGTATCTTCAGCTGAGAGGTACTGCGAAATTGCCGCCCGGTGCTGGCAGAGGATTTGGAACGATTGAATACACCGAGTCATCGACTAAAGCATGGCTCGAAAAGATGAGAACGCTGTTTATCAGGAAGGGGTGCGGGTTTTCTTCTCGAAGCGTGATCACGGGCGATGCTTATAAACCCGTCACGGAAATCGGGGTTCCTTCCGAAATCGCCCAGAGGATTACATCCGAGGAGCGAGTCAGCATACACAATATGAAGCATCTTCAAGATCTCGTGGACCGCAAGCTGTGCCTGACGTATAGGGACGGTTCTTCTACGTATTCCCTCAGGGAAGGTTCGAAGGGGCACACATTCCTCCGGCCCGGCCAGATCGTACATCGAAGGGTTATGGACGGAGACGTTGTCTTCATTAATCGGCCACCCACGACCCACAAACATTCGCTGCAGGCGCTCTCGGTGTACACGCACGACGATCACACCGTCAAGATCAACCCTTTGATCTGCGGCCCATTGAGCGCTGATTTCGATGGCGACTGCATCCACCTGTTCTATCCGCAGTCTCTCTCTGCAAAAGCCGAGGTTTTCGAGCTTTTCTTAGTGAAGAAACAGTTGCCCAGCTCTCATAGCGGCAGCCTTAATCTACAGCTGACTAGCGATTCGCTCCTCTCTCTGAAGAGCATGTTCGGGTCCTATTTTTTGAACAAATCAGCCGCTCAGCAGCTGGCCATGTTCGCTTCTTATTCCTTGCCCCAGCCTGCTCTGCTGCAAGTTCAGAATTCTTGCCCACTCTGGACTGCTCTGCAAATGCTGCAGATTGCATTCCCTCCTGGTTTTGACTGCAGTGGTGAGAGGCACTTGGTCCGTGAAAGTAACCTGCTGGTGTTCGATTTCGACAGGGATACTGTTCAGTCCGTGGTCAATGAGATCGCAGCATCCATCTTCTTCGAGAAGAGTGCCGAGCATGTTATCGAGTTCTTCAACGTGCTGCAGCCTCTGCTGATGGAGTTCATATTTTCTGAAGGCTTCAGTGTTTCTCTGGGGGATTTCTTCATTCCCCATCCCACCATGCACAGCATCAGGAGGAGTTTCAAGGCCATTTCTCCCTTGCTGTGTAACTTGAGGGCAACCTGCAACGAACTCGTGGAGTTGCAGATGGAGAATCACATCAAAGATGCTAAGCTGCCGATTACCAAATCGATTTTGAACTCGTCGGCTCTAGGTCGTGTAATCGACTCCAAGAATGATTCTGCTGTCGCGAAGGTTGTTCAGCAGGTGGGATTCCTGGGCTTGCAAATTTCTGACAGGGGAAAGTTTTATTCCAAGGGTCTGTATGATGAAATGAGCTCCCTTTTTGAGAGGAGCTATCCTACGGATCTGTATTACCCATCTGCGCGGTACGGATTGATTCAGGGGTGTTTTTTTCATGGGTTAGATCCATACGAGGAGATGGTTCATTCCATCTCCACCAGAGAAGTTATCGTTCGTTCATCCCGAGGATTGTCGGAACCTGGAACCTTGTTTAAAAATTTAATGGCCATCCTTAGAGACGTGGTCATTTGTTATGATGGTACTGTGAGAAATGTATGTAGCAATTCGATCATCCAGTTCGAGTACGGGTTCAATGCTGGAACTATGTCTCAGAGTTTGTTTCCTCCCGGGGAACCTGTTGGTGTGCTAGCGGCAACTGCCATGTCGAATCCTGCCTACAAGGCTGTTCTTGATTCTTCTCCAAGCAGCAACTCTTCTTGGGAGCAGATGAAGGTATGCTTTTTTTATCGTTGCCAACAAAGTAGTTTTGTAAAAAATCATTATTCTAGGGATTGTTATGGCATTGATGTTGGAGTTGAGTTTATCATAGAGGTGTCCAGTGGTTCTGGCCGTGCCGTGGGTCAGCTTTTGTGGGCTGTGTTTTGGGCCTGGTTTCATGGACCGTGCTGCGGGCCTGATATGGTGGGCTGTGCTATGAGCTATCTTTCACGGGCCACTTTGTGGGCCAACTTTCATGGCCTGTTCTTGTAGGCCTTACCCGCCTCTTGGACATCTCTATTTTTTCATTATTATTTGTTATTCTAAATTTTTATGTTAGAGATGAGGTTGAAAAGTAGTAGTGTCATTATAGATTGTTCTAGTATTTTTTTTTTTCATATATATATATATATATATATATGATTTATTAGTTAAATATTATGATAAATTCAAAAATATGCATCTCCATTATGAAAAATATGATAAATACATCAACGATTCTAATGTTTTTGTGAAAGATTTAGTCATAAAAATCTCCAAACACTAATGAAAAACTTAATGGAAAGCTCCAAATAAAAAAAATGTAAAAAAAACATAATAATAAAGTGTACAAGTGGGAGACCTCAAGTAAGGGCTATTTGGTTTGGGGTACCAAATATGTTGGGTGCACCCATCTATAATGAAATCAAGTAGAAAATAAAAGGAAAAAAGAGAAAAACTGTAAACTATAACACTCCTCAAGCTGGAATATAAAAGTCAAGAATGTCAAACTTAAAGAAAAAGAAAATATATTAAGACTTCTTTAAGGTATTCGTGAAAATATTTGATAGTTGATCTGCTATAAGAATGTAGATTGTATCAATAGTTACATCTTGAGCATTCTTAATAATAAAAAAATAATTAACATATATGTGTTTTGTTTATGCATAGAATACTAGATTGTATATTATATATTTTGTTGTCCAATTGTAATAATATAAAGTAGTATGAGAAGAAAGTGAGTACTTGGTCTTATGTATATAATTCAATGTATCTTACAAGTAGAGGTGTCAAACGTGCCGGGCTGGCCCGGCCCAGCACGAGGCACGACACGGTTCGGCCGTGCCTAGGCCGGCCCGGCACGATCAAAAAATGTGCCCGGGCCCGTGCCGTGCCCGTGCCCGGGCGAACAAAGCACGAGCCGTGCCGTGCCTGGCCCGACACGGCTCGTGCCTTGGCACGGCACGCCGGCACGCGTGCCTGCGTCGTGAGTCGTGAGTCGCGACTCGTGACCCAACCGGGCCCCGCCCCCGGTAAAAAGACCGCGGGTCGGGTCCAAACAGACCCGACCCTCCCCGCCCCGCCTGCCCTGCCTTGCCGTGCGCCCGTGCCCGAGCGGGCCGGCACGGTACGACACGGCCTTGTCGTGCCCACTGGCCGTGCCGTGCCCGAATTTAAAAAACCGTGCCGTGCCCGGCACGGCACGGCAGCACGGCTGGGCACGTGAAAAACGGGCCGTGCCGTGTTGGGCCGGCCCGTTTGACACCTCTACTTACAAGCGATGATCGCTATCGTCTTGATCTTTATTTCTGCATAAAATCTCAAAATGATTGTTTGTTTCATTCTTTGTTAGGAAATTTAATTATTTTCAAGATAAGTACAGAAACATGTAGTTGACATCCTCTTGATACACGCTAATGCCCAACTGGAATTAAAATACCTATCTTACTTCAAGTACCCATAATTGCCAAATGAAATATTAAGCTTAGAAGATTATTTCACATACCTTAATATGCAGAGAGTCGTGATCAAGTGAGCATGCAATGGAAAATCTAATGAAAAATTAATTATATTAATTGCTTATCTCATATATAATCTGATTATTATTAGAGAGAGAATTTTTTCAATGTCTCTTATAAATATTAGAATCAACAAGAAAAATCATATTAGATAAAAAATTAATATCTAGATCAATTAGAATATTTTCTGAAGTACAATTCAAAAGATTAATCTCTAAAAGAATATTAATTATATATCTCTTTTATGACATATTTTTATCTTGTATTTGATCGCTATCACTTGAAAATATTTAGGTCTTCCAAGATCACTTGTTTTGTTATGTGATTGAATGTACTCCTTAAGTTAGTTGATTCATAACAAGCAAGATTAAATTTTCAACCAAGCTCCTCCAAAAAATTAAAGAAATTTATAACGCACATGTAGTCCAAAATAAATAATTGCATGTGAAATTCACGCAAGCCAAGTTATTGATGATTGCTTCAGGTTATATTGTGTTTTTTGCATTCTAAAAATTGTGTATGATGATGCTGCTTGAAATTCAGTTAGATGTTTTATATAAACCTCATCCTCAAGGTCACTATTAATAAAAATATACTTAATATCTACTTAGTGTATTCTCAATTTGTGATACATTGTTATTGATATAAAATTTTTATTTAGAGGTCATATTGATTATTAGACAGAGTATTATGATAAGCCTCATTAAATATATGAGCGAATTTTTTCATATTAAATTGTCTTAAAGTGATGAATTTTTTCATGTGAATCGATATTCACAATGAATATCTACTTAAAATTAATAATAAATCTTTTTGAAAGTCAAAATATTAGTTCCCAATGCCTATTAGTTTAGATTAAATCTATTTTTTTAACATAATATAATATCATCTTTGATGAAATAATATCAAAAAATGAGATATGAATATCATAATACAATTAAAAAAAGTTATAAAAGTAGTAAAAAAAAGAGAGATTACATATGATAATACTTGTGAAATAAGATGAATATATTTTTTTTGTTTCTTTTAGAGTGCAATCATAAGATCCAGATCAAAAGAATTGATTACGGATTATCAAACAGTTTGGGAGATTTTTTTTTGCTCTGAATAGATTGCTTATATTTTTTTCTAGGGTAGACTTTAAGTCCTAGGTGGTAAATCATTGCAATGTTTGATTTGTCTTGAGTAAGAACTAGAGTAAACTCATGAGTTATTAGATCCTCTAGATTTGAGTTTGCTTTCCTCTCCTAGAAAAGTTACTTTTTTTTAGAATAAATTAGATTTATATTTATTGATACATATAATAATTCTAAATGAATGTTATTATAGAGTGAAACAAAAAGTTAAGGTGTAGTGGATAAATAACTTTTTCTCTTGATTGAAGGCTCAAGTATGACTATAGGATAACGAAAAGCAGTAGGTATAAATATATTTTTTAGAGTTATTTTTCGTAGATTCATTAAAAAAATATGTTATCCTTAAAAGAAATAACATATAAGTGTCCAATAGGTCGTGCTGTGTTGGCACGACTCATTTTTTGGTGGCCTAATCGGGCCACCATGTTGGGCATGACCTGGTACAGGATTCGTGTCGTGCTAGGAATGACACAACTTGAGAAAGGCCAGCCCGGAATGGCCCACCATCCCGACTCTGAGTAGATTTGGCTTGACCCGGCAAGTTCAGGCACAACTTGTGCTTGTACTTGCTGGGTCGAGTTGGGTTGTACCATGGGTTTGCCAACTTTTTTTTTAAAAAAAAAATTGTCATAATGGGCAAGAGGGTGCAGTCTGGACACCTGTGATGGTTTATCATGTCATCGGGCTAGGCACATGGGCCGTGCATGGCACGGCACGAGGCATGGCTCGTGTCTACCCAGCATGGCATGAACCATGCCAAGGGGTGGCCCTGCCTGGCCTATGCCTTGGCCGTTCGGCCCGTTCGACACCTCTTATCATGTCTGTACATGGTTGATATGACTTTTTTAGTTCTAGGCAAGGAAGCACGGACACGGCTCCCTACAGCCATGTCCGCGTGTCCGACACGTGGACACGACACGGACATGACACGGATACGTGTCCGATATGCCACGTGGCGTATCATTGCATAATCCGTATCCGATACGCCACGTGGCGTATCTGATGGTTGCGTTGGCAGACGACAGCTGTATCCATGCCTATAGTGCCCAACGTCCGACGACATCGGGTGGCCAACGTAGCCGCATGGGTGACGTTGGCCACTGGCAGGGGGCGGGCGCGATTTGAGGGAGAGGCAGGAGCGGGCGCGATTTGAGGGGAGAGGAAGGGGCGGCACGAATTGGGGGGAGAGACAGAGAAAGGCTTGTTTGAGGGGGAGGCAGGGGCGTGAGTATTTGTGTGGGGATGTGCATAAAATAAAATATTTTTATAAAATAAAATATTTTTATTTTATAAAATAAATAATATATATTTATTTTATATAATAAAATATTTTAATTTAATTTAATGAATTTTATAAAATAACTAATATTTATAATTAATATTTTTTATTTTTATATTTTTTATCATGCCGTATCCTAGCCTTATTCGTATTCTAATTTTTTAGAATTTGTCGTATTCCCGTATCCTACCGTGTCATATCTCCGTGTCCGTGTTTCTTAGGTTCTAGGTATGCCATTGTACCATGCCAGACATGACATGTTTTTTAGCACAAGATGTATCGTGTTACTCGACAGCAGACACAAGCAACCTGACATGATTCACTGGCCCATGGCTTAATTGGGGCATGTCGAGTCTAGTTTGATTTGAGTTATAACCCAACACGGCCAGGCTAAGAATGAATCATGCCTGGCCCGACACAGCTAACCCATCCTAGCTTGGGTTAGTTGTAGCTCGTAGAGAGGCTTGTTGTTGCTAGCATGCCTGCCTTTGCATAGCCTATGGGTTAGGGGCTAGCCGGCTAGGGGCTGGCATTGGGAGTGAGGCGTGGACTAGACACTGGTTGTCCAGTCTAGGTCCATGCTAGTCCAGCCTACAGGCCTACCCACGCCAACTCATCTGTGGGTTGTGGGCTATGGCATGAGTAGTTGACTATATGTGTGTGTGTGTTTATATTTATAAATGAATTTAAAAAAATAAATTTTTCTAAAACTTAAAATTGCAAATGTTAAATATAACCAGTGTATGAATATGAGTAGAGGTGTCAAACGTGCAGGGCCGGCCCGGCATGAGGCCCGGCACGGTTCGGCTTTGCCTGGGCCGGCCCGGCACGTTCTTAAACCGGGCCCGGGCCGTGCCAGGGTTAAGAACTTTCCGTGCCCGGCACGGTTCGTGCCTTGGCACGGCACGCCGGCACGGGTCCATCCCATGCTGGTTCACGCGTGGCACTGGCGGCGTGTCCCGTGAGTCGTGACCCCCCCCCCCCCACCCGGTAAAAAGACCGCGGGTCGGGTCCAATCAGACCCGACCCGCGGTCTTTTCTGTCGAGTCCCGACGCCCATAGAACCGATCCGAGCAATTCCAACGGCAAAAAAAAAAAATTCAAACTTCACCGATTTTCAGCCCTTGGATTCACCTCCAACGGCTAGGGGGCAGAATCCAACGGTCCTTGTGATTCTGCCCCTTAAAAATCTTAAAAAAATTCAAAAAAATAATAAAAAAATATCTTTTTTTATTAAAAAAAACATTCTTTAGCCTATAAATTCTACCCCCCTCCCTATTACATTTATGTTTTTCAAAAACATAAAATCTCTCAATACTTTCTCTCTCTTACATAAACCGTGCATCTCTCTCTCGGGCCTCGTGATTTTGATTTCGGCTTGGATTTTCGTGAAACTCAATTTAAGTTTTGAACATCAGAGCTTCATGCGGTGCACCTTGCACGTGACTGACCTCATTGCTTTTACCGGGTAATATATTTTATGTTTTTTTGTACTTTCTCTCTCTAAAGCTTCTCTCTCTAGAAAAACTTACGAAAAATAAAAAATGACAAATACACCTAACACGTATTTAAATTTGGAAAATGAAAATGTTAGTGTTACACAGCCGTTTGTGGCTCCTGAAACTTTGGTTTCTCCTGTCGTCTCAACCCAATGTTCTAAAAAACAAAAAACTAGGAGGACTTCTGTAGTTTGGACACATTTTAAAATCATAACACAAGTAGATGTTAGGGGTGAGGAACATGAAATGGCACAGTGCAAATATTGTATGAGATTTTTAACATGCAAGAGTACATGTGGGACTGGGCACCTAAAGAGGCATGCTGAAATATGCTCCAAAAAACATGGACCGTTAGATCCTAGGCAAACCCAACTTGGCACTACATTTTTTGAGACTGGATCGAGTTCAGTCTCAAAGTTTACTCCCTTCGTATACTCCAGCGAGTTGGGTAGGGACGGCATGGCCAGGCTCATCACATTGATGGGTCTTCCGATCAGATTTTCGGAAGATCCGAGGGTAGTGCGCATCATGCAGACTTATTTTCAGCCATCCTATCGTAGGATTCCTAGGTCCACATCTAGGAGTGACATACTAAAGATATATAAGTTAGAAAAACAAAAAATAATTAAGGAATTTTTGGCATTTAGTGGAGTGGTCTCCGTGACGTCCGATATATGGACATGTCACGATGATTCTTCTTATGCATGTATCACTAGTCATTATGTCGATTCAAACTGGACAATAAATAAAAAAATATTAGGATTCACTGAGATTCTTCATCCTCATGATGGCCCGGCCATTTTTGAGTGTATGATGAAAATATTTAGGGAATATAAAATTCAAAATAAAATTTTTAGTGTCACTTTCGATAATGCTGCGAATAATGGAGTAGCGATCAATATGTTTGTTAGGAATATTAGAGACGCACCTTTAGGAGAGATATTTCATGTCAGATGCATGTGTCATGTTATTAACCTGATAGTTCAACCGGGTATGAAGGTCTGTTCCCCCGCGTTGGAAAATATACGCAATGCACTCAAGTATATTCGCACTCCTCGCAGACTACAAGAGTTTGGTAATCTCTGTTTGTCTGCGAATCTTAAGAAGAAGAAATTCCAATCAGATGTGAGACATCGTTGGAATTACACGTACATGATATTGGAATCATGTGTTGGATACGAACACGTGATATCCGACTATGTCAATAGTAAGAGTGACGAACTTATTATTGACGACACTGACTGGGCTTCAGGAATTTCATAAATGAAATTCCTGAAGATATTTTATGACACGACGAACATGTGTTCGTTGGTTTATATGCCCACCACTTGCATTGCACTCCGTTGCATATGCAACATTAGTAGCATGTTTAGGAAGTATCGAGCGGACCCGACGCTTAGCCATATGATTGCAGAGATGGAGACTAAATACCTGAAGTACTGGTCCACCATTCCATCTCTTTATTGCCTCGCAACATGCATGGACCCTAGGGCTAAGGTGGAAGGGGTTGAAAACATCCTGACTTTCATTTCCTCGTGCATGAACCTGGAAGAGCCACCTGAAGGGTTCATTTACAAGAAGTTGACAGACCTGTTCACATACTACGATAATAGGTATGGTGGTGGTGGTGGTGAGACTGTGAGTACGGACACTGATACCTTGTTCGGAGATGACGATTATTCCATTAACCTAGCGAGGGGGAAACGTAGGGGTGGACCATCACATAGGAGCGAGCTGTCTCGGTTCTTAGATACCGATTACTGCTCAATCCTATCACCTTCTGATAATAAGAATCTTGATTTATTACAGTGGTGGAAATCATATGAGTCCGCCTATCCCGTGCTATCTAGGATGGCACGGGATCTACTGACTTCTCCGGTGTCGAGCGTAGCATCGGAGTCTGTTTTTTTTTGTTGCAGTGAACGTGATTTCGGATAGGAGATCGAGATTACGTCCAGATATGGTTGAGACCTTGGCATGTTTGAAAGATTGGGAGGAATCGA
The DNA here is from genome assembly GCA_029783825.1 of Sapria himalayana. Classification (NCBI taxonomy): domain Eukaryota; kingdom Viridiplantae; phylum Streptophyta; class Magnoliopsida; order Malpighiales; family Rafflesiaceae; genus Sapria; species Sapria himalayana. The sequence goes on along the minus strand of JAREIK010000781.1, from coordinate 478,462 downwards.
GATTTAGCATCAGTGATCGTGCTGAAGCTGGGACTGTGACAGACACTGTAGTCGCATCCACATCCACTACGATGGCGGAGGAGGTGATTGCCGATGATGATGATCCATATGATACTGATCTTGATGTTGCGGCTAATGATTCTCATGATATGCCGCTTGACGATTGATACTCATCTGCTCTTTTTTTTCGATGTTTTTTTATTTATTTTATTTATACGCTTTGTTTGTACTTTGTACCATACGTTGTGTTGAAACTTATACTTGTTTTGTTCGGACTATTAGTTTCAAAAGCATGATTGGTAATTTTTCATTTGTGTAGTTTAATTTTTTTTTAATTTTAATTTTTACTAACTTAATGTATTTATTTATTATTTTATGATTTAAATTTTATTTTAAAAATTAATAACTTTAAATTTTAATATATAATTAATAAATTATAATAATAAAAAAAGCTAAACTTGATTGAATAAAAAATTTTTTTTTTTCTAATATTTGTTTGTTTTATTTAATTTTAAATTTTATAATTTTTACAAAAAATTATATTTTTTAATTATTACTAATACTCTATAGTCTATACAGTTACTTAATCAAAAAATTTACAATAATAAAAAAAAAATTATAATCTGCCATTTTCAGCCCGTGCTGGACTCCCGGACCTCGGTTGACCCGGTCCCGCGTTGCAGCTCCCGCTTGCCCGGCCGTGCCGCCTGGCCTGTATTGGCAAGCCGTGCCCGCCTATATGCTAACCGGCACGGCACGGTAGCACGACCGTGCTCGTGAAAAATGGGCCGTGCCGTGCTGGGCCGGCTCGTTTGACACCTCTAAATATGAGTATATAAAAATATTAAAAAAATATATTCAAGTTTAAAAATATAAATGTAAATTAAAAAAAAAATACAATTAAAAGAATATATAATAAAATGCATGCCTGGACAATGCTATTATCATAATATCTTTCTATGCGCTTTTGGATTGTCACAATTCAAAGTTTTTGTTGTCACATTTTTGTGTATGTAATCTATATTTAGTCATAGTTATTTGAGACGTAAGATGTAATAAGACTTAAAAGTTATTTAGAACCTTGAAGTACAAGGTATAATGAATGTATAGACTTTTTTTTTTTGAGGTGCATTCAACCAAATATATATATAAATTATATATTTCATAGAATATTATCTATAATTCTTATATATTAATGAAATAAAATTAAAATAAAATATAATTAATATTAAATATATCAATATAAAAATAAAATATTATTAGAGTTTTCTAACAAAACAAGCACTTTAAGTTTTAAAATAAATAATAAAATTTTAATAATTCAATGTGTGTGTGTGTGTGTGTATAGATGTATTTATATATGTATTTGTGTAGGTATGAATATATTTATACATACGTATACATATATGTACATATGCATGCATATATATATATATGGACATATACATGCATATATGTACACAAGTATATTATATATATATATGTATATGCACGTATATAAATGTATATACATTTGCATACATATATATAAATAAGTTTGTATGTATATGTATATACTTAAAAATATATGCATGTATATGTGTGTGTGTGTGTGTGTGTATAGATGTATTTATATATGTATTTGTGTAGGTATGAATATATTTATACATACGTATACATATATGTACATATGCATGCATATATATATATATGGACATATACATGCATATATGTACACAAGTATATTATATATATATATATATGTATATGCACGTATATAAATGTATATACATATGCATACATATATATAAATAAGTTTGTATGTATATGTATATACTTAAAAATATATGCATGTATATGTGTGTGTGTGTGTACACATGAATTAATTGTTTCAAGCTAGTTCCAAGAACGAGTTGCTCAAGCTCGTTCCAAGCATGAGCTGTTCGAGCTCGTTCCAAACACGAGCTGTCCGAGCTTATTCCAAACATGAGTTACCCGAGCTCATTCCAAGCATGAGCTGCCCAAGCTCATTCCAAGCACAAGTTGTTCGAGCTCCTTCCAAGCACAAGCTGCCTGAGCTCGTTCCAGCGAAGGAGCTGTGTTAGCTCGTTCCATGGATTAGGTGGTCATGCTCGCTCTAAGGATGTGGTGGCCAAGCTCAATTTAATGAATGAGCTGTGACAACTCATTCCAAGAAACTAGATACTATTAAAATGTCACATCTTTTTGATGCCTCCATTGCCTTTCATAAATGGTTGTGCCTCGCCATAGAGGATGCATTTTTGCCTTGGATTTTATTTTAGATAACTCATTTGTGTATATTTTAAAGACACATTTGTGTATCCTTTTAATTTTTTAGGCATGACAAAATTTTAATAGTATTTAGTTGTAATGTGATCATTCTATCTAAAATTATATTCACAACTATAAAAAATGAATTTTAATATTATATTAGATAATCATATGGATCGGTAGATCACATATTATTTTAGATAACTCAAAAAAAATGAATTCATATGATTTTTATCGGCTTAATATATCAAATTTTTTATGTTACTATGTGATAAGATAGAGTATTAATCAATATTTAAGTATCTCGGATGGTCACACTTTTTAGATCAACTTCCGAATCATTTGCTCCTTGTTAATTAAAAAATAAATTTTTATTTTTATTTATGATGCATGGAATCAATCTTTACTTTTAGAGATTTCCTAAAATGATCATATCTATTTTTATAATATTTAAATAGATTATATAATTATTCATAAATTCTATCATATGGTAGTCTAATTCTTGTTGTTGGTTCATGCAAATTGATAAATCTAATATTCTTTTTTTTTTGATCTTAATCATAAAATTTATACAAGTATTTAAGTAATAAAAATTGAAATAAAAGACTAATATTTTAAATATTTCCTATCTATCTCAATAGTCATATCCCAAAAAATAAATATTTTTATATTGATTAAAAATACAACTCATGTTATATATGTGTCTAATTGTAATGCATGTGTGGGAGTCCATATAGATAAAATATGTTGTATCATAAAATATTTTTATAAAATTTACAAAGCAAAATTTTATTTTTTAGTAAGATTTGTTAATTTTTATTTTATTAATTTTATTATTAATATAGTCGAATATCACATATTGATAATTAAAATATATATTAAATATTAGATATGTAGAATTTCAATGTTGTTTGACACATAGTTGAGATTTTTTTAGCCTGCCGACTTATACATGAGAGAAAATCTTTTAGTTTACTAGATATCCTAATATATCATAATATTTTTTGTATTTGTTTTAATAATGAGAAATTATTTTTAAGTTGAGTTGTATTATTAGGTTTATTATGAGACATGTATACTTAAAATGAAAAATCTTTATTTATGAATTATCTTTTATAGTTTTTTTAAAATATTTATTACGATATTATTATTTGAAGTATCATTAAATATTATACTATATATTTTATTTTTTATCTTATATTATGTAAAGACACTCAACATATACTTATATGACAAAATCATAATGAGAATGTATGATTTCATTAATTCTAATATGTTTTTATTTATTTTTTATTTAAAATTAATAAAATGGGTTGTGATACATATGAATATATGATCTTCGTGACTAATCTAAATATCATATATTACCAAGATCACTCTACTTTATTTGCTAAGTTCGTTAATTTGTATATATTTTTTTATTTCATAATTTTTTATTATATCATTTATACAATTCATTCTATAGATATTACTGTAAGTGGGCTAGAAATATTTTTGAATATCATGAATTAGTATATGATTTTTTATAAATTTACATGAAAAGCCCATTCCAACATGGAATGTAATTATGCATTTCTTTGCAAACTTATATGGTCAATGACCTGATTGTTTATTTGGATTTGCTCGTGATCTAATACATTATAATTTTAATTATATTATTCAACGTATTTTTAAATGTGTTTTGTCTCACATGTTACACACACACACACACACATATTTACAATATATAAATTGTGCTAAAATTTCTTGGGCTCCTAGTTTTTTATAATAATAATCTTAAAATTGATTTATACTAAAAACATTTATTTATTAGTCATATATTTTTTAGGTGCTTAGGGACGAGTCGACCTATGATTTGGTGATAACTTAGTCTTGTACATTTTGATTGAATTATCATTATCTAAAATAATATTTAATTTATTTTCATAATAATGATAATTTTTTATTTTTTTATCTTTAGAATTTAGAGAGCTTTAAATAGAAGAGAATTTTTTTTAAATGTTATTATCTATATCTAGTTAAAAAAATTATAGAATTAAAAAATTATGTAACTTAAAAAAATTGATGCCTAAAATTGGATTTCGCCAATTACAAGTTTGTAATTGCAATATATGTTAGTATGTTGATTATTGATAGTGTTGTGATTGTTTGCTAATAATAATTTATATAATATTAATATTATATTATTCAAATAAAAAAATGCATTAAGATATTTTTGAGATTTTGAGAGAATTAGAGATATAAGTGATTTTTTAAAATCCAAGTATTTATTTTTTTTTGTTTTTTATTTTTTTCGAGCTGAATCCAACAATCATTTCATTTCTATCCATAATATTAGTCAAAAATCCAAAGGTTTACAATAAAATTAATTGATTTTTTTTGTTTTTTTATTATGACAATGATAGCGATGCCTGATGGTTCATCATTGTTGTTGTCATAGATCATTACCAAGCAATGATCGACTAATGACCTTTTTTTAAAATGTGGCATGTTAGCTTCATGTGACTTATTATTAAGAAAAATAAAATATAGGTGTGTTTACCCTACATGCCTATTTTTTTATTTACAACATGAATTGGCTTGTGAAGTCCATGTAGTATGCTGGGTTCATGATTTTCTTGTTGAAAAGCGCAGGTATGCTCGTGCCCAAATACAGCATGATTCCAAATTGTGTTGTTCCTTGATATGTAATGCTAGGCATGCTTTTTTGGGTAGTGTCATGGGTCTAGCTTGGTTCGCTCAACTGGTTTGGTCACATTAAAATAACATCAATACTTACTAATAGTCTAATAGATTTTGTTGAAAAATACATATACCTTTTTTGAGTAATTGAGTAAGTAATAAAGGTGGATTTCAAAACCCTAGGTATCATTTTATCCCAACTTGGGGGAGAGATCTTTGATAAAATTAGTGTTCACAAATATTTTGGGAGACAAGTTAAATGACCTCTCTTTAGGATATAATGTTTGAAAGAGTACATTGTGAGTAATGATAGATAAAGGCATGTAATTATGAGATAATTTGTGATTAACACTGTATATCTTCAGAAATGCTTTAAAACACTATTGCCAAAGAGGGATGTCCGACCTATGTTAACTAAAATGTTTATTCCTATTTTTTGCAATCTCATTACATAAGTGTTTGTCAATATAAGAAGTATTGTGTATTATCAAATAATTAATACAACAAGTACTAAAACTATTTGATATATGCTTTATTGAATTATTAATTATTTTTTTTTATGTTTTTATTAAGTTTATTTTGTGTGTTTATTCAAAAACTAAAGTTAAATGTATTTGTATGAAAAAAGTATTTTAGTGATTGATCACCTGAGAAGTTCTTATGTTATATGTATTTGCTATATGTCATGCATTAATGATAATATAAATATCTTCATCCAATGGTATTAGGTCTCAGATGCGAAATTCATCAGATGTAGCATTTTCAAAAATTTGGAAAGGTTGTCAAGATATTAATTTTTCTTAGATCTCATGCTAAAAGGGAAACATTATGCATTAGATACAATCTTCATCTTTATTAAGCTAATTTTGTGATATAAAAAAAAATAAAAACCAAATAATGTATGTACAATAAAAAATAGGCATGATATAATTTGAAATTCCATTTATGTCTCATTTTTGTTAGGTTTCATATGTTTTAGTATATTAGATCTAATATGTCCTTACTCACACAAGGTTGATTGGTAGGACATGAAGCTCTAATATACTTTCATAACTGATATATCTCACACTATAGTGTAGAGATATTTATTGTTATCAAAATCATATGATTCATGATTCGATTCACGATTCAGAGGATAAATAATTTGATTTTTTTAAAAGAATCAAATATATATATAAATCGAAAATTGAATCGTTAAATCGTGAATTGATTCACATGAATCGATTTAATACTGATTCTCAAGAGACTAAGATCTTTAAAAAATTAAAAAAATGAAATCTAAAATATAAGAAAATTTTTTCAACTGTAGAAATTAATTAACGTGAAAAAAAGCAACTCTAATCTTTGGTATTATGAATATAACATGAAAAAATAATAAAATACTAAAAAAGTCACAAACAAAAAATAAAATGCAAAAAAAATTATTAACTTTAGGAAATAGAAATTAATTAACATGAAAAAAGTCATAAAATATTTGATTCATGATTCGATTCGATTTTCTATTCTCAATTTACTAATTAATTATCCAATTCTAAATTCAAATCTCGATTTAATAATTATGAGGATATTTATAATTTTAAGATACATTCTTCTCATCTTTTCCAGTGTTGAGTGACTAAATCGAAAATATCTAAATAATACATTAATAAATCTAATATATCTTTATTCACACAAGTTTGATCGGTAAGATATGAAACTCTAATATATTTTTATAACTGATATGACCCATATTATAGTATATAGATATCTCTAATACTAAGATATAATATTTAATATTATGAGCCTAAACTAGAGTAAACTTGTGGGTTATTGTGTAATCTAGACTTGAGAGTAATTTTTCTTTCTCAAGAGTATTGTTTTCTCTTCAGAATCAACTTGATTCATATATTATAGTACATATAATGATACCATAAGAGTATTATAATACTATGGACCAACAATAATATATGTAGATGACTCTCTCTACTAATTAGAAGGCTAAGTAGAATTATAAGTGAGAAAATAATGAGCCAAAATAAAACTTTCAGACTCAAATTCTTCTAAAGCTCATTTAAAAATAAGTCTTGCTTAAAAAAAGTAATGTCATTGCTCACTAATACTATATCAGAATATTGTAAAAATATGTATATTATTAGTGAGTACTTGAGTATGAAAGAAAGATAAATTTTAAGGATCTAGTTGATATTTTTATTCCATCTTGTGTGAATATATTAAACAAAATAAATACTTTTAACATTGGGAGGTAGAATAAATGATCTCTTTCTAATATGTAAAATCCAAAAGGTGATATACTTAGAAAATAAAAAAAAATATCTAATTGATGAGGTATATTGTAATTAATACCCAATATTCTAAAAAAATGCTCTAAAACACTGTTAATAAATAGGAGTATCTAAGTTGTTTCAATAAGATATTTATTTTTTTTTATAATCTCATTCTGTAAGGGTATGCCAACACATGAAATCTAGAGATGTTAAGTAGGCCAGGTAGCTTGGGCACGATCCAGAACCATGCCTGGATCATGGTTGTGCCAGCCCATAGCATGGTTTGTGCAATGCTAGGTTTGTACTTGGTTTATCTTGTGTCATGCCAGGCATGACATATGAGCCAGACATGTTGGTGTGGCACAGCTGCATGATAGATCTTTAAAAAATCAGATGTGCGGTCTAAATATGAGATAACTTGCTGCTCCATCAATAATCGTTGTTCATCCTTTTGGCCCCTACTCCCCAATGCATGACAGAGACAATGACAGGATATTGCTTGTCACTGTCACTATCATGTCGGGAAAAAAATGTAAAATTAAAATTATATAAGGCGTCAGATTGCTTCAAATGGCTCTTAGTGCTCTAAAAAAATATTGTGTTATGTTTTTTAGATTTTATTTTGTAAATTATTTGTAATTTTTATTTTACGGAGTGGAGTGTTGCTAACATCCTAGTATTTTGTGATGAGCTATGTTGAAGCATAAAAAAATGAGGTGCAATGCAAATGCAATATTTAAATTGTCTGTTATGTAAAAATAATTATTGTACACATTGTAATTTATTATTATTATTTTATTTAGAATCTTAGATTATTAAATTAATAAAAAATATTTAGTAAATTTATAAAACTTTAAAAAATAATATTTAATGAAAATCAAAAGAGCTACTTGGGCTTTGCATTATCACCAAAAAATATCTCTCAGACATAAAACAGCTACAATTATTCAAGCACGTGCTAGTGCTTTGATACTATGTCATGGTCAAAACTTTGTTAAGATTCTGGTGAAAATCAAAAGAGAGGAAGGAGAAGGAGAAAAGAAAAAGTAAAAAAGAAAAAAAATAGGAAAGTTTTCATTAATTATTTAAATCAAAATACAATCATATATATGCATAGTCTGGGGCATCCCACAAGCAGGGTGCTCCCAAGGACCCAAACAATGTAAAAAAGAAACATAAAATAAAAAAAACAAACCCACGAACTAAATGAAACCTCAACATATATAAAATCATTGAAATATATCTCTGCGAATTCACTTTCCATGGGGTTTCTTTCACATTTATAAAATCTGTTTTTCTTACTATTAGCTCAAAAAACCTGGCCCAACATTCTCTGGGTCTTGGTGCGTTTGATATGTCGTTGTAAATAATTACTTTGTTTCAGGAAGTACTTCTTTGCAAAGTTGGTTTCAAGAATGACATTTCTGATCGACGTGTGCTTTTGCATTTAAATTTTTGTGCGTGCGGGGGGAAATATTGCCAAGAAAAAGCAGCATATTTGGTGAAGAATCAATTGGAAAAAGTGAACCTTTATGAGATTGCCAAGTGTACTATAATCGAGTAAGCTTTTAATTACATTATAGCCTTTATTTAGCGGTGCGAGTGTTTGTTCCTGATAATGTCTTCTGGAAGACGAGCTTTGGCCATGGAAGTTGGCCATATTGCACCCTTTCCTGGGCTAGCCAGCGAAAGATGTGCAAGTGGTTAATTGAGTAAAAAATGTGAGAAGGAAGCTCAACACCTTAGTCCTCGATGAATATGTCAAACCAGCTGAGAACCTGCTTTTCTCTCATAGGATTGCAGACAATAAGCCATGATATGTCCAATATCAGTAATGCATTGTTCTGAAATTCTGTGTGCATTGGATTCTGCACAATGTGAATTTGTAGTAATTGTGTGTTGAAGATATCAGCTCACTATTAGTGTCAGTCAATAGGACAATTTTGTGTAATATAGTGGTTATGTACAAATATTTGAGAATTTTTTTACAATGCACATATTATAGGAAGAAAAGACACTAGAGAAATGTATTGACAATTATTTTCAGAGAGAAGATCAATGATACTACATTGTGTTGAAAGAGATAAGCTAACTATTGGAGCCATCAATTGATCCTCAAAAAGGCTCATTATGATTCTTACAAGAAAATAATATATAAAATTTTTTTTATGACAGTAATAAATATTTTTCTTTCTCATGAATCTTTGTAATTTGCCTTTTTGTTCTAGACTCCTGAGTTATCGACTCATAAGTTAATAAATCAATTATGATAATATTTAACTTATTATTTTATTTTATTTTTGTATTCTTTTTATTCTTAATTGTTCTAATTCTCTTCTTTCTATGAATTATTTCTATAAATGATTTAATTGTGATTTTATTTTTTATTCTGCTAATATTATTTTACATGATTGGAATACTTTGAGTAGGGTTAATTTTTGGAGTAAGTAGGATGATGTGTATATCTTATTTATATGGTATTATAACTCACTAGATGTTTAAGTATAATTTATTCATTATTTGTTTATTCTTAGCTTAGTTATATATCTTTGGTCAAATTGAGAATTTTATATCTTAGTTTTAGATATTTCTATATGCTAGAGTATGAGACTTATTTGTTAGAAAAATAAACACGAGTTTTTTTATCTTGTTCACTTACTTTGTATGCATAAAGATAGATAAAAAAAAGATCAAGATGAATTAGTTATAAAGGTTGACGGTTGAGAAACTTGATGATGTCGACTTAAAAGTATATAATAGATGGATATGTTTATAGTTATCTCTGGATAAGTCCTTTGTTATGTTTGTTATCCTGGTTGGGAGTAATGACTTGAACATTTTGATTGTTCTATAAAAAATACAAATAAAATGTTTTACTCTACTTAGTATTTATTATCTTGAATATTCTTTTATTTTCGTTATATTACTATGCATTGTAGTTTTTGTCTTTTCTTGATCACTTCAAGATGTCTGATATTCTTTTCGAGGTACTTAGCCATCTAATATTATGATATGTTATGTTTGATGAGCTGGGTGTAATTATATTCAATCGTACTTAAAATTTTGTTTTAAATTCTTCGAGTAAATTTGTTGTGGAATACAAATGAGTGTACATGATGAAGACTAAACTTAAAAGGAATGTTAATCTATTTAAATTCTAGTTGGTTGGTAGTTAGGAAGATTCACACAAACTTGTGTTGTTGATTATTGTGATATATTTTTCCACGTGATCAAGATGATCACTATTAGGTTATTTTTTTGTTGTATCTCATAAGTAAATTATATATTAGTTAGTTGTGAGAAATATATTCTTTCATGGTGATATCTAGGAAGATGTATTTATGTAGCATCTACCAAGTTTTATAGTTTCATCATATGTACTGTGTAGATTGTAGAATGTTGTTTTTTATAATTTGAAGTAATTTTTTAGGGTGTGGTTTAATAGATATTCTTCATTGCCCATTACTTTTATCTTAGGAGTTGTATGTCGGATTGTTCTTGTTTCTATTAACATAGGTCATGAGGACAATATGTGTTATTTATAGTAAAATTTGATGATATTTTTATTATAAGAGGTAGTTAGTTGAATATGTTTCTATGGAAACTATTCCTACAGACTAATTTTCAGACAAATAATTTAGGATGTCTTAGGTATTTTTTGAGTGTTTTGGTTTGTTACTCATTGGGTATAATTTTTTTTAGATGTGATATATTTTAGATATTTTGTCTGATCTTAACATAATATGATATCAATTGGTTGATTGATTATTTGATTCGAGTGTATATTTTTTCATGATTTGGAATGTCTTATATATTTTCTGGGCACCTAGGTAGAATACGAAGGAATTATGATTTGTTTTTGTAAGATGGGATATGTTTTATATATTTTATCTGAGCTTGACATGATGAAATGTATATCATATGACTATTTACTTGATCAAAGTGTAAACTTGTCCATAGGTACTAGTTCCTAAGTTGATTCAATCATATATAATTTTTTTTTTTGAAAACTAAACTATCTAATAATAATCAAATTAATTATCTCTTATATTATTAATATAACTAATTATTTTTTATTTTCTCCCAAATAAACTAATATGAACATGAATCTTAAGATTTATATGTATGTAAATAAGGGTCTAGGACATGATATATCATTCAAAAATTAGAGATAGTGGAGTAGAGGTATTCTCAGATTCTAGTTGGGCTCCAACGAGTTCAAAGAGTACATCAGTCATAAGATTTTTTTTTTTTTTAAACAATGTTGTTTCCTAGAAAATTAAGTGGCCAATTTATTATTTCTTGACCAAATACATATGTATAGTATATAATTATAATTTTAGTTATTTGTGAATTATAATAGATTAATCATTTCTTGAAGGAGTTTTGCTTATTATTTTTGAGATAGATGATATTTTATTATGATAGTCAAGCAACTCAACATATTATTATTAATTTGATGTTCAACAAGCATTCAAATAATATTGATATTGATTATTATTTCATCTGGGTAAAAATTCATGATTGTTTGATTTAATGTCTAGGTTTAGTTTTACTCTTCCAAATTGTGTACATTTAATGTGTACTCATCATTTTAAAGGGTGAGTTGAGGTTTAATTTAGTGTGTAGATTCTTTATTTATTTATTTTTTTTATTACATTGTATTGGAGCCCCGGCATGTGTGCTTCCCCAACTATATATATATATATATATATATTCATTTTCGAAAATAATAAAAAAATATTCTTTTTTATCTTTCTCATCTCTCTCCTTCCCCTCACTCTCTTCCAGACTGTTGCTAGAACCCTAATTAGTTTTTGACAGTAATACATTGCAACTTTTTAAATTGGCCTTTAAAGATCAGCCTTGTTTTGAATATACATGAAACTTAATGGTAAAGTTGGAAATTTTATGACATATTAAGTGTATAAGACACATGTGTTTAATACGTGATTTAAGAGAAATTTATAATTTGAAAACTTTATCTTTGAAAATCGAAGTCTGCTTCTAATGAGTCTTGAACCTGAGATCTACATTACTTGGACGAATGCAATTGTCATCGTATGGTTAAAGTTTGAAATTACACCTGGTAATAATGCTGCCTAACTACTTTGTGATATGAATTTTCTACTAAAAAATGGTTGCCTTGTTATTTGAGTATTTTGCTTTTCTCGGTAATCACGTGATCAATGAAACATTTAACCTTTCTGTGTATTTTACAGCTATACTAAGCCGAAAGAAGTATCTGGGAGATTAGATATTGATGTGGGTTCTGTTGGCCATATTCATCTGGAAAGGGTAATTATAATGTTTCAGAAAGCTTGCCATTGCGCAGACATTTTTTTTTATCAATTATTTGGTTATTTGTTGAAATTTATTGTTTTCGTTAGTAATTGGGGATTATCAAACAGACAAGGTTGGAGGAACTGCACATTACTATGCAGATGGTTCTGCAGAAGTGCCAAGAAACTATAATTTTGTTTCAGAAGAAAAAAAGTGGTCAAATTTTCAAGAAGGTGGAATTGTTGGTCTGGTTAGTTCTCATATGACTCATATGTAATGGCCACGTAATGAAGTATTTGTACTTTTTTTGATTCTAATACTTTTCTTCTTTTTTCTTCATTCTTTTTCTTGCACCAAAATTAATGCTTAGTGCTCTACTTTATCATTTTGATTATTTCGAATCAATGTTTTAGAGATCAAATAGAATTTTGAACTAAAAAAGCATATTCATTGGTTGGATGGTTGAACAAACTACATTTGAACGAGTTGCGGCATAAAAATGATAATTTTTATAAAATTATTCAACAATATTGTTTTTACTCGTTGAATTTTTTATTGTTTTTTTACTTATTAAGATTGTGTATCGTATTTTTGACATAATATAAGATAATAAATTATTATGAGAAAATATCACAGTACATTCATAAAATTAAATTATTACAAACTCACTTAGAGCAACTTTGTAATACATAAACTTAGTACTCTTTATATTGTTAAATATGAAATGAAAACTATAATTTAGTACAAAGTCACAACACGAATAGTCCAATTGGTGTGATGTTTTATTTGTATTTTTTTAGGGGCACAAGTTTATTCTCACATGCTACTTTTCTAAGTGCGGGGATGAGGATAGCTCTACTCTAACCTTAGGGCCATGTTGATAATAACATTGGGTTTAAAAAAATGACATGAAAACTTATTCGGTGGAACTAAGATACAAATTGAAAATACATAAATCACAAATACAAGTACAAGATTTCAACATCTTCATCAAGCAGCTAGCACGTAAATATCCTAAACATCTAATTTGTGAAAAAAAGTTTGAAGTCCTCAATATTTTTATGTAGATTTGTGTAAGTTAATTTGTAATAGAAATGTAGTCTTTAATAATTAATCTATCTTGTATTTTTTTTTTTAATTAATAATTTTTTTCTCTATTTTTTATTTGCTGATAAACTATCTTATTATAACCAATGTGTGTGGTTGTTTGACTATTTCAATTTTCTAAAGCACATATCAAGTCTAAAGAAGATCACCCATGATTATAGTCATATGCTATTTTTTTTCTCTATAATAAATTTAAAAATAATAATTTTTTATTTTTTTTAGGAGATATGATTGTAACTAAAAAAAATTCAAAAATTAATACTTTTTTTAAATATGTAAGCAAGTGATAAACAAGAATGTAAATAATTTGTCAGTTATGTTTCACAATGATCTTTAAAAGAGATACTAAGCCTTAGAAAAATTTTTACATGTCATGGTATTTGAAAAATAAAATGCATATATATCTAACATAGAGAATCTAAGAAATGATTATTAGATCATAACTATTAGATAGTTGAAATTGTCTAAAATTTTTTATGAGTGGTAAATCAATAAAAGTATGTATCGATAGAAATATCTAACCTAGGTTCAAGTAGTGTGTTAGCTAGCACAGTTTGTAATACTAAATTTTGCAAGAATATCTATTACATGCTTCAAATGGGTGTTGTTGACTTGTGCTGATATTCGGTCATTCCAGCACAATGCCATAGATTTATTCTACTCCTCTTTAGGTGGAGAGATGTCATACCTAATCCTAAGTGCATTGGTCCTATTAGAGGTGTTATTACTCTTCTCAAAATAAGTTATACTAGTCATATTAGGTATAAGTATACGATAGAGTTAGTTGTTATTTCTCTATCATGAATAATAATTGGACACGAAAGAGTCTGTTACTATAGTATTTGAAGGTATGTTCTCTTAGACCGAGTTTTTAAGAAAGAATTGTCTTTGAAAAATATGATATTAGTACTAGTAATTATTATTTTAGTCTCTGGTGAATAATACATATATCTTTTATGAGTACTCGGTGTGGGTACATGTCAAGACACATGCAATTATCTTTTTTCTTGCCTAGAGAGAGTTTTTAAACGAAACAAGTATATAACAAATTGAAATGCAAAAATAAAATAAATAACACTCAATAAAAATAATGTATGGCTCACATATTTATATAATTGGCAAATATGATAGAGATAGCCCATGGGTTGAATGTCATCAAAAATTAAATAAAATAAACAAAAAACTAAAATACTCTCATTAAACTAGTGTATACAAACTCACAGTAGCATGTTTAGAGGAAAAAATATATAGGCTGAGATCTCTTCAAGAATTTCATGAAGATGTTCATTGGTTGCTCTGTTTAAATATATTGTAGTAATGGTCACATTGTGAATCTTCTCTTTGAGAAAGAAGTAATTCTTTTTTATGTGTTTTATCTAGCCATGAAACGCCGAGTTGAAGGCTATATATCTCATTGTCTGACTATCACTATAAAATTAGTAAGAGAAGAGATACATACTCTATTTACTTAAGCAAATATCATATAAAAAATATCTTATAAGTAATTATCGTCATTGTTATAGATTTTACTTTTGTATTTAATCTCAAAATAATTGTATGTCTCTTATTTTTTTAAGGAGATAAAGTTATTTCTAAGAAAAATATAAAACTGTCGTAGTTTTTCTCTTAATGCATGTTAGTGATAAACTCATTTGAATACCAGATAAACTACAAATATTTATGATTCTTAAAAAAGATCTCAAATCTTGAAGATTTTTTTATTTACCTTGGTATGAAAAGAATTGTATTAAAGTAAACCTGCCGAAAAAAAATCTAGAAAATAACTAACTATACTGATTGCGCATGCTATATCTAATCTGGTCATTAGTAGATAGTTAATTTTTTCTATAATTCTTATATAAGTGGTTGAGTCAATTAGAGTGGTACCATTAGAAGTAAAGTTAGTACTTGAATTAATAATAATATTTTTTGGAATACAACCCAAAAGATCATAAAAGTATCAAGTGTATATCTCCTCTGTGATAAGATTATACCTCTCGTAGAATGAGACATATTTATGTCAAGGAAATATTTGAAGTTTCAAAATTTTTTATTTGAACTTGTATCTGAAAGTACTCATTGAGTTGGGTGATGTTTAACTCGTTATCTTTCATAATTAGAATATCATTCATATAAATAATTAGCAAAATTATTTTATCATTAGGATTCATTCATAAGAATAAAAAAAATCAGTACACTTTTTTATATAAATCAAACAAGATGGTTGCTTGTGAAAGTCTCGTAAACTAAGTTCTTCTCAACTGCTTCATGTCATATAAAGTCTTTCATAATTTGTAAAGTACATATGACTGTGTTGCTCAAAATACGTGTGACTGCTTCATGTATACATTCTTATCTATTTGGTCTATCT
This sequence comes from Sapria himalayana, assembly GCA_029783825.1. NCBI lineage: Eukaryota > Viridiplantae > Streptophyta > Magnoliopsida > Malpighiales > Rafflesiaceae > Sapria > Sapria himalayana. Next base: position 462,484 of record JAREIK010000781.1, on the reverse strand, counting down.
TTCAACTGAGATGTTGGAATAGAAGTGACAATACATACTAAAATCATTTTGCTCACTGGAGAGTATATGCTCTAGTAGTCTATACTAAATGTTTAAGTATATTTCATCATTATAAGTCTTATTTGAAGGTGAATACCTTCTCATTTAGATTTATATTCACAGTGAATATCTATCCGCAATTAATGACAAAGTTTCTAAAATATTATGATGCTAGTTCATTAGTTTTATTAGAGTGAAGGGTATGCATTTCTTCTATTATGGCTTGACTTCATCGTGAATGAGATAATTTCTCAAAAAGAGACTTGAATATTTTAGTAATTTAAAGAGAAATAATAAAAGAAATAAAATATGAAATAAGGTGATAGTGCAAAACTTGTGAAATCGAGTTTGTAGTATAGTATAGCTCATTTATCTTTTCTAGAAAGTGATTAGAATGTCAAGACTAGAGGAATTGACTACAAGATTGTCTACCTCCTTGATAAACTAGTTTTTGCTATGAGAAGGTTGAGGATGTCCCTCTCTCCTAGTATAGATTATAAGTCTTAACTAGTTACGTCTCCTAGCTACCAACTTTATAGAAGTCTATACTCGTGCAGACTCTTGGACTATCTTATCATCTAGGTCTGAATGAGAATTTTTTATTCAGGATACATCACTCTCTAAAAATGACATGTTTTGAATTTATTATTAGTGATGATGACTTTGTGTGAGCTATATCATATTGAGTATTAACATGCTTAGATGTAGGTAATAAGTGATTTTTTCTACTAACTGATGATCTAGACAGTGTTATAAGTAAGGGAGGAAGGATAATGAATCTTGATGCAATACTTGGATTCATATATTTCATAGGCTCATTAAAAATGAGTCATGATCAAAAAGGTAATATTTACTTACTAAAATCATATTTGTCTTTATTGAGAAATATGTTTATCTTCTTTGGGTGCTAAAGTGTCAGAAAAGTACATCTCGATGTTTTAGATATCAACTTGTTCCTTTCTAAAGAGTAATTAAGGACAAAAAAAATATTCAAAAACTTTGGGAGTCAAGTTAAATAGTATTCCTCTAAGATGTAGGATCTAAAAGGGTTTGTATTAAGAAACGTTAGAAGATAGTATTTGATTAATGATGTAGATTATAATTAAAATTATTTTTTTTCAAAAATATTTTGAAACTCTTTTTAAGGAGTATTCGAGTTGTCTTAATCAAATATATACTCTAGATTGAAATATATTATTTTTTCTTTTAATGATCTCATTTTATTATGGTGTGTTATAACAATAAATCTAGTATATAATCTTATGATCAGTATAATAAGTATTAAATCAATTTGATATATATTCAAATATATTATTATTTTTAAATTTTTTTATATTTTTATCAAATTAAATTTTCTACTTTATGAAAAGCCTAAAAATAGAAAAAAATTATAATATGTTAAAAAAGAAATATTTTCATACATATCTTGAATAGTCATATATAAAAGTGATTAAATATCCAAATTCCTATTTGCTTGCATCTTTATTAGGTTCTTGTACATTTGATTGTATTAGATTAAATAGGTTCCTCTTCAAACCATTCTAGCATATATGATATGAAGTTTAGATAAAATTTTTTAGTTGACATATCTTTATACTCTAGATTGAAGTATCCTTAAGACAAGGATATAAAATATTCTCAACTTGGATAATAATGAATGATCAAGCTGAGAACACACAACTAATGGATCTAAAATACTCATATATTTAGAGAAATATATTTTGTTAAAAAGAGACTATATAATTCAGCCTGCTAAATTCTAAATAGAATATTTCTCAAAATCTTCTAATTTTTTAAATAAAAATTAATAGAAGTAAAGATAAAATCATAATTAAGTATCTGGAAATATAATTCACAAAAAAATTAACATGATAATAATGAATAAGCATGACATAGGGAAGAAGCAAGGATTCAAGAAGAATAATATCATATTCAATAGTTGTATATAGAACAATTATAGGAGAATGTATACAAAGCAACCACTCGAGTTTTGAGTAGTATATGTAAGTGTGGTTTATATATTGTTGAAGGTTTATAGCCTGAAAAAATTACCAAGAGTCTGATTTGTAATATTTTTATAGTAAGTCACAATTTTGGCTTTCACATGTGTGTTATTGAGTTTTTTTGTTCTTATGGAGAAGTTATAATGACATTATGATTTTATTGAATGTCTACGTGAATAATATTATGATTATATGAGATGATAGATTTTGAGTCTCTCGACTCAAAAAAATATTTCCAGTTCTAATTTTAGATGAAAGATCTTGGAAGATTTAAATATTTTCTTGGTAGAAGGTGACTTAATCTATGAGGGGTATCATTTTGTCATAAAAGAAATATGCATTTAATATTTTTGCAGAAATGTATTATTTGTGTTGTTCTTAGATAGATATACTCTTATTTTATTACTTATAAGAAATTATTGAAAAAGATTAATTATCTGACTATGATCAAATAAAATATGATATATGTAGTTAGTATAGTTAGTTGTTTTCTATATTCTCCTCAATAGGTTCACCTTGATGGCTATTTGTAATTTGAGGTACGTGAAGAAGTTTTTTGGACTCTTGTATGCATAGAGAAAAGATCTATAATAGAGTTTTATATTTTTTCTGGAGATAATATTATTTTTTGGACAAGTCAGAGATATATAGTTATTTAAAGATCAAATATAGAGACAAATTTCATTGAAATGATGATTGTTACTTATAATATACTTAGAATGTGATATTTTCTTGATTAGATCGAATATATATTTTTTTTCTTAGTATTATTTATAGTGACAATCAAACAATCTGACATATGGTTTTTAATTTGATATTTTATAAGTAAATGAAACACATAAATGTTGATTAGTTTTTCCTCAAGGAGAAGATTTAGAATACAACTTACATTCAGATTGTAGAACAACTAACATACATATTTAGAAAAGGTTTGAAGTCTTATCTTATATTTCTTCTTTTCAAACTTTGTTGCTGGACTTGTATGCACCAAATTGATGAAATATTTTGATTTTATTATTTTATTAATATTATAATATTATTTTATTTTTTATATTTTTGATGCGAGCATCCGACATATAAGATATTTCAATTATACTTATCTTTTGTATATTTTTGATGGTAGAAGATTTTGATGGATTGCATGTTATTTATCATTGATTATTATTATATTTTTTTTACATTTTAATTTGTCACATTTTGTTTGTTAGATTAAAAGATATTTTTTTTAGATTGAGTAAAGTAATTGTATATATTTTTATTTTATGGCATGATATTCCATTAGATAAATGTAGACTTATTACTTTTGTATTCTAGATTTGGTCACTCATCACTAACAAAGCTAAGAATATTATACTCTATTATTAAGGGTATTTCTATACAAGAGTGTGAAATGCATCAGTTAGAAACACATACTAGATGTATTTTAGACTAATATGAGAATTGACTTATATTTGATATATTCAAATATTTTTGGACATAATAAAGATGAGACTCAAGATAGATTTATATATTTTATTATTTTATATTAATTATTGTATCTAATTTATGTTGTTTCTTTTTCATATTAAATTATAAATTTTTTCTATTTTCAAGATATTTCATAAAATAATAAAAAATTATTTTAGTAAAAACATAAAAAAATAAATAATAATATATTAAATTTTATGTCAAACATTTTAACTCCTACTGCAATGATAATATGATCGTATACAAGATTTATTTTGCTGATGCACCACTATAGATAAAGTTTCAGAAAGGAAGAATAGACTTATGTTTGAAACAACTAAACAACATAATTTATAAGAGTATTTTGATATATTTTTGGAGAGATTATATTAATCATTAATTATTTCATCAATTGAATATATTTGTTTATTATTTTTTCTCATGTACTCATTTAGATTATGCATCGTGGAGAGGTTGTTTAGTATGTATTATTGAATCTTTATGAATTTTTATTTTGTTAATAATATCTTTTATGACGGGATATGATGATACATAGAGCTTTGATGTGAGTCTTTCTTTGTTACTATAATAATCAAAAAAAATTAAAATATTTTTCACCTTACGATAAATTAAAATTTATTATGTGTTGATCTTATTTTTTTGAACATGATTTATTTTTAGCTAGTCAAACAAAAGTGTAAATCCAAAAGATACACATGAACTTTCTATTTTCTTTATTCCTTTGTCATCCTACTTGTACCTCCAGTTAGGAGAGAGTCACTAATCAATTAGATATGAATTTGTTTGTTCATATAATGATGATATTTTTATGTAGTTATCATATATATCAAATACATATCAGGTTAACTATGAAGAAAAAGTGATTTTCCTAGGAAGAAGAATCTACCTTGAATTCAATCGATACAATAGTTCTTGAACTTATTCTAGTTTTGGTTCATAATGAGTCGGCAACTGAGAGACTTGATCATTTAGGATTTAAAGTCTATACTAGGAGATGTGGACTTATGCAGCTTGTTTTGAGTAGTAAAGTCTATTGATGAGTCAAATGATTTTTTCATTAACCCATATGATTTCATTCTTCCAATTTTTTCTGAAGAATTAAAGGAGTTGTACTCAACATCCACTATTAGGATAATGTGATAGTACTCTAGACTTCTTGTGCTAGAACACCATTATTAAGCGAGGTTCAAAAAATAAAGAATAAGCATATATTTGAAACAACTTAAATACTATTTTAGTAAAACTTATTTGATATATTTTTGAAGAGATGTATTAATTATAAACTATTTCATTAATCAAATATTTTATTTTAATTTTTTATTGTGTACTCATTTAGATTATATGCCTTGGAGATAGATTATTTAGTATCAATATGCCTCGAAGTCTTAACGAGTATTTGTTGTGTTCACGATTTTTTCCAAGATGAGATAAGATGAAACCTAGAGTTTTTAGGTGTGCCTTTCTTGGTTACTGTAGTATTTAAATATGAATATAAATATTTTTTATTAAAGGCTAGTAGAGTTTTAGTAAGTGTTGACTTTATTTTTTTGAGCATAATTTATTTTCTAGCAAGTTTAGTTAGAGTGTAAATCCAGTTGGGAGAGAGTCGCCAATCAATTAGATTTGAACTTTTAATCCATGTTATTATGACACTCTTATATAGTTATTATATGAATCAACAAATAGTCCTCTAGTTTATTATAGTTTTGGTTCATGATGAGATGAAGACTAGAAGACTTGATCATCTAGGACTTAAAGTCTATACTAGGAGAAATAGACATATGAAGCTTATTCAGAGTAGTGTAAAATCTATCGATGAGTCATATGATTCTATCGTTAGCCCATGTGATCTTGATCTTCTGATTTTTTTTGTAGAAGTAGAGGAGTTGTGCTAATATTTTTATTTTTTATTTAAATTCTTTCCTATTTTTTTAATTGTATTAGGATATTTAGGTGTATTTTTGAAGTATTATCTCACTAAAATAATATAAAGCCATGTTGGCAAATATATATATCATCTATTCCGTTGAAATAAGGAAATTAATATTTTGACATTCGCAAAGATTTTTTGTTAGTTGTATATGAGTATTCATATCGATGAATCATCATGCTAATATTCATTTTGTTAGCTGTATATGAGTATTCATGTTGGATAATATTTGTACATATTTTTATTTTAATATTGAAATCTACAGTTGGAGAATACATCAATGAGATGTGGAGAATATATCTTTTTTCATGGTGAAATTGAAGATAACATGAGGTGTATATAGAGAAGTCATATGAGTTTTGAGTAATATTATCAAATACAATTTGTTGATTATGGACGATATTGTATGACCTAAAACTATCATTGAGTGCTTGGTTTCTTATATTTTTATAGATAGTCATCTTGTTTGATTTATTTATATATGTTATGGATTTATTTTTAATTTTTCTAGAGTATCGTTGATAGCATGATGATTTTGTATATTGTGTATGCAAATGATATTTTTTAATTATGAGAAATGATGATGTGTGATTCATCTACTTCAACTAGTATATTTAGCCTTACTAATTTTCTTGGAATAGTGATGGCGTGCTCAAAGAAAGACATTGTATTGTCACAAAGGAAATATGTAACTGGTACATGCACAAAGGTTGATTTGTTAGATTGTATTTCAGTTGATACTTCAATTGACTCACTAATTTCTTGAGAAATATTAATTATCTGATGATCACCAGACTAAACTTATATGATTTAAATATTTAGTTATTCTCTAGATTTTTTCTGGTATGTTTATTGAGATGTAGCTCTTCACATACTAAGGTATGGGTAGACGTCTAAATGATTTAGGATCTCTTTCAGTGATTATAAATAATTATAGTTAGTTAGGTATTAAAATTTTAGTCGGCACCAACTTACACAGATATGAGGTCTAATATTGATTTTCATATATTTTTTTGTATTAATCTTATCTCTTAAAAAAATAAAAGACAGATAATTATATTGAGATTCAATGCAAAGACATGGCTTTGGGCATTGATGATGGTTACTTGCAATATACTTTGGATCTAGTATCTACTTGAGGTGATTGCAATATACTCATTATTTTATGTTATGAGCACTTTATCTATCAGCTTGAGAAGAGGTGTTGTGGTTTATGATTTATATTTGTTTATTTTTTATTTTTTATTTTATTTCATTATGAATAATCGCTCTAGGCTTGTGAGATGCTCCAATTCGACGAGCCCATTATATTTGAATCTTTCTTGCATATTTTATATTATTGAGTTGCCAATGATGTTTTGTTTGTTTTGTCATTTGTATGGTTTAATTTAATGATATCTATTTTCCTTTCTATTTTTTTTTTCTCTTCATTATTCATTCTATCTCCCATCTTCACGAAACCTTAAATTTGATAAAAAATTCTAAGTTGAACGTGATATCAGAGGAATTTTGGTGATTGAAGAGTATGCATGATGATGTGCATGGTGGTGTACCATGTGCTAGTGCCGGTGACAATGTGTGCTAGCATGTCTCATTGATAACGACATCATTATCATTTTGGGAGGTAAACGGGATTTTTTTGCATGTTTCTTCCTTTCATGGTGGAGTGAATAGTGGCATGTGGAAATGAGATGGTTGATCAGTGAGTCTATGGTGGTTTCAATGGTGTTTCCCATGGTGGGTAGTGTGGTGTTGTGTGTGTGGTGTAGTGATTTTGTTTATTGTATTTATTAGGTGTGGTGAGCATGGAATGTTGTAATTTTGTTTGGTATATACGTGTGGTGCAATAGTGATTCCATGACGTGGTACAATAATAATTCTATTGCCTGGTGCAAATTGCAATTGATGGTATACGGGTCACATGGACTGTTGTGATTTTATTTGGTGTGTGTGTGTAGTGCAATAATAATTTGGTTGCATGGTACAATAGACAGTATATGGCTCAGCCGTGTTAAGTGTGGTGATTCTATTTGGTGGGACATATTATTCTGTTTGGCAAATGCTTTTTTGTGGATGCTGTTTTGACTGATATAGTGATGTAATAGTGCTGCATATTTTTTTGCCTTTTTTGATATAGATGATCATAATTAGTATGGAATCATTAAGGATAATCAAGTGGAAATTGAAAGCTAACACGTATTCGTTGTTAGCTAATTCATTGAAGATTTGTTTGTTGGGTCAAAAATATGTGAGATACTTATTGGATGAGCCACTTGTCGGTAGTTTAGATGACTAGTAGGTGATTGATACACAATTTTAAGTTCAATTATAATAGTTGATTGACTCGAGTATGATCAACATATTTAGTTTTTATCACTTGTGCAAGAAATCTTGAATATTGGCTATATTGATGTACTTGTATGGGATGTTGCACTTGTATGCACTACTAATTAGCTTTTAGCTTATAAATTTACTATTCAGGATTAGGTGACCCATTGGTCATTATGCTGCTTGGACATGGTTGTGCGAGAGAATTGTAGTAATATGTGCTGATATATCTGATTTCGTTGAGGAGATTTGGTGATCGGATTCACATTATTATATATTTGCATTCATCGTGGGAGAAAAAAATCATTTATTTAAACAAAATTTTTAGTGAGATTATATTTTTAGTTTTGTTAGAGATTTATCATATGGTGATTTAGTTGTCTACGACTACACCTAAATTGAGTAAAATTAGGATGATCAGTCAAATTATTATAATGATATTTTTGTATGGTAATAGTGAGAAACTTGATTGGGTGCTCTGAGAGAGAATAAATTAATAGTGGCTTATTCTTTTTGTGTGAGGTCGTGACACATTTAGGAGAGGTGATGGATATTTCATCCTTACTTACGAATGATATTTCTTAGTATAGATGTTGTATAACAAGTTACTAGATTTATTCAGATTGAATCTTCTACGTGTATACCTAAATCATGTTTTACTTGTTCATGAGAAATATTCTAAATTTCTTTTTTTGGGCACTATTAGCTTAATTAATATTTTCATACTTTTATGATTCTTTCTTCTTGTCATGTTACTCCAAATATTTATATCATAAATTAATGAGCCAAAACTCATGTCATAAGTTATCATATTTTTTTTATTCTTTTCGTCAAGGTTAGAGACTGTAATATCATAGTACGGGCTAGGGGGATAATGTTTGTGTGAGGTCGTGACACATTTAGGAGAGGTGAGGACATTTCATCCTTACTTATGAATGATATTTAAGAGAGGTAATGGTATAAGTTGATAGTATTATGATTACAAGAATGATTAGTTGAGTTTCATAATTTGAATTATTTTTTTACACTTAGATTTAGATACAATATTTGAGATATCTTGAGTATTTCTTAGTTATTAAGGTTGTATACTTATATTGTAAAGTTTTTTTTTTTTTTGCAATCAGAGGTATAATTTTAATATTTTATCTGATCTTGGTATGATGAGATGCATATTGACCAACTCACCACTTGATCTAAGTGTAAACTTGTTTATATGTATTAACACTTCAATTGATTCTTTCACATATAGGATAATCATAATGAAATCTAACAATAATCATAATATTTATTATTTATATTATTAGTATATTTAATTATTTTTTAAATTTTCACAGACATACTTATTAAATGTAATTCTCAAAATTCATAGGTATATGAAGAAAATTATAGGATATGATGTCATTTAGAGATCAATGGTATCATTAGGTAGATGCATATTTTGATTCTAGCTAGGCTCCAATAATTACGAAGAAGAAATTCTTTATTATATTATGTTTTTTTCTTAGATACAATTATATCTCTTTGAAAGATTAATAAAATATCATTATTTTTAAATCAAGAATAGTGATAGAGTACAAGACAATGACATTTGGTTACTTGTGAATTTTAGTGAATTAGTCACTTATGTGAGAAGCTGAGTCAAATAGTTCAATGGATAATGTCTTTTTTATTATGATAGCAGATAACTCAGTATATTACTGACTTACTGTTATTTTGATATTTTATGAGTTGATGAAATATATTAATATTAGTTGTTAATGTTTATCAAAGAAGATTTGATATAGTTTGATAGTTAAAATGTATGTTCCTATCAACATACATATTATAAGCATCTTCACGAATGTGTTGAGAGGACTGCATGTGTCTCCTCATGAAATACCAAGTTGGGTATATTAGTACAATCAAGAGAAATAATAAATATTAATATTATTAGACATATATTCTAATGTATTATTTGTCTTAATAATTTTTTTTTTATTTTTATTAAATTGATTTTTTATTTTTTTTATAAAGTAATTAAAAAATAATAAAATCAATGATTAAAATTGAAAAAACCTAATCAAATAAATCATGTACATTAATCGATAAAGTGATAAAATATCTGAATAAATTTTATATCTCATCTCTATTGGGTTTTCATATATCTAAGAATATCAGATTAGATGAGTCTTTGTTCACAAAAGTCAAATGTGTTGGATAATAAGTTTTGGTATACTTTTTTAATTGATATTTTTCATAATATAGAATCAAAATATCTTTAATATTATGGTTTAGCATTCTCAGTTTGACTAGAGATGAATAATCAAGTTGAGAATAAACAAGTAATAGATCAATGATATTGAAGTATTTAGTGGGATAACTTATCGTTGAAAAAAAAATATACAATCCACTTTGCTCAATTTTAAAAGAAGTATCCCTCAATGTAAGATAACATTATCAATAATCAAATTTTATCCTAATTATTTGGGGTTAGTTTTAGGACAGCACAAGTGAAAAAAATGAAGTTTGAGTTGAGTTTCCTTGAAATACAACTCACAAAAAGAAAAATGGTGGAATATTTATTAATAAAAAGCCGCAGAAGTTAAATTTTTCATAACTAATATTTTCATTTCTAAATAATAAGAAGGAAAGGTATTTGGATGACCTAACATAGAAGAAATAACATACAATTCACTTTACTCAATCATAAATGAATTATCTATCAAAGTGTTTTGATCCTGTAAGACAACATCATCAATAATTAAGCTATCCTATCTATTTGGAGTCAATTGTAAGACAACACCAATGGAAGAAAAATTAAGTTAGAGTTGAGTTGCATTTATAGATAACTTATATAAAGAAAACTAGCGAGATATTTAATAATAAAAAGAGTACAGAAAAAATAAAATGTATATATTCAATATTTTCATAACTAATAATTTTTAATAGTTAGTCATTGACTATTACAACATATTGAAAAAAAGAAGGAAAAATTGTGGAATAATCTATTATGAAAGAAAGAACATATAATCTACTTTACTCAATTTTAAAGGAAATATCCCTCAAAGTGTGTTGTAAGATAATATTATCAACAACTAAGTTTTATTCTAACTATTTGGGATCAATTATAATGCAACAACACCAGTGAAATACAAATTAATACAAGGTTGAGTTACTGTGAAAGATAACTTACAGAAAGAAAACTAACAGGATATTTAATAATAAAAAAAATATCCGAAAGAAATAAAGTATAAAGTTAAATATTTTTATTACCAAAAATTTTTAATAGTTTGTTATTGATTATTATAACATTCTAAAAATAAGAAGAAAAAATTGCGCATAATATATGATTACTTGTGATATAATTATCTTTTGAGTTAATAAATCTTAAATTTGAAATTTATAGTATGTAGGTAATGATAAATATTCATTGTTATCTTAGAGAGAAATTTTCTGTACATCTCTTTAGTAATCGCCAAGTTGAGAAAACTCAAAGAGGACTCTCGGATAGTTTTGATTGTCATTTTGTTTCACTCAATATTATCTAGTGCTCTTGGTTTCCTCTCTAGAAATAACTACTAATATTTCTCTCTGGCATGTATTTCCTTCCTAGAATAATTTTCTCTATCTGTATGATCATGCATGATGTGCACAATGTGCACCTAATATGCATGCCCATTGTGCACACTTGCTATGCATGCTTACTCTGCATCTACTATGTTTAGTTCACTCTAGAAAAGAAAAAAAAATAGATAATATGTAATGTAAAGTAAAGAGAATTCTCTATAAATACTAGGTTATTTGGATTGGGTCAATTAATATGTTGGGTGCTCTTATCCTATGTTGCACGGATACGCTTAGGAACTGTCGTGTCGCCGTGTCCGACCCGTGTCGCCGTGTCCACGTGTCGGACACGTGGACACGGCGACACGGGTCGGACACGGGTCGGATACATGTCAGAGACATATCCGACGCGTTGTTCGGAAACAGTCGTCGTTAACAACAGACGCGTTGTTTACCTACAGACGCGTCGTTTACCAACTGACGCGTTTTTACGATTCTAACGCGTCGGAAATATACTATATATTAACTATTACTCCTACATCTCCAACAAATTGATGAGCACACCGCCGATAGTGAGTTGCCGACAAGCCGATTGCGAGAAATAGTTGTCAATTGTCATTGCGTCAAACGGGGAGGGGAGGAGCACACCGCCGAGGTGTCGACAATACCTAAGGTAACCTAATTCTATAAATGGAATGGAGAGTTTTAGAATCTGTATCGGGATGAGAGAGAGTTCGAAAATCAAAACTGTAAAGGGAGGGTGGTGGGAGAGGGGTGTTAGAGGGTTTAAATTTTTTTTACATTATTTTAAAATACAGAATTTTAAATTATTTTAAAATACCTAATATTTATAATTAATAATTTTTATTTTTAATTTTATTTTTTTTATCATGACGTATCCTAGTCGTATCCGTATCCTAGTTTTTTAGAATTTGCCGTGTCCCCGTATCCTGCCGTGTCGTATCTCCGTGTCCGTATCCGTGTCCGTGCAACATAGCTCTTATCTATAATATATCGTAAAGTAAAAAATAAAACAACTTAAATCATAATAACCCTCTAGTAATGTTCATTATGGGTGAACTCTATGAGAATCTTCGAATAGATTCAGTAGTCGATCTATCTCACTCAATAACTTGTAATGCTCTTGATCTCTATTCTATGAATAAATTTTAATAAATTTCGTTGGTATGATTACTTTTTCTATAATGTGTATACTTTATGAAAGATTTGTTTTCTCTACCTTGACTAGTGTTATTTGTCTCTTAGGTAAATAGTATATTAAAAAAAAGAGACTTATAGCAGTCATACCATACTATCACATGTGCACCATACTTACACTACACTACCACACATATGCTACATTTGTCATACCATATTAAAAATAGTATATTAACACATGCCCGAAGCAAATTGTCAAACAGCACGCTCACCATGCCACTGTCGCCATCGCTGTCGCTTGCATTGTCGCCTGCATTGTCACCTGCGCTGTTATATACATTTTTAAATAACATTCATTTGGCTTGAAAATTTACAATTAATTGCATTTAAACTATTATTTTTTAGTTTGAAAATATTGGTAAACATGAATATATTAGTTGTTATATTCAATAGATATATCAGAAATATCAATAAAATATTAATTAATATTTGTACACAAACATCAATCAAGATAGAAATATTTGGTCGTAATTAAGTAATGAATTAAAAAGTTTATGGTAAGCTAGAATTAAATGATCAAAAAAAATTAAAAAAAAAATATTATGGATTCATAAGTCTTTGAAACTGAAAGATTTATGGGATTTCTACAAGTTGAATCACTTGAATGGTTCGTGTTATTTTATAGTATTGGATGCTGGTAGATTGGGTTTAAATCTAATTTCTCAAACTCGCTTCACTTCAAAATAGGCCACCTGAACGATAATGTAAAATATTGGATTTTAACCCAATATTTTAAAAAATATTGGTATTTTACTGAAAATTAAATAAAATTTTGGCGTTTCCATGAAAATTTTATTGATTTTCCTGTCATAACATGGATAGATCGGAATATTTCAATCTTTGGTTAGTGGGTTGACTTGACTTCCAGGAGCTATTGAATTTAAGTTATTTTGTGTTTGTGTTTTTAATGCTCGCAAGCATAAATTTGAGTATTTTTTTTCTCTATTTTGTTGTGCAGTGAATCTTGTACTTCAGAACGCCATGGTTCAGAAAAAGTGCAGAATACTCCATGCTTGATGGTAGTTTTTCAAGAGGTTAATGATATTCCTTTGGATGTGACTGTGCGAGTCCTTGCTGATATTGTATTTCCTGTTCTTGGTGATACAATAATTAAAGGTTGATTTTTTTCATGTATAATTAAGTTAGCTTTATTTTCTTTTAAATACAAATACTAATTTTGATTCCGTCTGGGGCTTGCAAGCAAATTGTTTAAAACTTAAAGCTTGGATTTTATACATACATACATACATACATATATATATATATAGATATATATATATATATATATATATATATATAATTGTAATTCACAATAGGTAATCCTTATGGTGGTCCCAATAATTTGTGATATATATATATATATATATCAACTCATATATTTTATTTAATGATATTCATCTATTTTTTATTTGTTTACTAATTTTTCTATATTATTTATTATTTGTGTGTGTGTGTGTGTGTGTGTGTGTGTGTAAGATCCTACCTACTTCACAAGGTTTTTTCTTAGTGTGTTATTTGAGAGATGTAATATATTCACATCCTTACCTCTAAAATTCAGAAAAGTGTTTTAGACGAGTTTTAAATTTGATATATATTGTGTTTAGATAAAGATATTTGTCATCATACTAAAACATGATATCTTATATATATTATAATTTATTTAGTATTTTTTATTAATTTACTTTTATGATGTAAGCATATAAATATATGTCAACTCAATCTTTTTTTTTTTTGTTCTTATTTATAGATTAGGATTTTTGTTTCATATGTGAAAGAAATATAATTTTTCATGTTGATAGACCTTTTTTATCATGCTATTAGAGCTATGATTTACACACTCTAGCGAGTGTAAAATTGTGTGTGTTTGTGTGTGTGTGTGTGTGAGGGGATGATATGTGTGATTGTGTAAAATATATGTTGTGTTATGAATTATATAATTTTTCATATTAGTTTAATTTTTTTATCATGTTATTTGAGCTATCATTTGCACATCCTAAAGAGAGAGTGCAATTGTGTGTGTGTGTGCGCGTTTATGAGGAGATAGTGTGTGATTGTGGAAATGTGGTGTGGAACCATAGTACATTGGGGCAATGTGTGCATAACATATGATGATAGTGTGTGTATAACAAGTGTGACATGTTGTGGATGACAATGTATGTAGTGTGCCAAGGTGTTAGTGTGGTGTAGATTACAATGTGAACAATGTTTGGTGCAGTGCGTGTGATGGTGCGTGTGATGATGTGGCATGTGATTGTGCATAGTATAGAGTGTGTGGTTGTGTGGTGTAATAATAGTGCATACAATGTGTGTAGTTTGATGTGAAGTGTGGTACAATCTGTTGTGCAAGGTGGTGCAATGTGGTGTGCGGTATGATGTAGTGCACATGTATTTTTACCTACAATGATTGACGAAGTAAAAGTCATGGTTATTATTATGTGAAAGTTCAAATTGAGAAACTACATAGGGTATGCTGTTGGAGTTAAAATATAGTTTTATAGTTAAAAGAATCTTGTTCATTTGAAAAAAAATATCACAGTGACAAGGCGAAGGAAACTTGGAATATTATCAGATTTTTGATTACTGATTGTCATATAACAATATATTGAGATATGATTATATTTGATTTTCATCTTTTGTGCTATTTTCAAGATGTATAGGAGCTTGTATTATTTTATATTTATTTTGAATAATGCAGATATATGATATAATTTCTCAGCTAATATGATTTATGCTAGAGTTTAAAGAAATGGAATTATTAACTACTCATTTTATTTCACACTTCTAACTATGTTGTTCTTGGAGGTATTCTTAGTAGAAGTGTACGTGATTGCTATAGTAAGATGGAAAGAGAAGTTTCCTGACATGATATTGTTATATTTTCTACCTAATAAATTTGTAGGGGCTTATCGCTAGATTTTGAATGAAAATTTTTTTTCTTCTAGATCAGAGATTTATCATTGAATAGTTCAGTATATGCCTGAAAGAGGTAGATAGAGACCAAATAGAGAGATGTTTCGTATGGTGTACCTTGGAGATAGTGAGAGTATCAGTCATGGTAACGTCAGAGGTATGAGATTCTTAGTATAGTGTATACGTTGTAGAAAGATTGATAATGTCAAGGAGAGTTATTAGGAGATATTTTCAAAAAAAAAAAACCAAAAATGCTATAAATGATTAAAGAAGATAAACTCATTATCAAATATATTCAGGGATACTCTAAGTTTTTTTTCCATGAATCTTATTCGAAAAGAATATGTAGGTATTCTGTCTAGTAATTTATTGATATTTTATTTTTTTCTAGTATTATATCTTTTATTACTCGTCTTTTCACTTTGGACTCCTGGGATACCGACTTAGAGGCAAATAATCACATCTTAGGTAATATTTGATAATAATAATATTCAACTTAATATTTTATTTTTGTCTTGAATTTTATTTATTCTTGAGTATCTTAATAATTTTTTTTTTGTGAGTTGTGCTAAAAACATGATTTTGATATTATTTTTTTTCTTATATTATTTTACAGGATTAGAAGATTTTAAGGAATATTTTTTTTGGGGCTAAGCATGTTGATTTGTATCTTTTTTCTTATATTATTAAATTACCTACTGGGTATTTGAGTATATGGCTTATTTGATAGAAAAACATTTTAGCACTTCCTATCCTATTTGTAAAACTAGTATGCCTGCAAAATGACTAACGAAATTTAGGGACTTAATAGAAAAATATTTTAGCACTTGCTATCCTATTTATAAAACATGATAGAAAAACATTTTAGCATTTTATCTGATTCATTCAAATATTTAGGGACTTAATAGAGTTGAAACTCAAAATGACTAACGATATTCTATTATTTTCAGTGATTATTATATTTATTTTACTTGTTTATTTTTTTTAAATATATCTCATTTTTTTTATTTCTTAGTTATTTTATAATAAGTATATTTTATTAGCTTTTTTTTGTGTACTTTTTTATTTTTTTAGTATTTATGGGAGCACTCATCATGTGGGTTGCTTCAATTTATTGGCATTTCATATAAGAGCACCAAATACATGTTTATCTCAGTGAGTTGTTGGATTTTTTTATATTTTGGCTTAATGTTCAATAAATGAATTAAAATTAATTTGATAAAAATAAAAAAAAATATGAGGAACAATAATATTTTAAAGTATATATATGATTATATTAATACTTACTATATTGATTATAAAATTATGCATCAAACTTTATGTGATAGCGCAAATCTAAAAAACGAGATTGTATAAAAGAAAAATATGCTTATGGTTGAGATGATTAGAAAATATCTTTATGGTTGAAGTATTTCAACATATTTTTAAGAAGATCTAGTTTTAAGTTATAACAATCAATTACCCAATCAATTAAATATCTTAACTTTTTTTTTTATTATGTGCTTTCTTGAATGTTGGATCTTTAAGATAAATTGTTTAATTTATATGTAAATATTTGAGAATATTTTTTTTAGTATCTCTCTTTAGTGCATGATAAGATAATTTCAAGGGTAATAAAATACCTTTATTAGTTACTCTAATACCTAAAAAAATACATATATTATTTGCATAAGATTGATAGTGTACTAATTAGTATTTATGTTATATTTTTTAGCAAAATTTATTGTTTATCTAATCTAAATTAGATAAGAATTTAGAAGAGACATTTGAATCTCTTTTATCTTTTCTTTTTTGGTCAAGTAGAAGATATTGGATTCCTGTATTAGAGATATTTTTATATTAGATTGTAAGGTTTTTAGATATAAAAATATATTATAGTTTCATATCATGTCTGTCAAATTTATATGAGTAAATAATTATTTGATCTGATTCACTTAAATATTTAAAATCTGCTAGAGTTGAGATTTGAGATATTTTATTATTTTTTATTAATTGTATTTATTTTACTTGTCTCTCTTTTTTTAATTAATATCATGTGAGTTTTTTATTTTTTATTATTTTATAAAAGAATTAATAATTAATTCAATAAAATTATAAAAATTATAAGAAGTGATAATTTTTTTAAAGTATATGTCTGATAGTTTTAATATTTATTATATTGAACATTAAAAATATATTAAATTTGATGCATTAGTATATCTCCATAAAATGGAGTTATACAAAGTAGGAATAAGAATTTCATTGATTATTAAAAAATTTCTTTATAATAGAAGTGTTACAATATATTTTTGGGGAAATATAATTTTAATTATTAATTATCAGTTGAATTTCTTTCTTAGTTTTTTTTTTGTAATGTGTGCCTTTTAAGATATTGTATATTTGAGAAAAATTGTTTAAAGTTTTATTTATTTTGTTCAACATAAGACATAAAAAGGTGACCCTAAGTGTAATATTCAGAGTTTTGCTAGAGATGGATGACCAACTTGAAATTGAATGCATACAAAATTTAATATACTCAAGTGCTTAGTAAGTCACTTATTCATAGAAGAGAACTTACAAATTATCATGCACAATCTGGGAAAAAATTATGTTTATTTTTTTTTAATTCTATAAAATAACATTAGTAGGAAAAAATATAATATTAAAATTGAGTTTTTTAGTAAGAAAGCTCAAAAAATAAATTATTCGAATACTAAAGAATAAATATTTTGGATCTAGAATTTATTCAAGAAGATCATATATCTATTTTTTTATTTCTATTTAATATATGATAGTCAGGCGGTGAAATATAATACTATTAATTTAGTATTTTATTAGCAAATAAATCACATAAAGATAAATAATTTTTTTAGAGAAAATATTTTGGATAAGATTTTTATTATAATATATGTTTAGATAACATATGAGGTAGTAGGTATTTTTACAAAGGGATTGAATGTGTCTTAGCTAATTTTTCTTTTTTTCAAGTTTTATATTTTAGATCTTTATGCACTAGCATGTGATGGGGTATTATAGTTCTAGTTTTTTTTTTTTGTTGATGTCTTATTTTTTGTTATTTATTTTTTTGTTTATTAAATTATACATACGACCCATGAGTTCTATTTATAATCAACGTGTGAGTTTTCAATATTAATTGAATCAAAAATCTTATAGTCAATTTTTCTGATCTTGATCTTTCAATTGTTATTCTACTATATTTCTTATGTTTTGTTATATTCATATTTTTTTTCATTTGTTTTGCTTATTTTTTTATTTTCCTTGATTATATTATAATATTTTTTTTTTGTGAGATATTTTCTCATTCATTATGGGATTAAGTCACGATGAGAGAGGGAAATGATATTCATTTTAATAGAACTTAGGAACTAATAATAGCGGCCTTTAAGAATGTATGTTGTTGATTATTGGTAGATGTTCATTTTGAAGAGTGATTCTGGTGATAAGATAGATTGCCTAAGGGCTAGAGATTTTGTATGAGGATTTATTAAGATCTTTGAGATTAATTAATTATCATGATATTTTATATCTAGTGGATAAAATAGTTTCAATTTGATTACTAATATCACTTGTACCTTTTCACATATTGATGAAATCCTAGTTAGGCCTAAAGAATATTTTTCTTCACGTTACTTTGAGAGGTATATGTGTATGGAACAACTACTTGCTTTTAAAGCACATATAGAATATTCATATTCAAATTACAAATTGTGGAATGCCTTATATTTCCATAAGTAGTTATAGATTATTTCTTATTTTATCAAAGGAGATCAAATATTAGATTTATTTTATTGATTATATATGTGAATGATATAATTATTACTGAAAATAATAAGTTATTAATCATCCAAGTAAAGGATATGTCTTGTATAGTGTCTCAATGATTAGTATTTTCAGTAGAGGTGTCAAACGGGACGGCCCGGCACGGCATGGCCCGTTTTTCACGAGCACGATCGTGCTGCCGTGCCGGGCACGGCACGGTTTGAATATAGGCGGGCACGGCACGGCCCGTAGGCACGGCAAGGCCGTGCCTTGCCGTGCCGGGCACGCCTGGGAGGCCGCACGGACTGACGGACAGGCAGATAAAATTTTTTTTTTTTTATATATATTGTAAATTTTATTGATTAAGGTTAAGTATAGAGTATTAATTATTAAATATAATTTTTTTAAAAAATTTTAAAAATTAAAATTAAATAAAACAAACAAATATTAGAAAATAATTTTTTTATCAAATTCAAATTAGTTTAGCTTTTTTTATATTTATAATTTATTAATTATATATTAAAGTTATTAATTTTTAAAATAAAATTTAAATCATAAAAAAAATAAATCAATACATTATGTTAGTAAAAATTAAAATTAAAAAAAAATTAAACTACACAAATAAAAAATTATTAATCATGCTTTTGAAACTAATAGTCTGAACAAAACAAGTATAAGTTTCAACACAACGTATGGTACAAACAAAGCGTATAAATACAATGAATAAAAAAACATCGAAAAAAAAGAGCAGACCAGCATCAATCGTCAAGCGGTATATCATGAGAATCATCAGCCGCAACATCAAGATCAGTATCATATGGATCATCATCATCGGCAATCAGCTCCTCCATCATCGTGGTGGATGTGGATACGACTGCAGTGTCTGTCACAGTCCCAGCTTCAGCACGATCAAGGATGCTAAATCTCTATTCCTCCCAATCCTTCAAACATACCAAGGCCTCCACCATATCTGGACGTAATCTCGATCTCCTATCCGAAATCACGTTCACTGCAACAGAAAAAGCAGACTCCGATGCTACGCTCGACACCGGAGGAGTCAGTAGATCCCGTGTCATCCTAGATAGCACGGGATAGGTGGACTCATGATTTCCACCACTGTAATAAATCAAGATTCTTATTATCAGAATGTGATAGGATTGAGCAGTAATCGGTATCTAAGTACCGAGACAGCTCACTCCTATGTGATGGTCCACCCCTACGTTTCCCCCTAGCTAGGTTAATGGAATAATCATCATCTTCGAATAATGTATCAATGTCCGTAATCACAGTCTCACCACCACCACCATCATACCTAGTATAGTAGTATGTGAACAGGTCTGTCAACTTCTCGTAAATGAACCATTCAGGTGGTTATTTCAGGTTCATGCACGAGGAAATGAAAGTCAGGGTGTTTTCTACCCCTTCCACCTTAGCCCTAGGGTCCATGCATGCAGCGAGGCATTAAAGAGATGGAATGGTGGACCAGTACTTCAGGTACTTGGTCTCCATCTCTGTAACCATATGGCTAAGTGTCGGGTCAGCTCGATACTTCCTAAACATATTACTAATGTTGCATATGCACCGGAGTGCAATGCAAGTGGTGGGCGTATAAACCGACGAACACATGTTCATCGTGTCATAAAATATCTTCAGGAATTTCATAAATGAAATTATTGAAGCCCAGTCAGTGTCGTCAATAATAAGTTCGTCACTCTTACTATTGACGTAGTCGGATATCACGTATTCGTATCCAACACATGATTCCAACATCAGGTACGTGTAATTCCAATGATATCTCACATCCGATTGGAATTTCGTCTTCTTAAGATTCGCAGAGAAACAGAGACTACCAAACTCTTGTTGTCTGCGAGGAGTGCGAATATATTTTAGTGCATTGCGTATATTATTCAATGCGGGGGAACACACCTTCATACCCACTTGAACAATCAAGTTAATCACGTGACACATGTATCTGACATGATAGATCTCTTCTAATGGTGTGTCTTTAATATTCCTAACAAACATATTGATCGCTACTCCATTATTAGAAGCGTTATCGAATGTGATACTAAAAATTTTATTTTGAATTTTATATTTCCTAAAGATTTTCATCATACACTCAAAAATGACCGGGCCATCATGAGGATGAAGAATCTCAGTGAATCCTAATATTTTTTTATTGATTGTCCAGTTAGAATCTGCATAGTGACTCGTGAGACATGCATAAAAAGAATCATCGTGACATGTCCATATATCGGACGTCACGGACACCACTCCACTATATGCCATAAATTCTTTAATTATTTTTTGTTTTTCTAACTTATATATTTTTAGTATGTCACTCCTAGATGTGGACCTAGGAATCCTACGATAGGAAGGCTGAAAATAAGTATTCATGATGCGCACTACCCTCGGATCTTCCGAAAATCTGATCGGAAGACCCATCAATGTGATGAGCTTGGCCATGTCGTCCCTATCCAACTCGCTGGAGTATACGAAGGGAGTAAACTTTGAGACTGAACTCGATCCAGTCTCAAAAAATGTAGTGCCAAGTTGGGTTTGCCTAGGATCTAAGAGTCCATGTTTTTTGGTGCATAATTCGGCATGCCTCTTAAGGTGCCCAGTCCCACATGTACTCTTACATGTTAAAAGTCTCATACAATATTTACACTGTGTCATTTCAAGTTCCTCACCCCTAACATCTACTTGTGTTATGATTTTAAAATGAGTCCAAACTACAGAAGTCCTCCTAGTTTTTTGTTTTTTAGAACTTTGGGTTGAGACGACTGGAGAAACCAAAGTTTCAGCAGGCACAGACTTCTGTGTAACACTAACATTTTCATTTTCCAAATTAAAATACATGTCAGGTATATTTGTCATTTTTTATGTTTTTTTTTTCCTATGTTTTTCTAGAGAGAGAAGCTTTAGAGAGAGAAAATAAATAAAAACGTAAAATAAATTACCCGGTAAAAGCAATGAGGTCAGTCACGTGCAAGGTGCACCGCATGAAGCTCTGATATTCAAAACTCAAGTAGAGTTTCACGAAAATCCAAGCCGAAATCAAAATCCCGAGGCCCGAGAGAGAGATGCACGGTTTATGTGAGAGAGAGAAAGTTTTGAGAGGAGATATGTTTTTGAAAAACATAAATGTAATAGGGAGGGGGATAGAATTTATAGGCTAAAGAAATTATTTTTTTATAAAAAAAAAAATTTTTTTATTATTTTTTTGATTTTTTTGTATATTTTTAAGGGGCAGAATCACGAGGACCGTTGGATTCTGCCCCTTAGCCTTTGGAGGCGAATCCAACGGCTGAAAATCTGTGATGTTTGAAATTTTTTTTTTTTTGGCCGTTGGGATTGGTCGGGTTTAAGGCCGTCGGGTATCGGTAGTCGGGACCGCGGGTCGGGTCCAATCAGACCCGACCCGCGGTCTTTTCACCGGGGGGGGCAGGGGACGGCCGGACGGGTCACGCACTCACGCACACGCCACGCCGCCACGCGTGCCTGCGTGAACCGGCACGAGAGGAACCCGTGCCGGCGTGCCGTGCCAAGGCACAAGCCGTGCAGGGCCAGGCACGGCACGGCACGGGCTGTTTCTAACCCGGGCACGGCACGGGCCCGAGCACGGTTTAAAAACGTGCCGGGCCGGCCCAGGCACGGCCGAACTGTGCCGTGCCTCGTGCAGGGCCGGGCTGGCCCGGCACGTTTGACACCTCTAATTTTCAGTTATACTCTAATAAATTTGCCTATGTATAAGAAGAGAATGATAGAAAAATTAATTATTTAACTATTATTTGGTTAGTATAGCTTATGAAATTTGTATAGTTAGTCATCTTATAGTTTATGCAATCAGTTTAACTTGTGTTTATTTTGATTTTGTTATTTGCATATCTTGACATGTGAAGAAATCAATGGGGTTTGATATTAAGACCTTAATTGGCCACCAACTTTCTCAAAGATGATATTTGTCATAGATTATGGTTATAATCGGAGCTAATTTTGACTTATAAAAAAATAATAGATATTTGATAGTTTATATATCCAATACGTAGATAGAGAATAAGTTGATTCCCATAGCTATCTATGAGATTCTTTTGGTAAAATATAATTTTGAAAATATAAATCTTAATATTTCATGAGTAAACAGAATATATAGAGATAAATTATTTTTTTATCATAGAATATATTCATAATGAGATTATAACCATAATTTATATTCATATAGCAGATCAACTCACAAATATATTCACAAAATTTTAAAAATCATCTCAATTTTTTTTTCAAAGTTTAATGTAATAAATATTTATGTAGCATTTTGAGTGGGGCGTTATAATTTTCAAATATTTTATTATTATTTTACTTATATGATGAAAGTGTTTAATATGTAGGTTGTCTCAATTTTCTTTTCCTTAATATAAATCATGATTTTTTGTTTCATATATATAAGTGAGAAAATTTTTCTTTTTCGTATTTATGGAATTTATTTTATCATAAATAAAGTTTATTTTATCAACACACACACACACACATATATATATATATATATATTCAATCATTATTCATTACTATTTTAGCTGTTTTGGCTTTTTTTTTTTTTTTTCTTGGGCATCCTTTACTCAACTGATATGCTTTTTTATGTATATATATGATTGATATGCTGATGCTTGAATTTTTTTTTTTTTTTTCTAAAAAATGGACTCTATTCTGTGCTTGGACAGGTGACCACCGAATTTCATCTGCGAATATAATTTGGGTTATTCCAAATACAGCCAATTGGATAAGGAATTCTTCTAGTAATATGAAGGGAGAGCTGGCAGTAGAGGTTGTTCTGGAGAAATCAGCTGTTAAGAAGAGTGGGGATGCTTGGAGGATTGTCATGGATTCCTGTATTCCCGTTTTCCATGCGATCGACACCAACAGATCAATACCATGTGCAATTAAACAAGTCGAGCAGCTGCTTGGAATTTCTTGTGCATTTGATCAAGCTGTACAGGTAGAGATTCTTAGTGCAATATAACCTGCTGTGTTGCTGCTATCCATGATTGTTGTGGCTGGATTCAAATTTCATCACAAATTCTGCAGCGCCTATCAGCTTCTGTAACACGAGTTGCTAAAGGTCTGCTCAAAGAGCATCTTATTCTCCTAGCAAGTAGTGTCTCCTGCACAGGAACTCTAGTTGGCTTCAATTCTGGCGGCTACAAAGCATTGTCCCGCTCATTAGACATTCAAGTGCCATTCATGGAGGCAACTCTCTATGTAAGTGTCCTTTTTTGTTGTGGAATTCATTGATGCTCGTGGTCGTGGTCTGAGAGAGGATGCCTGCCTTTTGCATATGGTGCACCAGACTCCCAAGAAATGCTTTCAGAGGGCTGCTGAAAAATGTCACATGGATACAATTGCAAGCATTGTGGCTTCTTGTTCTTGGGGAAAACATGTTGCTGTTGGCACTGGATCACGATTTGATATCCTTTATGATACGAAAGATGTATGTACTGTCTTCTTGTCATTTTTGTCTATCTTTCATTGATGCACACCAGATTATCTTCAAAAAATGGGCAAATTCTTAGTAGGTCAATCATCATGTTTAAGAATTTTAATTATGTGGGCAAGTTATGTGATGAACTTGTTCAAAGTTTATTGCAATTCAGATTTAGTGTATCAGTTCAGAAATTTGGAGGGATGTGGTTGCCTTTTCTAATGACACTATAGTTTCTCATTTCACTACATGTTCTCAAATGTGAACACCTAAATTTTATCTTCTTACTTTCAAATAAATACCCTTAAAGGCCTTCTTGTCTTAGTGTGATGATAAATGTGTTCATAATCATATAAGGAAAGTAGGGTATCAGGTTCGAGACTCACCAGTTGTAGACTCTTTGATTTTCGAGGATAAGACTGTCGAGATATTAATCATGTCTACATTTTTTGACAAAATGGAAGCCTTGTCAATACATATGGTGTTTTGGAAACTCCATATGCAATTCGAGAAAAGAATTAGAAATGAAAGTAACAGCCTTAATTGTTATCATCTTCGGCATCATTGACCATGTGGTAGACAAATGGATGTTGATTGTTGAGGCACTTTTGGGGCATTCATGAAGTCATCTGAAGGATTATCTATGATAGTGATATTAACAATAATTAGTTTTTTATTTTATAAAATAATAGGATACAATAATATATTTTGTTTGATTACCAAAGATTAAATTAAATTTTATGAGCTTGGTTCTGTGATTATCATGCTGAGAAATCTTTAATTCATTATTTTCAATAATCCTTATCTGTAGTAAAATATAAGCTTGATCTATGAAAGATAATTTATTTAAATGTCTACCTAAATTAACTCTTTGAATTGAAAAATCTTCTAATTCATTCTTTCCAATGATGTTTGCTAATATTAGGGTAGAAAAGAAAAAAAAAATTAGTCAGTGTTCTTTAACAACATCTTGTAATACAATCTTTATATGTATGTGCACATTAGTCCATAACAACATCATGGGTAAAATAGATTGGGGCTGCCAACAGATTGAGTGTTCACATCAAAAACATAAAATTTACATAAACTATAATAAATAAGCCAACAGGCCATAATACTCTCATGTTAAGTTGGTGCGTATTAGTCCATAACATCAAGCATGTATGATAAAAATATAAGTTGCGATATCTTCAAAGTCTTCATTAAGATATTTGTTAGATAATCTACTATTTTAATATATATATATATATATATATATATATATATATAATAGCAATTATCTTATCTTAGTCCTTCTCTCTAAAGAAGAAGAAGAAGACTATCTCTATATATTATCTGTTTATAAAATACTAGATTTCATGTTATATGCATTATTATCTAACAATCATGGTAAGGAGTAGTGAGAGAAGAGAGTCAATATTTGAGTATGCCAAGAAGAATTTAGGAAATGATTAATAATATTGATTGCATATGTTATATTTAGTCTGATCATACTGAGATAATTAATATTTCCTATGATTTTTTTATAGTTGTAGAGTTAATTGGAAATGTTATATTAAAAATGAAATTAGTACCTGAATTAATAGGAGTATCTGCTAGAGTATAATTCAAAAGTCATTTGTAAGATTATCAAATATATATATTTTTTGTGACATGATAATATCTCGCTTAGAATAAGTAATCTTTATACTAAGAAAAATACCTCTCTCTCAAAGTCCATCTAAAATTGTGTCTGAAGGAACTCTACGAGTTGATTGATCTCTAATTTGTCATTTTTTATAATAAGAATGTCATTCATGTAAATAATCAACAAAATTATTTTGCTATTAGTGTTCATCCGAAAAATTATTTTTCTCAAGGTTATTATAAAAAAAAATATTATTCTTCATTCATAGTTGATGTAACTTCTAATTATGAGATGCTGCAAGAGATATAAAAATCTCTATAATAGCAAATAAAATATTTCTCAAAATTTCTCGATCCTGCAAATAAATATCATTAGAATTAAAAATATAAACTCAAAATAATTAGGGCAATCAAGAATATGTAAAATACAATAAAGTAACAAGAACTCAAACTAAATACTATCAGATAAAATAACTTTCAAATATTTATCATTTATCATATTAATATTTTTTGAACATAAAAAGAATAAAACAAATTGTGTATAATTATTGATAATATGATTATTAGATTTCATGTTGATAATTCATGAACTTAGAGTAAATGTTTGAGTGAAATAATTAGTAATTCTTAAAAGAATAAAAGAATATAAGTGTCATAATTGATAAATTTTGTCAAGACTCTTGAATGTCTCCAGTAATCAACATCTTACTCTCAATACAATGTGAAGATCTCTCTGCCTGCTCTACAAAAATAATATCAACAAATTATCTCTACAAGAATAATATTTGATTGATTTTCGCATCTATATTTGTAACAATTTATTATAGTAGCACCGAAGGTCTTGGATACTAATAGGGTAGATAATTAAATATAATTATCAATGATAATTATTTATTTAATTTAAGGTATTGCACCTATCACTCGAGGAAAGAAAATAAAACAAAAGCAAAACTCTTGCATGAACACGCATAATTCAAATAGAGTGTCACTTACAATGCTCAAGGTTCTCGCTTAGGACAGGGTCTGAGAGATTTTACTATCCCAACAGTCTCGAACTTGAGACCTACCATTCTTTGATCAAGGCAGGTATCACCATGCCAAGGCTCGACCTCTCAGCAAGTGTAAGCCAAACATTAGCAAAATGTCAAATGTTTCCCTTTGTTTCTTGCAGACATGCCCGAGCCTAGATGGCAGCATTGATGTGTACAACTTCCTGAGCATGGTGACAAGTTTCAGCGGAGATGAATCGGTCACTGCTTGTTTAGGTGCCGAAGTTGATGACATCATGCCGGATGATAGCCATGATGACTGGTTGCCATCCCCAGAGCGCGATCCCAATTCTGATAACCCCATCTTTGAGGATGATGATGATGAACTCCATAGTTGCTTAACCAAGAACACACCTGCCACCACAAGCTGGGATACTGATAAAAACTCAGGATCTGGAAAGAAAAATGATTGGGCCAGATTTGGAACTGATACCAAGGCCCATTTCGTAGCAGATAGATCAAGTAGTTGGGATGGTGGGAACACAGAGAGTGGTTTTAGCGAGCCAAATTCATTGGCTGGTTGGGGAACCAAAGCAAGCAAGTTGTTCGAAGCTAAACAGCAAGAAGAGAAGCTCACGCCTATGAGAACGCAGGAGGATTCAACAATGCCCAGCTGCTGGAATAGTAGCACTTCGTGGGGAGGGCGAGATGAGGAGGAAGAAACACTTACTAATGAGAAGAACACCTCTGGTTTTGGGGCTTCAGCAACCCCTGGTGATGGGGCTGGAGGCAGAAACTTGTCACAGCGCAGTGATTCGACCCAGAATGATAGTTCTTGGAAGAAGCCATCGCCAGGAGAAGGGTCGCGTGGATGGGGCTCAGCCAATGAGGGAGGAGGATCACGAGGCTGGGGCACTCCCAGTGATGGGATCGGGAAGGGAAGAAGAGGACCGCAGCAGTGGGGATCAGCAGGTGGAGATTGGAAGAGTAAGAACGACAGTCATGGGAAGCCTCCCGGATCTGCAAATAATGATTATCGTAAGTATACTGCCACCAAGCAGCCATTGGAGATGTTCACCTCTCAAGAACAGGATATCTTATCCGAAGTTGAATCGTTAATGCGAACTATTCGAAGAATAATGCATGTTTCAGGGTATGTTCTTTGTTTTTCTTTTGCCACTACTTTTTTTTTTTCCTTTGCTTAGCCAAACATGTTTTTATTGTCATGCAGCATTTCATAGAATCAATGGGTAGTTTTTTTTTATTTTTTTATTTTTTGAGGTCCTCAATTTGAATCTCATAGTTAAATCGAGGGCAATGTACTTGCTCATATTTACCCAGAGATGAAACCATGAAGAAGACTCATCTTTGTGAAATTTCTTCTATTTTCCCATGTTGAACTTGATAAACACAAACTAAGATAAAATAATAACACTCAAAATGAATGATGATATACAACTCGTGTTCTTATTTAATGAGCAAATATGATTGGGGCAACCTACAGGTCTAGTGTTATCATCAAGAATATGAAAAGAAAGAATAAAAGAGAGTGATACTGTAATAGTAACAAAATAAGAAAATTACAATAACCCCCCAATATGATGATTCAATTGGTATACTGGTAGGGGTGAATTCGGGATTTTGGTTCGTGCTATGAGGATTTTGTTTGTTTCTTAATCATGGATTAAGGGCACCGCCTCATGGATATATTTGAAGATAATGTTGTGGGTGAAGTCCTACAGAGCTAGTACTTATAAAAGACATCCCCTCTTGTAGATTGTGTCTTTGTGTGGTGACAAGTATTTTTGTTCAAAAGTAATAGCTCTCGAGTTCGAGACTCATCAGATGTAATCTCTTCAATTTTTGAAGATAAAGTTGTCCAAATATTAATCTTTCCTAAAACTCATTAATATGAATATTTTGTGCGCAAAGTATGATCTTTTTTTTTTAATAAAAGATTTTTATTCTTTCATATAATTACCCTAATAGTTATATATTTTTATTTTTTTGATTTTTTTTAGAATTTTTTATTTTTAGTTATTTTTTGGATTTATTCTCATAATAATCTATAGAATTATAGGGAAGATTCATCTCCATAAGGATTTGGGCTAGTCTAATCCAACTATAAGTATGCGGAATTTGTTTTATATATATATATATATATATAGGTCTTATTTAAGTATTTGAGGCTCATTAGATGTAGTCTCTCTAATTTTTGAAGATGAGATTGTTCAGGTGTTAATCTTTATCAGAACTTATGTTATGTGAAAATCTTGTGTATTAGATATATATCCTCTCTTTTATTTTATTTTGTTGTTTGTTTTAGAATTTTTTATTACTAGTTATTGTGTGTGTCTGTGTCTGTGTCTGTGTCTGTGTCTGTGCCTGTGTGTGTAGACACACACACACGCACGCACACACAGAGTAGAAACAATTTGGGCTAGTTATGGTTTGGTTTGGGCATGTGGTCAAAGCTATGTCTATTCCTGTTGACATCTCTAAGGGTGAAATTCTTTTTTTCAAGGTACAACGATGGGGATCCATTATCATCAGAGGATCAGTCATTTGTGCTTGAAAAAGTCTTCAATTATCATAGTGATAAAGCAACTAAGATTGTCTCCGGCATTGATCATGTTACTGTAAGTGTGACTTGCCTTAAATTTTTTTCAGTTGTTTCACACCCACACACGCCCGCACATATATGTGCGTTTGAGCTTGTATATGCGCGCACACATGCATGTTCCGGTTGATATTTTGAGAAATTACGCAACCTATGGCTTCAATAAAACAGGTGAGCAAGCACACTACGTTTCAAGACAGCAGGTGCTTCTTTATCATCTCCACAGATGGGTCGAGACGAGACTTCTCATACCGAAAATGTCTCGATGGCTACATCAAGGGGAAGTATCCTGAATTGGCTGATGAATTTATCGACAAGTATTTTGCAAAAACCCATTCCCGTAAGCAAAATTCAACTCCAGATAGAAATGCAGATGCAAGTATGGCATAGGCTACTACCAAATGCTATTTCTGGTTCCCCCATATGTGGCTTGCTATTTGGATTCTATCATAATTTGTTGCGTATTACAGTATTAGAAATAGCTGCCCTTTTTGAGGACGCTTCCCTCCATTTTTTTTAATCTTAATTTTGTGGATTTGTGTGTGGGTGGGTGTGTGTGTGTGTGTATAGGTGTGGGTGTGGGTGTGTGGGTGTGGGTGGGTGGGTGTGTGTGTGTGTGTGGGTGTGGGTGGGTGTGTGTGTGGGTGTGGGTGTGTGGGTGGGTTTATGTGATGGTACATAGTCAATTTGGACTATCCCAAAGACTACTTATTTATTAAGTATTTAGTATGTATATACGTGTGGATGTCAATTGTAGATGTATGGCATCTCTCTCTCTCTCTCTCTCTCTCTCTCTCTCTGCTTGCTTAATCAGAATATCAGATGCATGCAATGAGTATTGCTATGCATGCTGAAGTATATTCATGTCATGAAATATAAGGTTGTGTATTTATGTGATTGTAATTCAGAAATTATTCTTGTTGCGTGACTGTCTCCCTTCACTGCAAGAAAAGATGAAATTAGAAATGAAAATTAAAAATGCTCAATTTTATTTCTAAAATTAGGAATGAAATTGATTAAAAAATGAAAATGACAAAAAAAGTAGAACATTAAAAAATTTATTGTTAATTAATGATAGATTATTATATATTTTTTTAATTCTGCTTTTAATTGTGATGTGGTGGTGTATTGGGTTCTATATTTTTGTTTTGTTGAATTAATATCATTCTAGTTGATAAATTATATATTTTATATTTTTTTTACATATTAAGATTTGTTAAATTTTTGAATTACTTATTTGAGGTATGTAATTTTTTTTGTGTTTTGTTATTTATCCATAGTTTTAATCATGCTAATTAATGTGGGCTTATTTTTATTTTTAGGATTTATTGAAATATAATAATTTATAAATGAATAAGTAATACTAATGGTATAACTTTAACAATGAATAATTTATAAATATTTTAACAATGAATAATGTACAAAATATTTGTCGGCATGTTATTCGAATGTAAGACATAATGAACAATTGAATAACTAAAACAAATTAAAAGTCAATTTCAAAATTTATAGAGTTGTTTGATCTACACTTCACTAAAAACATAATCAAATAAATAACCTCTCATTATTTAATATTTAAAAAATATATATTACATGTCACAGTTGGTATATAATTATTAATACTATATGCTTCATATGAATTAGTAAATATCTATATTAATTTATTGATGTTCTCTGTCTATAGTTGACTTTTTTTTTGTCATTTTTTCATTGATAAATTTAAATGCATTGGCATTGTGAATTTTTTTAGGATTTCTATTAAATAAAATGCCTATCTAATTAGTTTGTATATATTGTTAATTTAGAAATCAAAAATTATCACATTGCAAATTTTTTTTTTTTTTGCTTAATTAATACGATTTCATCAAATATAGATAAATATCAAATATTTAATTTTATGTATAGAATAAATTTGTTACTCATGGTTTTTGATAAATATCTAAGAGATTAAATCAATCCTTCTTATCTCATTTTATTCCAAAATTATCTAATAATGATATTTCAACAACTTTTTTATTAGATTTATGTAGTATCGTAAATATGTTACTATAACTTTATTACAAATAAATTTTTATTTACATTTTTATAATTTAAAATATATTTGTGTTATGTGTTGCAGGAATAAAAAATATTATACGACTTGGTCATTATTAGATAAATGTAAAACTAAAAAATGAGTTTTTAACTAATGAATTTGTAAAGAAGATTGATGAGTTTATTGGTTTTGCAGAAAAATAGCATGAGTTTATTAGTTTTGCAGAAAAATAGCATAAAATTATGGATGAAATGAAAATAAGATATCTATATATTGATCGTAAATGTCAAAATTAGAGTTTCCGAAATGTGGACACAATGCGATATTATCTTGCAAAAAAATAAATTTGTTAAATACTATTATGTTTGATATAAACATGGCGGAATAGTTGTGCCACAAATAATAAAGTATTATGTATATAGAAGTGTTGATTTAAATGTTGTAATGGAATATGTCAATCTCAACGATGCATATAAAGTAATGTTGAGGAATATTATTGGTCATTCATTAAATCTGGATTCATTGACGATATCCCAATATCATCAATAAAATAATTTTATGAAATGCTGAAAATTTCAAAAGATGATGTTTAGTCAGGTAACCCGTATAACCGCTCAAAGTTATCTGTGCTGGCCAAAATGTTGAATTTAAAATCAAGAAATCATTTTTTAAAGAAGTATTTTGATGAAATATTCTAGTTATTATCTAAATTGTTACCAAAAAATAACGTCATGACATATAATATGAAATACAAAGAAGTTAATGTGAGGTTTGGATTTGCTTGTGGAAAAAAAGTATTTTATGTATTAATGGTTGCATGATATATTGCTGCATATACAATGAAGTGATTGCATATAATTTTTATAACTATCTTTGATACAAAAGAAATACTACATGTAAAAGACAGAAAACAAATTTTCATCATAAGAAGAAGTATTATTATATGTTGACTCCTCATTTGTAAAGATTCGTTACATTTGAAGCCACTGATAATGATTTGAGTTGGCACAAATAGCATATTATTAAAGATAGTATGATGCTGCATTACTTAGATTCTTCTTATTAAAAATATTTTGATGATTGTCATTTATCATTTGCGGATGAAAGTCAAAATATTAGATTAGGAATATGCACAAATGAATTTCAGTCATTTGGACAAACATAACAACAATACTCTTTATGACCAGTTATTGTTACACCTTATAATTTATAATTATGGATATGCATGAAAGATGAATACATATTTTTGTATATTATCGTGCCTAGTCTGAGAAACCCAAAATACAAATTGGATGTTTTCTAACAGCCTCTGATTGTAGAGCTCAAAAAATTATGGGAGGATAGTGTCAAAACATATGATATAGCTAGAAAGTAAAAACTTCAAAATGCGAGTAGCACTTAGGTGGACTATAAGTGACTTTCCTACGTATTTAATATTATCATGATGGAATACTGCAGGAAAATTAGCTTGGCCTTATTTCATGGAGGACTCGAATGTATTTTATGTGAGCAAAGGAAGACTTATTGGTTTGATAACTACCATACGTTTTTACATGTGGAACATCCATTTCAAATGAATATTAATACATTTAGGAAATGTCATAAAGTTGTAAAAGGTGCACTAATTACTTTTGAGATCATGTGTTGAAATATTAGATGTAATTGAAAGATATGGGTTCAAAAATATTACAGATGTTAATGCATATTGCATTAAATACTCAAATTTCGAAGAATTATCTTTATGGTTGGTAGAAAAGAAATATCTTTTGGAATTTATTTAATTAGGCATAACTTAAATGTAATATACATTGAGAATAACTTTTTTAATAATTTTTTTATTACTATCATGAATGTAAAAGGAAAACCAAAAGTCAATACCAAATTAAGAGAGGATTTAAAAGAGTTACGTTCACGTCCAAAGTTACACGGGGATGAATCAATTAATAAATTCCCTAAGGCTTATTATAGTCTTAACAATGATGCAAAGAAAATTTTGTACAAATGGATGATGAAGCTAGTGTTCATAATGCATATGCATCTAACATGAGAATATATGTTGATACAAAGAAGCATACATTATTTTGGATGAAAAGTCATTACTATCATGTTTTCATGCAGAAGCTAATACCCATAATATTTTATGAATTACTTTCACAAAATATTTGGGAAGCATTGACTGAAATATGTATTTTTTAAGAATCTCACTTGTAATGTCATAACAAATGAAGAAATTGAGCAATTACAAAATGACATCTTCATACTTATATGCAAACTTGAGTATATTTTTCCTCCTAACTTTTTGACTCCATGGAATATCTTCCGGTCCACTTACCTTATGAATCCATGATAGTAGACCCTATGCAATACAGATGGATATTTCCATTTGAGAAGTTATATAATTTTTATTTGTTAATCTAAAATTTAAATGTATCTAAAAATTATTTTTTTCTAATAAAGATATATTTTAGATATCTTAGAAAATTGAAATATAAATATATGAAATAAAGCCCAAGTAGAAGGATCGATATGTAATACCTACTTGGTTGAAAAGGCTTCAATATTTTTTGCACATTACTTTCAATTATAATTATATAATTGACATAACAAAATATCACTAAATTATTTGTATGGTATGGGAGATGGATCAGAAGAAAATGATATGCTTTATATTTTTACATATGAAGGTCGATCATATGGTTGAGTAACATCATGATATTTTTTGGATGACCAAGAGTATCATGATGCATGCATATACAGTTTTTGTTGAATTATGAGAAAATCACATCTTATATTGAGTAAGATTTATAATAAATTTATATTTATATTTCTTTGTCATGTTATACAATATTCCTTTTTAATAATTCAAAATACCTTCAATGTTATTTTTGAAGATTTTATGCTAATGAATTAAGGTAAATAGAACTGCATATTGATGATACTTCAATTGATGCAAAATTTATAAATAATTCTGTAATTTGGTTTGAAAATTTTGTCAATATATAACTTATCATTCTCAGTTCTAAAAAGTTACATACAATATTATATAAATATGATTTTATCTTTTATCATTTTGTAGGCACAATTTTTGTCGTCAAATATATATAATAGACAAATGATGGATCTTGCAAAAGGATCATTATGAATTTTAGAGATGTATCCCATACATTATGTAAATGGATATAAATTCCATACTTTGAAACATGCTTCAAATAGAGTAGTAATGAATAGTGGTGTATGTATCAAGGGGTCTAACTCTACTATATCTACTATTGATTTTTATGGTCATCTAATTGAAATTCTCCATGTGAAGTATCTTACTTTATCAATTAAGAGGACAATTCTATTTAAGTGTAAATAGTTAGATCTTATTCCATATATGGGTACTAGAATTCAACATTAATACAACTTTGTTAATATGTAATATTAAAAATATTATCATAAGTACAAGCCATTTATTCTTGCAGTACAAGTCGAACAAGTGTATTATACCACTTATTCAACTGTAAGAAAATAACCTTGTCCCTGGTGAGAAATATGTAAAAATAAAACATAGATCAATTGTGAAAGTTGTTGAAAAAGATGTTATTGTCACTCCATTATGTATATCCACATTTCAAAAGAATAATATGGAACTTCATCCAATCATTCCTAGGGTTGATGATGAGCTTCAAATATTATTTGGTGAAGGTAAAAACTATTTGGACATTGTTGATAACCATGTTGAAGAATATAATGAGGAGGAATTAATTGCAAAATCATATGAAGAATATGTAGATGGAGATGATTTGTTAGAAAATTTTGATGATGATTGATGACTAGATATTTATTGATTTCCGTATTATGTTATCTTGATTATTTTGTAATTGTTATAATTTGGATGTTAAATAAGTTTTTTTTTTGTTTTTTTGAATGTCAATATGTTTATCATTATATTTTTTTATGACATTTTCATAACATGTTTTTTTGTCTTTATATTTTTTGATGTTTATATAACTTGATTTAGGTATGAGAGGTAACTATTCTAGTGACCTAGGATCTCAAATGTGCGCAGAAGTAGAGGAAGTCAACTAACAGTTCGTGGATGATAAAATCTACTTGTTTTCAGTGATGACAACACTACAAATCTCTCTTCGTATTCTTCTGCACTTATGGAGGATATATTGTCATCACCTCATCATGACATACATAGATTGAATATCACTAATATTTCATATTCGTCTCATTTAGCACCACAAGGTATTGATAGCTCTGTCTTACCTATCTTAGGAGGCCCATATATTGGTACTACAACATCGACACTGGCAGAATATTTATAATCTTTAATTTACATGTCAAGTTATGAAAAAAAAATTCATTTAGCTCATAATTGACAAAAACAGTATGTAGCTTTCTTAAATAAACTACATACATGCATTATCAATTTTCATTATTTTCATTTGAAAAAAATTAATATAAAATGTGAATGAGATTATAAGTAAATTATAATGTTTAAAATATAGTAATTTAAATTAATAACAAAGTATGATCTTGATACTTATTGAATATTATCATTTAAAATTAAAATAATATTTGCGTTACAAAATTTTAGATAATAAATATAAATGAATTCAATATTAACTTAGTAGTAGAAAAATTAGTATATTTTATTTATATGTATACGTATGTGATGATATTAAAGTACTTATAGGTTTATTTTTTCTACTTCTCATACAATCAAAAAGATATTTAAAGAGAAACTAATTGCGAATGATGTAAAGTGGAGCAAAGTACCCCTGACTATGAAAAAAATTTTATTGGGAAGAATTTGAAGTATCATTTCAATGCAATAATTATTTTTTAATTGGGTCTAATTTGGTTTACTCATAAATAAATACATTATAATTTATTATTATTTTATTTTGTTTTTGCAGAAAAAGTACAAATTAAATAACACTTTGGTAATTTCAGTGAAGGAGACGTAGAAATATGTGCAAGTGTGAGATACAATCATCGATTAGAGAATGTAGGTGAAGAAGGATCGGGACCTTCAAAACATATTGGAAGTTAGAGGCGACATACCAACATTCAGTAGATTTAATATAATTATCTTTTATATTTTGTTATTATTTAAATTTCTTGAATGTAAATGATAATATATGTGTGATAATATATCATGTATCTTAATAATAACTATTATTTATTAAGGAGGTTGAGTTGGGATATCCACCAACACTATTTAAAGTTTTTAAGTAAATACACAAGAAGAAAGATGAATCATTTATGGACAAGCACTCAAATGATATTAATATAAGTTTTTCAATTTGTGCTTGTTGTGTCATTTGTAAATTATAATTAATGAATGAAAAGTGTTAGAAATTTTTATATACGTATATATAGTGATTATGATGAATACAACATCAATGGATTGTGCAGAACATAACACATCACAATGAACAAGAAGAGCATAATCATAACCACAACAAATATTAGTTTTAACGTGGTTCACTAGCCGTTCAATATGACTAGCTACGTCCACTAGAAAAGTGCATTATACTTGCAAGTATATCAACCCAAAATATTTTAGTACATAATTGAGAGAGAGTGAGAGAGAGAGAGAAAAGAAGAAGAAGAATAGAGCACATATTTGTGATTATGGATATTATATATATATATCAATTAGTGTTTACAAAAAAATTGATTTGAGTCGGATTTTAAGAGCAGACTAGGGCATGCTCCAAAAATTCTTTTAGCCCATTGATCATGCAGCATAACCCCCATTATTATCCCAATGCTACATATCTAATCTCTTAACATATTAGTACCTATACATATAACTAAAATAGAGAAATAAAATAGAGAGTTAAGGAAATAGTTTACAATTAAAATGGAGATTATAGTATATAATTTATTTTGTTATTTATTTTTTTAACCCTCTATTTTGTTTCCCTATTTTGTATACTATTTGTATACTACATGTACTAATTTTGCAATAACAGAATAACAAATGAATTATTATATGAAAACTCATTTTGCAATTAATGAAAGAAACAATGTAAAAAAAATTTATTTTTTAGCATTCATTGTAATTAATATGCAAACTCAATTTTTTTTTTATCATAACTAATGAGTTATTATATATGGACTCATTAAATATAATGACTAACTTTATTTTTATGTTTTTTTGTAAGGTAATGACAATTTCATGTGTTGGTATATATTTTATCTAAATATAGTAATAATGAGTTATGTTGTATTTTAATAATTATAGGAAGTTGTGGAAAATATGGCCGTAATTACTTCATAATTGACAGATCCTTCTATAGATGTGTCAAAGATTGATGTTGTGCATATTTACCTTTAGGATGTCAGAGTATGGTCAAAAAAATGGTAATTGTTTGGTCTTGGTACTTATGCATCTACATTTTATTTAGGTTATATATGGAGTTCTTCATCAACTTCTTCTAATTATAATAACATATTTGATGAGACATTGTGTGAGGAGATGCAATAAATTTAGGATACATTACAAAAGAAAAATGAGGAGATACGACAAAAGAATGATGAGATGCAATAAAAGAATTAAGAGATGCAACAAAAGAATGAAGAGATAAAAAATGAATTTGAAGAAATGAAAAAAAATGCGGAAAAAAAAATGAAAAGAGAGGAGGAAAAAATGAAAAGAGAACAGGAAAAAATAAAAAGAGAGGAGGAAATGTAATAGAAGACTTTGAAGATGAAAAATAATGTGCAAATTAGCAGATTCATCATATATTTTTTATCATTTTGAAGATGTTCCATCCAGATCTCTAGGGGACAATACACATCTCAATAAGGGCTTATAGTTGTTTGTGATGTCGTATTATTAATTTTTTGCAACAAACATTTTCATTATGAAATTTTGGTTTTTGTGTTATTGTTTTTTTAATTAAGTTATAAATATATATTGTAATTGATGAACTTTATGTTTGTTATCTGACGTGTTATTCAATAATTGATATAATATGAATATCATTTGATGGATAATATGTATATGTGCTTATTTGATTATATGTTATACAGTTTCTGCATGTATTTGTATATTGTATACAACATACAAAAACTACACAAATAGGACATTTTCATGTTGCAAACATTAGAAACGAAAAATGATGTTTCAAAATTCATTTCTAATTTATTTCGTCTCTAATTTAGAAACAGTTATTACGTTTCTATTTTATTCCATAACTAATCTGAAATCTCATTTCCATCACTAAAATTAGTGACAGAAAATATCAATCACATATTTTAGAAACACTCATGTATTATCTATTTCTAAAATTTAGAAAGGAGCACTTTATAAATGGATTCTTTCTATTTCTAAGTATGTCACTATTTGAACATTGCGATTGAATTATAAATGGAATTAGATGTTTCTGATTCCATCTTTTCTTGTAGTTCTTATATTTGAATATATATTTGTATGTATGTATGGACATATAAAGTACTCATGTATATGGAAATGTACGTGGTCAATTTGAATTATCCCAAAGACACATGACTTATTTAATGAGAATTTGGTGTATGTCCAAGTGTGTCGATATCATTTTGTGGATGTATGGTATATGCGCGTGCGCACATGTGTGTATATATCTTTGAATATATATGTGTGTGTGTGTGATTATGTATGTATGTATGTACTCATGTAGGTGGAATTGTATGAGGTCATTTTGAACTATCCCAGAGACTACTTATTTGATGAGTATTTGGTATATGTATATGTACATGTCGACGTCATTTTGTAGATGTTTGGTGTATGTGTATGTGTGTATCCATGTGTGTGTGTGCGTGTCCATGTATGTGTTGATGTCATTTTGTAGACATTTAGAAAGTGTATTTGGCATCACTAGGGATCAAACTCGTGTCCTTTGGGTAAAAGCATCCATCATTTTTACCAATTGAACTATCAAGCTATTGGTATATAATA
Organism: Sapria himalayana; assembly: GCA_029783825.1. Taxonomy (NCBI): domain Eukaryota; kingdom Viridiplantae; phylum Streptophyta; class Magnoliopsida; order Malpighiales; family Rafflesiaceae; genus Sapria; species Sapria himalayana. The sequence continues at coordinate 422,599 of JAREIK010000781.1, read as the reverse complement.
GTTTTTGTAAGAGACAACCATGAATGATATCTATGACATATATGAGATGCTTGGCTAAAAATTATTACTAAAAGTAGAAAAATAAAAGATAAAAAGGAAGAAAGTCATTGTTCAAGAGCAATAAGGGTGAGTATGATAATAGGCATTTAGCAAGAGATTCTTCCCTACAACATAATCAAGGTAGGGTAAATTATCATACTTTATAAGAATGGTCAATGACAATCATAGGTAGAGTCTTACACATGCCCTAAATATCACCATATCTTTGCTAGCTACATTAATTAAAATAAAAAAAAAATGTCTTAGGCTAAATGTTAGTGCCACGAAGACAAGTCAAGTCTCAAGATAACAAAACTTAGGCTAAATGTTAATGATATGGCAAATTAACAAGGTCCAAATCACCAACTGTAGACATTTTGTTTTATTTTTATTTTTTGTGCATCAAATATAAATCAAAATGTTTTATTTTTCAAATTTAGGAATTTTGTTTTATTTCCAACTTTCATTAATAAGCTCCTGCTCTGGGCCAATCAAACTGCATAACACCATCAAATAATCATATATGTAATTTTGAATTCTTTGTTTTTTTCATGTTCATCTTGAGATGCAAATTTTCAAAAAACATCGAATGATCAAGAGACCATCAAAAACAGATCAACTTAAATAGAACATAATTTTCAAGCTTGGGAAATCAATTTAAATAAAACAACTCATCCTCATACATGGTTCCTCCATTAACAATAAATGATGGGTTGGGGGTGAGAGAGGAGAAACACACACACACACACACACACACACACACACATATATGGCTATGTGAAAAAACATTGGGCATCAAATTAGTTGTTCAAAATATGAGTAATTCATAACTTATATTGATGAGAGATATATACACAAATATTATGGTAGTTTGATTGGTAAATGAGCAAAATCACCTAATTTTAGAGATATGAGTTCAATCTCAATTTTCATATATATTTGTTGACATTAATATAACATATTCAACTTTTATTAGATGAGAGTATGAACACATTTGCCACTGTATCATAACAAAAATAATTTGATATTAATCATCATCATTCATATTATGATCCGTGATACTCTCTCTCTCTCTCTCTCTCTCTCTGATGATGATGATGATATAAATGGAGTTAAATTATGAATGATAATAAAAATATTATAAATAATAAGATACATCATAATACAAGTTTAATATAAACTAAAAATGTTTAAACTTTAAATTCATGTATATTAAGAGAAATTCATAATTATCAAGGACCTATTTGATAAACCATTAAAATTTTAAAAACCATTGAAAATGAAAATTTTTAATGATTTTATTTTTTCAATATGTTTGATAAAAAAGTATAGGAATATCTTAATTGAAATTTTTAAATGAAAAAACTATTAGAAATAATAAGCAGAGGCCTACTTATTATTGAATGCATAAAATTTTCAACAAATAAAAATTTTAAAGTGACCATTTTGTCATTTTTTTCATTTCTTTTTCATTTTTTCATTCATGACCATTTTTTCATTTTTAAAGTGAATCTGTTTTCTCCTCTTCCATTCTGTACCACCACAAACCCTAACCATAATTCTATTTCATGATTAATTTAAGAGAGAAAATAACAAGTTAACTAGTTATTCACTAATTTTTGTTTTTATATTAAAAGTTGGGATAATTTTAAAATGTTTAGATTAAATTGGTTATTTTTAAAAAATATTTATATATTTTTTGGATATTATGATTTATTCATGGATATGTTTCTAGTGATTTTCTTTTAAATAATAATTAATAATTATATTGAAAAATAAAATAATATTAGAAACTTTATTTATTTTGGATAATATGTAATACAGTTATAATAAGGGTAAATATGTAAAATACATAATTTTTAACATTTAGTATTTACAGTTATCGAACAATATATTTATCTTTAGCATTCAATTGTCAGTAACTTATCAAACATAATTTTTAATATTAATTTTTTTAGTTTATCAAATATGCCCTAAAATTCATATTCATGTTTTAATTTATATATCTTCTTAAATCATATTTTTTTTTTTGGGCGAAAAACATTGCAAAATTCAAACTTTTTGTGCTTGCACCATTTTAGATAAATCTTGCTACTTATTATTTTGATTTTTCACTATTATTTTTATGAGCTTCCACAAGTTTGTATTGTCCTTGGAAGGGCAAACTTGTTCTTTCACGAGCTTCTTGGCCTTGCTTGAAGTCTCTCGGTTCCGTGCTTGAATTGATCGATTGCATACCCTTATAGTTGACGTTGAAATGACTTACATTGAAGAAGAAGAAGCGTTTGCATTTGAAAATGGGCATCGGGTATGGGAAGATCAGTCTTTTTTCAAGTGGAAAAAGAGAGATCCTCATGTCCCCTTGCGGTGTCACGAATCCATCGAAGGTGAATGTCATATGAACTGCTAGGATTCTTTTGAAGAACTAGTAGATCATATAAGTTTGTTTCTCTCCCCAGTGATTATTAAAGTTAAACCGAAAATGAGAGAACTAGTAGATCATATAAGCTAGACATCGGAGAGAAATCCCGTTCGTCCCCCCCAAGCTCTCCGTACAATCTACGTGGATGAAATTGTGCGTGACCAATCATCTGTAATGAACCCGTCAGTCATGGAATATAACTCGAATTCTGTGTTTCAGAGCAAATCTTTAATTCAATCAACATGGCTTCATCAGCTACATGGATTCCTCAAGTTTTAAAATTTCGAGTACAACTTGGATGCATCAGCTACATGGATTCCTCAAGTGCATGGATTCATACAAATCATGTCGTGAATGATTCATACAAATCATGTCTTGAATGATTCATACAAATCATTTCATACAAATCATACGAAATAGAACGATTTTTTCTGTTTAAGTTTTTTATACTTGTTTGTTGGAAATCATTTATTTCTCAAATGAATCATTATGGGGTCTCATTCCTAGAATGATTTGTACTGCACATGGTTATCAACAACACTCTTATACTTCAAAGTAGATTCCTCTAACTTTTTGTTTGGCTTCTCTATGAACATTGGTCGCTTGATCAATCTTATGATCAATAATGATGCTCATACCATGATGTTTAGCTAAGGAGACTAAATCTAGAGTATGCATCAGTGGACAAACTTGAATGATCTCAAATGGAGATCTACTATTTTAGCGGAAGTATGTTGTTCCGATGTTCAATTAGTGGTTTTGATCTAGTAATCAAAATGGGGATGACAAGTATTGTTATATTGTAGAGACGAGGCATGTCTCTTCCACAATTTATGCCCGAAAGTGACTCAGTAACTTGATTTCATGGTTAGAAATCTTGGTCTCATGCAATATACATAAATGAGCAATCTCATGAAAGAATATCTTGGAAAAGTGATAGACAACAATAAGAATTGAATTATCTCTTTGTGTATATTACAGTCACAAAATAAAATTCATTGATAAATATTCTCAAGGAGTATTAAGAACTAGAAGCGGTGCATAGAGCTCAATGTTTCGAGTTTATCCTTTCATTGTCTGGCGTGTATAAAGTTACTTGACCAACAATGTTGAACTGTCACTTATGAGATCGCCATTCTAAAAATGTGCTCTTATGGTCCTCCATGCAAATCTTGAATGATGTTCTCTAGGAGACACTCTAGTAATACACAAATAGTTGTTAAATAAAATAAAGATATTACGTATTCGATGCTTTTTTATATTTTCATCGACATACTTCTGTCATTTTTTTTTTCAAAATTCGTATTATTTCATATAAATATTTTAATTATCATTATCAGTGATTTGATTTACAATAATAGTCTATAATTTGACATGATGAGTGAATGTGTTGATGACTTTGTTCATCTATGTTACTTGTGTTGGAGAGAAAAGGTGAATTTTTGAAGTCATGTAGTCCATTGAGCATGCATTTGATTCTACAATTATAATTGATGAGCCGCTAAGAAACTCGAGGGATTGATCATTTGTATCAAGGATGAATTCCTTCCATACTAAATATGATTCTTTTTGTTGTAATGAATGAACAATCACATATATCTTTTGCTCATAAGTTGATCATTTCTACACTGCTTCATTGAGTTTTTCATTGAAGAAAGACATGTGCTTCTTATGTTATAATAATATTTCTCAATTTCACACTCTCGAAGCTTTATAATCAACCTTGAGGATCTTATTGAAATTGGAAAGTGTGAGGATAATTGCATCTATTAATTTTGTATTAGTGTTTCTTATATTAGAGTGTTAGACATATTTTTTAGAAAAATATATTAGAATTTCTTATTTTGGATGTATGATTATTGTTTTTTACTAAAGTTATTTACTAGAGATTTAAACATTTTGTTACTTTAATTGACTATTGTTTTCAGTTTGCATAACTATTATATTTCTATTTTAAATTATTTATATTTTCTAATTTTTAACTATTTCATAAAATAATAATAAAATAATTTAATAAAAATATATAAAAAAAAAATAAGTGATAATACATTAATGGATATGTCAATCAATTTCGATGCTTACTATATGAATTATGAGATCATATGTCAGAATTTTCATGTTGTTCACACTCCCACAAAATGAAGTTGTAAAAAAAATAATAAACATCTAATTGATTTAGCTTGAACACTTTTCTTTGATAGGTATGTTATGAAATATTTTTGTAGAGATGTATGACACCAACAATTCTTTCATACAATAATGTCCAAGGCACATAATAAGTCGTATTGTGTTGGTCATTCAATTTGCACATCAGTAACTATACTTTTGGATCACCAGAAATATGCATTGGAAGTCTGATGATCATGAACCAATCAGAAAATCCTAAAATACTTAATGTACATATTTTTTCACTGTTGTAGTATGTTGACTCTATCATTGTTGCTACAAACTATTTATAATTACCATAGCGACACTTCTAGAGGATGCACCGTCACTCACCTATGCCGTCATTGCCACTTTTCTGAAAATAATTATTCGATATCATGTTTGATGATGGTTTAGGGTTTGGTTAAGGTATATACATTTTTGGAAAGGATAAGAGTGAGAGAGGGGAGAGAGGAAAAAATAAAATAATTTTATTAATTCGAAAAAATAATTTTAGAATACACCATAAATTTTATATATATATATATATATATATATATATATATATGCATATATATGCATATATATGATTTGAGGCTGCTCACATGTTTGGTATTCCCAAGCAATGAAAAATAAACAAAATAAATAATAAAAAAAAATAAAATAACCCTCAACAAAAAAAATTATTATTTCATTTAGAAAATGAAGCCATAGAATCTCAAAACTTCAAATATAAAACTTAATATAATGAAATGCATAAGGGTGTACTCTTATATGATAGACAAATTGGATTGAGTAGATTTACATATCGAGTGTTCTCATCTATAATGAAACATAAATAAATGTTGTATCCAGTGAATAAAGCTCTTGCTTAGCACACAGTATGTGAGAAGTAAATATTTTAATAATTTATCTTTGAAAATTAAAAATGTATTATTTGATGGGTTTCAAACCTAAGATTTATTGCTATTAGATAAAAATAATTACTATTACACTAAGTCATCATATTTAAATGAAACATAAATAAATAAAAGAAAAATAAAATAAAATGGAGCAATACAACCATAAACTAAAATTGCAATACCCCCTCAAGTTTGGTATGTAAAGATCCAAAATATCAAGCTTGAAGGAAATAAGGGTAGGTTTTTATTTCTTTAATGTTTTAGTGAAAATATATATTGATTGATTTATTTTAGTAACATAGGCGATAATAATAGTTTAATCCTGAATCTTTACCTTAAGAAAGAAGTAATTTATCTTTATTTGTTTTATCTGCTTGTGAAATATCAGATTGAAAATTATATACTTTGTTGTCTAATTATTACAATAAAGAGTAGTAAACGAAGAAAGTAAATACTTGATTTGTTTAATTATATCTTTGATCCAAAGTATGTCACAGTTAATCATATCTATCATCCTAAGTTTTGTCTCTATATTGAATTTGGAATTTATTGGTTATCTTTTATTTTTCTAAAAATACAAAATTATTTTTAAGAAAAATATAAAAATTCATAATGAATTTCTTTTCGGTGCAAGTTAATTATACTTGTATTTGAATACCCGACTGACTATAAGTGCTCATGATAGCTAAAAGAGATCCCAGGCCTTGAAAGGTTTTTCATATACTTTAGTATGCCAAAAATTATGTTTGGCTAACTATGCCAAGGAGAATTTAAGAAACAATTAATGATATTAATTTCATAAGTTATATTTAATCTGTTGATAGTTAGATAATTAATCTTCTAATATGATTATCCCGTATGTAGTAGAGTCAACTAAAAAAATTAGATAAAGAATTAGTATATTGATTAATTGATATATTTGCTGGAGCACATTAAAAAAGGTCAATCTTTGTAAAAGTATAATACTATATATTTTTTTGTAACAATACAATCTATTTCTTAGAGCAGAGCTTTAATGTCTCAAAATAGTATCCGAGTCTCCTAATGTTATTCATTTGGAATTGTGATATAAATTACTATTTGAGTTGAGTGATTCTTAATTCATCGTTTACCAGAATAAAAATATCATTCATATATGTAATATCCAAGATGAATATATTATCAAATTAATTTAAATAAAATAAAAAAAAGTTGTTATGCACTTGTGTAAATTAAATGAGGTGACTACCTATAAAAACTTGACAAATTGAGCTCTCGGTAATTATTGTAAGAAATACAACACATTCTATAATCTACTAGTTGAATATGATTGTATTATTTGAATATTGGGTGGTTGCTTAATATATACCTCTTCCTCATGGTTATTGAGCAGAAAAATAGTCTTTATGTTTAGTAAGTGTATTTAGGCCCGACCCGCGGTCTTTTTACCGGGGGCGGGGCCCGGTTGGGTCACGAGTCACGACTCGTGAGTCGCGACTCACGACGCAGGCACGTGTGCCGGCGTGCCGTGCCAAGGCACGGCACGGCACGTGGTTTATTCGCCCGGGCACGTTTTTTTATCGTGCCGGGCCGGCCCAGGCACGGCCGAACCGTGCCGTGCCTCGTGCTGGGCCGGGCCGCCCCGGCCCGTTTGACACCTCTAATTCTAATAATCAACATCAAATATCTGAGTGAACCCACTAGCAAGAAAACTCTCTTGCGATTATTTGCCTTCATATTTGGACCTGTTTTCAAATTGAACAATCATCCGTGATTAATAATATTAACTTCTCTAACATTGGAGTGAACAATATCAATTTTCTCTAACATGACTTGATGCCTTTCTGAATGACATATTATCTCTAAAGGAGACATGAGTATTTTAGTATTAATCAAGAGAATTTGTAAAATAAGTAAAAGAAGGAGAAAGTCATGAGTATGATAATACTTGTGAAATAATATGTTGAGTATATCTCATCTATTTTTTTTAGAGTAATTAAAAAATCAAGATTAGATGGATTGACTGTAGGATCATTTTGTTTCTTGGGAGATTGTTATATGCTTTGAATAAGTTGTATGTTCCATTCATTTAGCATAGATTCTATATTATGAGTGATTAAAACTATTAATATTTGTCTCATCATGAGTCAGAACTAGTGTAAACTCATGGATTGCTAGGTTGTCAGGATTTTAGTAAGATTTCTTCTCATAACAAATCTCATTCTCTCAAGAGTTAGCATGATTTGTACTCGTTAATATATATGATGACTTTATGTGATTAATATTTATAATATAGACTAATGAGTTTAGATATAGCCAAATGAGTATTCTTTCGCTTCTAACTAGAGGCTCAAATGTGATTATAGAAAAGTAAAAAAAAAGTAATAAGTTTAAATGTATCATTTGGATTTTTAATTTTTTTTGGTTAGACAAAAAATGAATCATGCTCAAAAAAATGATATTAGCACATACAAATATTATATCAAACTTTGGTAAAAATACACTTATATTTTTTTGGGTATTAAGTAACTAATAAATATTTATCTCAAAGTTCTAGGTTATATTTTATCCTAACATAGTGAGAGATCATGAATAATACAAATACTCCTAAAGAATTTGGGAAACCGTCTAATGAATTCCTCTTTAGGATATAAAATTTGTAAGGGCACACATTAAGAAATGACATGATAAAACATCTAGTTGATGAGATAAGTTATAGTTAATATCGCATCTCCCCTAGAATGTTTTGGGGCATTCATGCTAAAGAGACTTATTTGAGATGTCTAAATTAAATATTTATTCATTCTTTTGATAATCTCATTTTATAGGCTATGTTAGCACATAAAATTTGGTATAAAATTTTATGATCAATATAATAAGTGCATAAGTTATTTAACATATATTATAATATATTTTTATTACTAATATTTTATGTTTTTATTAAATTAATTATTTCTTTTGTGTTGTGCGAGAATAATAATGAGATGCTTATTTATCTAAGAAGTCTGTGTGTTGCATATATTTGTTGAAGGTCACGATAACAAGTACCTTCGTTCAAGGGCGGTAGATCTCGGGTTTGAGACTCATCAGATGTAATCTTTTTAAATTTTGGGAGTAAGATTATCGAGATATTAACTCATCTCAAACCGATTCTCTATTAAACTGATTCTCAAACTGATTATCGAGATACATTAAAGCGGGAGCTTTGTTCACTTGATATGATCTCTATTAAACTGATTCTCTTATATGAAATGAGTAAAAATAAAAAAAATTGTAATCTAAAACGAAAAACAACATTTTAAGTAAAGTGTGTATAGGCGTTAATAATTATAATAAAATATTTGAATCTACGCTAGGTCTCATTTTCATTATGTACACATATGTCTGAGTGTATCATATTAAATAAGTTATTGCTCATATAAGTTTGGAGAGCATGATAGAAAACTCTGATTTACTTTCTTAATTAATATATCTCACACCCTAGTAAAAAAAACTTCTAACTCCAGGATATAATATTCTCAACTTGATTAGTAATAAATGACTAAGTCGAGAATATCTAAGTAATTGGTCAATCATATTCAAACATCTAGTGAGATATCTCACCATAAAAGAAAAAAATACACAGATCACCTTCTTAATCCCAAGGAAAGTCTTTCTTGATGATATTCGATCCTTCAAATAAATATAAATAGAATTGAAAAAAAAAAAATTAAAATTAAGTTGTCTAAAAATAACTCACAGAATGAGTGAAATAAATAAAGGACTAAATTGAATGGTATCATGACTAATAACTCTTGATGACTTGTTATTGACTACTATAATACCTAGTGAATAAGGAAAAAAAATAATGAAAAAAACATTATTTATAATGTTATTATTAGCTCATGAATTGATAATCTAGAAGTTTAAAGTGGAAGAATGAGTCACAAGACTAACAGTATATAAAAAATGAGAATTGTCCCCTGCTATTTTAGAGATTAATTTTATATATACTTTTCTAGTAAGTGTTAAGGTGAATGAGTTCTATAATAATTATTGGAAGGCTCAAATAGCTAGTGTATCTCTTTCAATACTCAGTAGTACCCTCGACTTTTTCTTTAAAAAAAACTCATAATACTTCTCTTTAATGTCTTTTCTTTCTATAACATATAGACTATAGAAAAAATCTCTTGCATCTGCTTACTGATGCATTTATTGCTCCCCTAATCGATGCCAACAATGAGTTGATGTCACACAAATATTTTGACCCAAATATTTAGCCGATGTCGCTCACAAACACTGCTACAAAAATTTATCTTTTTTTGTCGTGCCTATTGTGTGTGCTTTCTGTGCATACTCCTGGTTTTCTGTGCGTTTCCTAGGGTTTGGCACACCTATTGTCATAATAATTTGAACAATTTTGTGCACATAGTTTTCTATGCCTGCAATTTGCTGAAATTGTGGGCCTATTGTGCATCCCAAACCAAAAGTTGTAATTGGGCAGTACTTGTAGTTTCTTCCTTCCTGTGCACCTACAACGCACACTGGTGCACTGTTACACAAATGTGTGTACTATGATGTTTCATTGTGTGCCTCTCTTTCTTTCTCTCTCTAGGAAATCATAGAGTTTGATTTGATTAATACACCCTTTGTTTGACTCTGATAACATGTAGAAAATCAAGCTATGAAATTTCTCAACTCTAATTATAAAACTCAAGACAATGAACTATACAATTGGTGTGCCTTTATATGATGGGCAAAGTGGATTAGGATAGTCCACGTGTCGGGTGCTCCCATCTAGAGGTGTCAACGGCCCGGCCCGGCCCGGCCCGGCCCATTTTTTTAGGGCAAGGTCGTGCTTCCGTGCCGTGCCTTGCCTGGCCCGCTCAGGCTTGCATGTCCGTACGGGCCAGGATTCGGGGGGACCGCGGGTCGGGTCAAATCAGACCCGACCCGCGGTCTTTTTTGCGGGAGGGGGCATCATGGGGTCGGGCTCACGGGACACCCCGCACGGGACAAACCCATGCCGGTGTGCCGTGCCGCCGGCCGAACCGTGCCGGGTCAGGCACGGCATGGCACGGGCCAGGCATGGCTGAACTGTGCCTTGCCTCGTGCCGGGCCGGCCCGGCCCGGTTGACACCTCTACTCCCATCCATAATGAAATATTAACAAATTAAAAAAAAAATCTAGAAAAAAGTCTACTAGAGTATTTAATAATTAATTACTAATCTTAAACTAAAATTCTACTGAGATGTAATAGTTATTGCCGCAATCACAATTTTTTTATTTCATCATAACAAATATATGGAAAGCAAATCTTGTGAGGAATTTTCAGAAGCACGTGGCCTAAGTTCAAACTCTTGTCCTGGATTAAAGCCCACCTCCACCAAGATTAGTTGGCTAAAGTATGGACACTTGCTATATAAAATAAACGTAATTAGTATCATAATTCTCATAATCATCAACATGTGTCTTATAAACAATTACTAACCAGCATCTTTTTAGGGGCGCTTAAATTCTGGTATAATCGCAGTAAGGTGGATCATTTGGCTGCCAACCATGCTCTTTGGAATGATGATGCCGTTCAAGGAGCTCTTGATTCTGCTGCCTTGTGGGTCCAGGGCTTGCCTTTTGTTATGTCTCTGTCTGGTTTCTGGAAGTTTTTCTTGTCTCCCAGTGCAACCAATGTTCCTTCAAAATTTTATAGCGCTGCATTTCAGGACTCCGGGTGGGAAATTTTACCTGGTGATTGCTTATATTTCTTGCTGAATCTAAAGGTTCATCCTCATTGATAATGATTGAGGTTAGATTGGGAACTGAATTGATTTGGAAAGCTCAAATCTGTCGCATTCATTGAATAAGCTGAACTTGAAATTGAGCCTTCTTCTACAAAATTTTAAAATTTGTATGCTTTATATGATATAATTGACAATTGTTAGAAGTAAACAAGGTTGAGTGAAAAAAAATGAGAGGAATTTCTCTAATTAACTACCAATGACACATGGGAATTTATTGTTGTTGTGGTTTGTGTTGCATGTGAACACCTCCTTACTTTTTTTTTAACAAGTCATCACATGTCTTTATGCATGCAATGACATGATTTCTATGCAAGTAAACCAATGAGTGAACCCTATTTTTTTGTAAAATCATACCTAATAACTTTCCCAAGGTTCCTTGCCTTGTGCCAGGCTAGATGCTTTTAATAAGGGGCACCTTATAGGTCTCTAGGGTAGAGGTGCGTCGTGCCCTTGCTTGTTCAAGATAACTAGAATTCTTCATCATTCGGATATCTTTTTGGAATGCCCATGCCATAATGTGCTACTTGAAGATGTTTAGTCTTTTTATTGGTATGTGTCATCTTGTTGATGATGAAAACATAGTGTCATTGAGGTGCAATTTTGAGATCATGAACATGGTATAGTTTCAACTTCACAAACTATTATGTACCATTTAATATTTCTTGAACCTAAAATTCTTTTATCAGAGATAATTGTGTAGAATGTTGAGTTAGTTGGTGATATGTATAAATGGGTAGCAAAGCTCATGAGATATTTGATAACATAGAAGAAAAAGTTATCATAGCATTGATATTATGTATTATTGCTTGATGACTCATTATGAACAAGTTAATCATCATGATCAGAAAGATAAATTATTAGATTTATAATTTAAGTTTTTTATTTAATTTATATATACTTCTTTACCTAAATTTGGTAACACTTAATTTTTTATTTTTTCATTTCTTTTATGCAATTGAATGATGAGATATATTTAGAAAATTAAATTTAGTCTATTGAACTCATGATTAAATTTTGAATAGGTGACAGTACATGATGCTGGGTGACTTGATCACCAAATTAAACTCATGATCGTGCAATTAAATTTTATATATATATATATATATATATATATATATATATATATCGAGGAACTTTATTATGGGTTATGTAATATATTAAAAAGTAAATATTAAAATTAGTTAACTGAAGATTGAATAATAAGTTTGACTTTAACTTTGAATCAAGAGAAAAAGTTAATTTAGTTGAGATTGATTGAAGGTGTTAAATTTTCAAAAAAATATATTTTTTAATATTTATGATATATAATTCAAAAGAATAACAAAGTTAAATAAGATATATATAATAAGATCAAAGTTAACTGGTTAAAATAAAAGATAACATCAAAGGTCTCATTTAATAGAAGAATACCTAATAGGTTAAAAGAAAAATATTATACGATAATTGTTATACTAATCATATTTTCGGATTCAAAAAGTTAAGTTACTAAACTATAATTTTTATTAGATGTGTTTAAATCATCACTAATATACTGGATTTCATTAGAATTTTAAAGTTAAATGTGTTTGGTCGCGATCATTGCTGAGATGATTGACTAGTGTGAAAGTTTATTCTATATATATCTACCCTGAGGTTGGTAAGAGGGGATTGGGGGAGGGTGAAAAAAAAAATAATTTTCAAAAGATGATTGCCATAGAGATTCAATTATTTTAATGAATATTTGAGAAAGTTTATAGTGTTAAAAATTAAAAATAACATAATTAGAAAATATTTAAATATCACACTTATAAAAAATAAATTAAAAAGATATTTTACATGATGTAAAAATATGAAGAAGTCATACACAATTCTAATTAAAACTATTTAAACTAATAAAATAGTAGAATAGAAAAGAAAATGCCATAAAAACTTTGATGAAGATATTAATAGAAAACATACATATGTTGGATTTGTATTGAGGTTTATATGTTGTTCATATTATTTTGCTGTTGATGATAACATGAATTAAATTATTATGTGTGCCATATTTCTTAGAAAAGATAGTCATGGTAAATAAATATTTATCATGTTAAATATGTATTTTGTTTGATAATTAATGATTATTAGATAATTAATTATATACAGTTGAATGATTTATAAAAAAAAACTCAAATGATAAGGGTCTAATGTGTTTAATTTTTATTAACTTAAATGACAAGTCTAGTAATTTGAGATAAATTATGAGTCAAATTAATTTATTATGATCATATCATCATTGACAATTGATTAACACACTTGTAGATTTGATAAGCATAACTAAATTAGAATAATTTTTTTAATTTAAAATTGATTAACTTTTAATCAATTAATTTATGCTCTTAAACTAATATTAATGTATGACAACTCATCATCACCGCTCATGCCAAGTGAATATTCAATATCTCAATCAAATCATTTTATACATGTTTATTGTGCAATATGTTTGGATATAATGTCACCCCATTAATTATTAATCCTATTATATTTGGATATAACTTTTCACTTTTTGAATAATTATTGAACTCATTAAAACTTATTTTCTATTATCAAAAGTTTTAGTTGAACTCTCATTTTTTAAAAGAGGTGCAAACATTTTACCCGACTACTGACACACCCTCATTTGCTCCTCAACATATCCAATTCCTACTCTAACTCTATGAGTATCCCATTAAGAGCGATAAAAATAATGTAAAAGCAAGTTAATTCATGTGTAACATTATTATGGTAATCTCAGGTCTATGATTTAACTATAAATATTTCTATAATATTTTTTATATATACATATACACATGCATGTATATTTGTATGACTTTCATGTAGGTTAGTTCAATGTGCTACCTGTTCTCCAACAAGCATTCATTTATTTATTTTATCGTATTCATATTTTAAATATATCATATCAAGTGTTTTTTATTAACAAAAAAACTAAACACAACACATGTCTATCTTGTATTTGAATAATTAATATCAATTTCTTATTATTCGAGGGCAATGAATAATATAAGAATAATTTTGATTTCATAATTAATTTTATAGATTTATTATTTGCAAAATATTATTGTAAGAATATTATTATGTATGCAAGCTTCTAAAACAACATGTAAATAATGTTATAACATTTATTATTTTAAGGTAATATAAAAATCATTCATTATATGCTATTTATAATGGCTTTATGGCATAACATGAAAAATAATTTATCACCAGCACTAAAATTAATTATCATGGTATCTCTCGCTCATGGTTCTTATGTAATACTTTATTTGTGCAAAAGAAAAAATTTAATGAAAAATCAATCACATATTTAATAGCTAGAATTCATTCAATTTTATTATTATAATTTTATATAATTTTTTTAATAAAATGGTAATATTCTAGTACATGATTATGTTTTTTTGGTGAGATTTTGATTTCCTAGCTCGTGTTGCTTGATTATTATAATAGATTACAATTAGATTAGTAATATTTGAAATCGCTATTAGTTCATATACAAACTTGTTAATCCAATTTACTTCTTTTATCATTGAACTTAAATTTCAATTTCTTATGTTCTATGTTATTTATTAAAATTTGTTTTGTTTTGATATTTTATCGTAACACCCATGACTTATGATATATCATATGTTGTATGTAACATAACATGCATCATATATTTTATTGCCAAAATATATGAGATTATACTTATTTGCTTTTCATCATCAAGCTTTTAGGGCAAAACTTCTTAAAGAGATTGTAATATGACTCGTAATAAGATTTTATCTTTTGAAAATTGTGGGTTTTTATCATTTACTTTTTTGATGTCTTTTTTTTATGAGAGTACTAAATATGTGGGCTGATCTTATATTTTCTTGATTTATATTCCCCTAGGGTTTTATTTATCGTATTGAAAGTTTGTATTATATTTCTTTTTAGTTTTTTTTCTTTCACATGGTATATGAGCAAATCCTAGAGAAAGTGGAAGATGATGTGCTGTGTGCAAACATGTGTCTGTAACAACAAGGATGAATGTGTGTGTGTTGATGATGGTAACAATACAGACTCATGCATATACATGGTGGTATGCAAGGAAGCACGGACACGGCTCCCTACAACCGTGTCCACGTGTCCGACACCTAGACACGACACGGACACGGCACGTATACGTGTCCGATACGCCACGTGGCATATCGGATGGTTGCGTCGGAAGCCGTATCAATGTCTATAGTGCCCGACGTCTAACGATGTTGGGTGGCCAACGTAGCCGCATGGGCGACGTTGGCAACTGATAGGGGGTGGGCGCGATTTGAGGGTGAGGTAGGGAGCAGGCGCGATTTGAGGGAGAGGCAGGAGCGGGCGCGATTTGAGGGGAGAGGAAGGGGCGGCGCGATTTGAGGGGAGAGGCAGGGGCGGGCGTGTTTGAGGGGGAGGCAGGGGCGGGCGTATTTGTGTGGGGATGTGACATAAAATAAAATATTTTAATAAAATAAAATAAAATATTTTTATTTTATAAAATAAACAAGATATATTTATTTTATATAATAAAATATTTTAATTTAATTTAATTTAATTTAATGAATTTTATAAAATACCTAATATCTATAATTAATAATTTTTATTTTTATTTTTTTTATCATGACATATCCTAGTCGTATCCGTATCCTAGTTTTTTAGAATTTGCCGTGTCCCCGTATCTTGCCGTATCGTATCCCCGTGTTCGTGTCCGTGCTTCTTAAGTGGTATGAGTAGTGAATCTTCTTCTATAATTGTATTGTCGGCACGACAAATGCTTGCGAGCATGGTGAAATGCATTCATGATATTTATTTGTGTATTGGAGCCTTGGAGATGCGTGTCTGTAAAAGCATAGACGCATGCACATGCATGATGGAAGTGTGGCGTAAGCATGCATGTACCGAGGCATGATGTGGGCGAAGTGTAAAACACGTGTTAGGGAAAATTATCAAATAGTATAAGTGGTGATTGATCAATATTTGGAAGGGTGAGTTAAAAAATTATTTCTCTCAGAGTTTGTTACAATCCATGTTATGAGCTCGTTACGTGGAGCTCATTACGAGCTCTTGCCAACTTGTTATGCAGAGCTCCTAATGAGCTTGCAGGAGCTCTTAACGAGTTTATCACGTAGAGCTCATAATGAGCTCCTGCGAGCTCATAACTAGCTGCTGTGATAATTTTTGGGCAAAAGGTTATTTTTGG
Organism: Sapria himalayana; assembly: GCA_029783825.1. Taxonomy (NCBI): domain Eukaryota; kingdom Viridiplantae; phylum Streptophyta; class Magnoliopsida; order Malpighiales; family Rafflesiaceae; genus Sapria; species Sapria himalayana. The sequence continues at coordinate 406,126 of JAREIK010000781.1, read as the reverse complement.
CAATTTTAATATAATTGGCACCTTAAGGGAGTTATTTTTTTAAACCACCCTTACAAATAATTGTCAATCCCCACCCTAGCTAGATAATGGAGTGTGCAATGTGCTGTTACAAAACCCAACAACTCGATCCCTCAACATGTGTGCATATGTACCTTCGTAGGTACAAAATGGGCAAGTGTAATGTGTAATCGCGTATGTTGTGGTGCAAAATGTGGAGTATGTGTGAGTAGTGTAACATGTGTAAGTGTTGTAAGCATGCAAAGCATGCAGCGAGTGACAAGATACCAACCCATTGTTGGTGTAGATTGAGTGGGTAGAACAATATAGTGGTGCATACATATTTTAGTTCTATTGATGGAATAAGTAAAAGCACCAGTTTTAATGATGTGAAAATTCGTACAACAGAATTGCACGCTGTGAGTTGCTAAAATTTGGATGTTTTTTAGCCGGGAAAAGTCTGACCACATGACAGAGGACCCTCCTAATGGTTAAAATGAACGAAGCTTGGTTGTTGGTTGATTCTAGTCTATTGATTTTTATGGGACAATTCATTTAGTTTGATTTGTCTTATGGCTTCATATTTTATGTTGCAGTTTCAATTTGTTTTTGTTTATAATCTTTGTTTGTTTTTTTATTTTTTATTTTTTATTTTTTATTTTTTATTTTTTATTTTTATTTTTTTTTTTATTTTTTATTTTTTATTTTTTATTTTTTATTTTTTATTTTTTATTTTTTATTTTTTATTTTTTATTTTTTATTTTTTATTTTTTATTTTTTATTTTTTATTTTTTATTTTTTATTTTTTATTTTATCATGGATGAGAAAATCTTGCATGAGAGTTGTCTCAATCATTTTTTACTCATGACAAAAAACATTTCCTTGTCCCTTTTTAATGTTGAGTTTTATTGATTAATGCATCCCCTGTTGCTTTTTTGTTCTACATGGTATCAAAATTACAACTTGAGGAAGTACAATTCATAGTGTTTTTAGAGAGAGATAGAAATAGAGCATGTTCATTGTAACAACACAATGCTTGTTCACCACGTGCAAGAGTGCATGTGTTCACCACGTGCAAGATTGCGTGTGTTCACCACTTGCAACAGTAACATGCATGCACTATTTCTGCCCAATGAAGAAGAAGCTGCACATTTTCTATGTACCTCCACTATCCTCGGTTGCACGCCCATTAAGTTGATGTTGATGGTTCACAAAAAGTGCACCGAGTTTGTTTTCTAAATTGGAACAAGGTTGCTTTGTGTGTGTTGTTATGGTGTAACTAGGCTTATGCTAAAAACCCTAAAATTTTTGTATTATTTTTTGTTGCACGTGGCTGGTACAATAAGGGTGTATGAGGGTGGTTGTGTTTTGTGTTGACTTGCTCCATGCATTTATTTTTAAAAGAAGTTTAAATTTCAATTATTATTGTATTTAAGTTTGGAAAATAGAAGTATTCATAGTGGACGATGAGAATTCAAATGTGATTTTTTAGTCACTACTCGTACTTAGTGATAAGATGAAAAAGATATGAATATAGATTGGCTCTCACTTTTTGATTTCTATGAGGTAGTCACTTCAGTTGAATTGACTTTAATTTTTACATCTTGCATGACTCGGGCCTCGACTCGGACTTGGGGTTGGCCCGCCGAGCATTAGGGTGGGGGGGGTGGGGGAGCGGGGCACGGTTTGGGTAGTGCCGAATTCCAGTCCCTTCGGGCCAGGGTACTGGGCCATGCCTGGCTCGACATGAGGCCTGGTATACCTTGGCACGAGCCGTGTCGTGAGCCAGCCCGGCATGGGTCTGGACCGTGCCGTGCAGGGTCGTGTCTCGGGCACAGACCTAGAATTAATAGCATATCTTTTATTTTTCAAGAACATAAAATTATTTCAAAAAAAATGTAAAATTATGTAGATGTAGTAGATTAATTTTCGGTAATCTTTGGTGCTAAATTCAAATCTAAATATGTATATATTCTACTGTGTTATTTATCTCTAAATGAATTCTCTTATCCTGGAGTACTCTTTACATGTATGAGAATCATAAGAAATGCATCCATATGAGTTTGTCTGAGAGAACTCAAGAAACAAATAACTATACTAACAAAGTATCTAATATCTAGTTTGATCATTATCTGATAGTTTAATTTTATATTATTCTTATTTATATGGTAGAGGAGAAACAACCTTTCTTTATCGATATATATAAATAAATGTACACTTAGATCAAGTGGCGAGTCCACAAATGCATATCCTATCATTTTGAGATTAGGCAAAATATATAAAATATATCATCTCCGAGAAAAAAATATTTTATCTCATGGCTATTTGATCTTAGTACCTAGAAAATATTTAAGACATTACAAATCATTTATTTGAAATTTGATTTATTGAAATAATTTTAGTTGTGATATATGTAATTTATTATTTCATATAATCAGAATATTATTGATATATACTACTAACATCACATATAGACCTCCTGATTTATTTTTAAAAATTTATGAATAATATGGATATTGCAAGGAGATAAGTCTTAACCATATCATAGGATATTGCTCTAAATCACAGAGTTTTTTACAATTTATCCACCATATCTTTGCTCTTAAAAATAATAAAATTTGGTAGTTATTGTATAAATATTTTTCATCGAGATTAATATGAAGAAATATATTTCTTAAATCTAGTTGATGTATAATCTATCTGTAGAATGTAACAACATAAAGTAACAATCAATCAGTGATTATTTTGGCCACTTAGGAAAGTATCTCAAAATTAATATCATAAGTTTATATAAATTTCTTAGTTACAAATTTGATTTTAAGTCAATCAATATTCTTTTTCATGCATTATCGTCATCGTGCACACCTATTTTCATTCCACAACTAGTTTACCTGAAGGTTTCAGAATGAGATCCCAAAATTATTGAATGTAATTATACTCAATTTATCTGATATAGCCCATTCATTATCCTGAATTACTAAGTAGCTTAGAAAGAGTATAAATAATTTTGTAGTTGTTATGGGAGAATAAGAAACTAGAATATGTATTATAAAAATGAGGATCAAAAAGTACTCTTGATAATGAGTATAGAGTAGAGCATATTCTTAGTTTTTTTTATAGTATATTTGAAAGGTCCAAGTCACTACTCTAAAATGGATCAAATGAATCTAACTAGTATATAACTTTAAATTGAGATTAAGTCTCCCAACCCATCTTTTCATATTGGGAGGGCTTATATCTCACGTCTAGCGAGACACTTACATTAAACTCCTCTCCCTAACACAAAACTTCATGAGATCATCCATGACAGTCTCATCTGGTTACTCTTCTCAAAGTTATCCATACTTGTATCATGTGCATACATCAGAGCAAAGTCAATGATTATCTCTATGCGAGGAGTAACAATTAGACTTGGGAATGAACTTTTTATTATGGTGTCAGAATGTGCATTTATTTGGATTGAATCTTTAAAAAAAAATCCGTCCTTGAAGTATATCATATTTATACTCATAATAATTCTCATGATCTCTGATAAGTAATACTTATATTCTTTTTGAGTATTAGGTTACCCAATAAAGATGTACTTGATAATATGTACAAATATCTTTTTCTCTACCTAGAAAGAGATTATGAACAAAATAAGTATATATAAAAATTTTGATTGGAAGATAAAGAGTTTCTATCTTTAGTATAAAAGTTGATATGAGATACGACGTGATATAATATAATATGAGATCTAGTTGATTAAGAAGTTAGTGATTAACCTCGATTCTGTCCAAAAATATTTAGTTATACTCCAACTTAATATGAGTGTTATATCCATTTCAATTAAATATTGATTTATTCCCAACTATCCTATCATGTGTTAGAGTGCTGACATATAATATTTGATAAATCAAGAAGCAAAAAAAAAAACAAATGAGAAATGTATTCTAAAATATTATCATTTATCAGAAACTTATTATCATAGTTAAATGTTTTTTTATAAAATTTTATAAAATTAAAAAAAAATTAAGATTTTTTTTACATATTGACAACTATGATTAATAAGTATAATTTTCAATATAAATAATAAAATATCTTAATCCATTATAAATAGTTATTTTTTAGTGTTCTCAAATATCTGAATAAATGATATATTAAGAGTTTTTCCTAGTACCTTCCCAAAGTATTAGATGGTAAATTCTAATATATTTTCTTAACTGACATATTTTATAATTAATAGGGATCACTCATTTGATGTTTTACTCAAAAATTTGTTGGTTGTCAAATGAAAAATATTTCAGTCAAGAGTATATCATTATTAGATTAACTGCAGACAAATACCTATAGTTCATGTGGGTAGAGAAAAATAGATACGCTATCTCTCTTGATCTTCAGGGAAGTCACATATCTGATATGTTGATCCTACATGGTGATACTAGAAAAGAAAATAATATTACAATTTTATTACTTAATAAAGTAGATTTTAAAAAATAAATCTTGAAAAAACTCTATAACATATAGAACATATGCCAAAAGAAAAAAATTCCATCGTATCGTTGACTATCACAAAATTAGAAGGGCTAGATTTTAGAATCTATGACTCAAGAATCCGGAGTTGGGTGATAGGCAGAAAGAGTAATAGACATAGAAATGCCAAAGTAGAGAACTCTGAAGTACTCCTCACGAGTAGATGATGTAATTGGCCATATAGCTTATGAATCTTGAAAAATTAATCATAACTCAAGATACATTGTTCAATACATTTTTTGAGTATGTCCCAATCTTGCATAGAAAGAATATGTCATGATCAACCTCCACCCTCTTAGAGCATCCCTATTAGTTTTCTCATTATCACTACATGATAAATCTAATATAGTGCTTTGATTGATCATACAAACTCTGCTTGATTTAGGTATAGCTATAAATACCCGAGTTATCGTATGTAATTATTGAGAGAAGAGGAAGCATATCACTAAAAATTTAGTTCAGTAAAATACTATTTCTCTCCTAACATATGTATGTAAAGAATATTATAAATATGATCTCCAAATTTTTTAATTGTAGTTTGATCTGTCAATACATGTATCATTCCACCAATTATCTCCCAAAATTATGTTTAGATTGCATAATGATTCACCTCATCCTGATGAGTCAGTCTACATGTTAATAACTGAGTAATATAATCATACAAGTAGAATGTCTATGAAGAATATATTGATACAACAAAGTCTCTAACTTTCTTGCACTCGTTGGAATAGCTAAATGCATTGGGCATACTTGGATTAATCAGTTATCAGAAATATACTAGTAACTATAAATCATTCATCATTCACCTATCAGTCTCAATCATAGGTGGATCTTCCAATAGGTGATCTGCATGACTTTGAGCCACATAATAGATTCTTACCGGCATAGCTCATAAAGAATACTTATTTGTCCTCAATTTTCACTGGATTATTACTATCTCTCCCATACAAATTCTTGCTATTTTTTTTTTCTTTTTATAGCGATCACACGATATAGTAAATTTATAAAAATTATTATATGGACATAAAATGTATTGGACATATTGGGATCAGTCAATTGTCAGAGATGAACCATGGTCTGTGAATCAATCATTATTTACTCATTTGTCTTGACCCTAGTTGGATCTTCCAATAGGTTATCCATATGGCCTGAGCCACAAACTAGGTCTTCACCGACGTAGCTCATAGAGAATACATGTTTGTTTTTAATTTTCACTTGGTTATTCTCATTGGTCACACACTAATTATAACTATCTTTTTATTTTTTTTTATAACAACTACACAAACCTTGCAGTTTTAATCACACAAACACTCACTATGCTAGAGTTGTACTGAAGCTGTACCAGTGCTACAATGCCATTTGATTTTGGACCACTGGAATCTCACCTTTGATCGTTAGATGGTCATACCTCACCCAAAAGTTTCAAAAAATAGTAAAAGAATAGTTTTTTTTTTTTTTTTTACCCCACCAGTAAGGTGGTGCTACTTCCGCCATTGCCAAAATGTTTGGTGTAATCTAGGGTTTTGCCCCAAGTTAATTTAGAAAGGGAGCAAGAGAGTAGAGGAAGGAGAGATTGAAATTTTATTATTGAAGAGTTCTCAAATGATAAAATAGAAAAAAAAAATAAACATAAAAACTAAATCAAACCTAAACAATCTTATTTTAATATCTTTATGCTAGTAATTCGTGAGAATTATCTCATACCTAAAGAAAGAAAACAAAACATATATTAATTTTATATTCAAATAAATAATATTATTGTTTGAATTATCTTATAGAAATAATTTTAAACTAATTATGATCTCATAATAAGTCTCATCACTTTCTTTATATATTATCATTCTAAGGACATTGCCACCTTTGTGGCCAACTTCCAATCATTCAATGAGTAAATTTTGCCTGCGATTAAACACTTCTGGTGCATTTGATTTGTCTAAAACCACACAGATCATAATGTACACGGATGATCTAAAGACTGGATTTTTATTATCATGCTGAAATTATTTAAAAAAAAATGTAAACTTATTCTTATATATTAGATCAGCTGAAACATGGTTGTTTTGTGAGAGCTGGATCTTGTCTTTTGAACATGTTCTGGAGCTCATTTCTTAACAAATATGTTTATCATCAGTTTGTGCCTCATAATCTTGTTTCTCATTCACTTGAACAGTTCCTTCAAATTGGCAGATGCATGGATTTGACACACCTGTTTATACCAACGTGGTCTATCCATTTCTGGTCGATCCTCCACATGTTCCTGATGATAATCCTACTGGTTGCTTTAGAATGTGCTTCCAGATTCCTAAAGAATGGCATGGTACGGACCATTTCAGTGTGATGGTATTTTGCTTCTTTTAGGCATGGTTTTCTTCATCACTCCATAAATAGGCTGCCCTTGATGACATACTAACTTGGCCCATTATACAGAGTTTAAAATGGACCCACAAACATAAGAAAACACTGGGGAAAATTCACACAAAATAACATACAGACTGTACTCCTGTATAATGGATCAATGAATCAAGACATCCCAAATAAAATAAAAATTAAACTAAAAAACAAACTAGATGTTGCAGTTTATCGTTTTTATTTTATTTTATCGCATTATAAATGAGAACACTCAATTTGTGGGCTATCTCAGTTCGTCTAACCCTTTATATAAGGGTTTCTCTTAAATATATATTTGTTATTGAGTTTTGATATTTTATATTTATTCTTGTTTTGCATTTTAATATGATATTATAGCCTAAATATCAGAGGGGTGCAAATCCTAGAGTTTGTAGAGGGAGAGCATGTGCATTGTACTGGCACAATGCATGTGGCACTACGTGCAACAATGCACACACTTGTGTAACAATCTGATGAGAGAGGAGGCGCAATGCCATCATGTTCGTCCATCGCACATCCATTGTGTGAGATGAGAATCGATGCCCATGTCGACACTATGTGGGTAGTGTGGTGCTGAAATCTTCGCTACACGTGTTTCAATGTGGTTTCTGCAGTGTTGTGGTGGTGGGACCCTTTTTTCTGCAGCATATGTTAGGTAGTGTTTTTTGGCACTGTCAAGATGGAGAGAGAATGTGTTTATAGATAGTTGGTAGTTTTGGGCAACTTCTTGTGAAGAAGCCCTCTAAAATAAGGTTTCGAGGGGGTGGGGAGGCATAATTTTTTCTTTGGTTGCTACTTTTTTTTTTTTTTTTTTTTTTGGAGTTGGTATGAGGAGATTAAAATTTTGGTTAATATACTATGAAAGTTTTGAAATCAGAATTATTCATAGCAGACAACAAGAGTCAGAACTTATGTTTTTTGGTTAAGGAATGCTAGCTCATCTGACAAAGGAATCAACAACAATTGGATGAAGGAGAAGTAGCTACAAGCCATCATGGTAGAGTTAACTTTAACTTCATCTTGCATGACATGTAAATCTTATGGGAGGTTGTTGTATCACTATACTTGTTTCAAAAGACAAATATATGATGCAATTGTTCAATTGCTTAGATTGAGACTAGAGAGAGTATTAGTGAGCTCAAGTTGGTTAATGCATACTTTATATAATTCACTTGGTTGGTTACACAATTCCTAGAGGTTTTTGAGCTGAAGTTGAGGCTACAGAGAGATATAGTTAAAAATGTTTCTACTTATGATATTATTATATTTATTATCCGATGAATTTTTATAATTTCATAGTTAAAATTTGGGTGATAGTAAGAATTACCAGACTAGAGTTTCATTATTGAGCAATTTAGTTTAGATGAGGGGAGATACCTTGCTTTGTACTAGCTAGCAATTGAAGGATACTAGTCATAGCAGAGATAGAGATAGGAGAACCTCAATTTAGTGTGCACACTGCATGAGGATGAACCATATCAGAGCAATAATTGAGAATTATTTTCATAGAGGAGGCCAAGAGCACTATAAGTAATTGAGAGTTTCATGCTGACTATCAGATTTCTTCAGGAGTAATCATAGTGTTTCCATAGTAACTTTTATCGAAGGGGGATATTTGGGATTTCTCCATGGTGGGGTGATAACACGTTTTTCTAGATTTCTAGGTAATGCAATACTTCTAACTTTTTTCTCTATGTTATATTCTAGAATTGTCGACTCAGGAGCTAATACTTACATTACATATGATCCTTTTTTTAACTATAATTATAGAATATTATTGTAGTAAATAATAATTTTTAAAAAATTATTAGATACTTTAATATTTACCTTAACTCCTTATTTTTGTTTAGTCTTGCTTATTTATGATTATTCTATTAATCTTCTTTAATATGAGTTGTTTTTTTTTTATAATTGAATTCTGATTTTATTATCTCTTTTTGAAATTTTTTACAGGATCGGAAGATTATGGGTAAGACTTTATTTTGGATTGAGTAGCATTGATTATATGTCTTTTCTTTTATGATATTATTTTTTGATATGTGTTTAAGTATGTTAGATTACTTGTTTATACATTCTTAATTTGGTTATTCATCACTAATCAAATTTAGAATACTTTATTCTTGTATTTTATATATTTTTATATTGAAGTGTGAGATATGCTAATTAGAAAAATATATCAATGTTTTTTATCCTACCCTATAGATTGGTGTTTCTGGGACTCATTCAATTTGATGCAATTAGACATTTGATTAATTTTATATGGACCTAATAGGTAAGAAATCCGAGAGAATTTTAGGTATTTAATTAATTTTATTGATTATTGTGTATAATTTACATGAATATTTCTATTTCTGTGTTAAATTATATGTTATTTTTTTTAATTTTTTAGTTATTTCATATAATAATAAAAAATAAATTTGATAAAAATATTAAAAAATTAGAAGTGACAATGTATTATAATATGTCTGATAGACTTAATATTTATTATATGAATTGTGAGATATTATACCAGGCTATCCACTTTCATATAATAAGGTTGTAGAAAGGAAGAATATATAATTAGTTGAGAGAGCTCAAACACTCTTATTTAAACTATTTTAAATTGTTTTTGGGGAGATGCGATATTAATTACAAACTATTTCATCAATCAAATATATTTTTTTTGTTATTTCTTTATATGTATTTTTTAGTTCTTGTATCTTAGAGAGAGATTGTTTAATTTGTCTTTAAGAGTTTTTGGGAATACTTATTTTGTTCATGATCTCTTACTAGAATTGAACAAGTTGGAATGTAGGACATCAAGATATGTCTTTCTGATGCTCAAATACCCAAATAGAGTATAAGTATTTTATATTAGAGTTTAGTAGAATTTTAACAACTATTAATAATACTTTTTTTGAATAAGATTCATTTTTTAGTGAATTCAAAAAGAATGAGAGCTAATAAGATATAACTAGACTCATTACTTTTATTTCTGGGTAATTTCACTTGGATATCCAACTAGAATAGAGTATTACCCATTGATTATATCTAAAATTATTGGTCTACATTATGATATCATGCCTATGAAATTATTATATGTATTAATAAATACAGCTCATATTAATTCTAAAGAGAGATTTTCTAAGAGAGGGAATTCTTTCTTTGGTCTTGATGACACAGTAATATACTAGTTTAACTCCAATTTAGAATCATGATGAACTTGATACTAGAATAATTGACTACCTAGGACTTTGAGTTTTGTACAAGGAGAAGGGAATATTGCAACATTCTCAAATCTAAAATGAGTCTACCGAAGAGCCAAGTGATCTTGCAGTTATCCCATTTGATATGAACATTCTGATTATCATTCGGAAGAAACAAATGAGTTATATTTAGCACCAAATCTTATAATTTTTTTATACTTATATATTTTATAACTTTTTATATTAGTTTTTTTTTGATAATACTAGGATATTCAAGTCTTATTTTGAGATATTATTTCATCTAGGATGATACATATTATGTTGGAAGAGATATATACTCTTCACTCCAATTAGGCTTGCAAATTAATACCATGATATGTGAGAAAATTTGTTGTTGGTTGCAGGTGAATATTCACCCTAAAGACACTTTTAGATATAAAGTTAGATTATTTCAAGATAAGACTTATAGTGAGGGAGTTCACTTAAATGTTTTATATGAAATATCATGATATTTTCTCTCAAATAATCAAAATGATTGCTGTATGGATTATTATTTCACTAGTGTTTCCCACGTGGATGATATACTAATTCTATATGAAAAATTTATTTCTCAATGATGATCTTGAGAATAAAATATATTTGATACAATCATTTAGGTTTCGAGTACTACAATCAGATATAATTTATAGATTTCTAATGTGTCACTTAAAATAATTTCTGAGAGTTTAGTTTGTTAGATTTTCATAAGTACTCACTTTGTTTGGTTTACCTAAGTTTGCAATGTATTTTTTTTTTTTGATTTTTTGTAAGAGCTCTGATTGCAGGATAGAAATAAACTATACCTATTGCACATGACTCCTGCTTACCATGAGGTCTGGGAGAGGTTAAATTCTTGATAGTTGTATTCTTGAAAATAAGATAGGTTGCGTCTGATAGCATGATTTTATTTATGTATATATTGTTGATATTCTAAATATGTTAGATGATGAGTTGAAAATTACTCAACTTAAAGAGTATGTTTAGTCATGGTTCCATATATAAGACTTTACGAGACTCAAATCTTTCTTGGGATAGAGATGATTTATATAATATGAGAGATTATTTTGTCATAGAAGATGTATGTGGTTGGTACTCTTATTTATAAAAGTTAGTCTTTTAGGTTGTACTATAGCTAATACTCATATTAATTCAAACATTAATTATTTGTCAAATATAACTATTTCAACTGACTCTATAACTTATAAGAGAATATTAAAAAATATTTATTATCTGAATGTTAACAGAATAGATTTAGTTTAAGCAATCATTATAATTTGTTTTCTTTTCTAGATTTTCCTTGACAGATTCACTAAGATGTAATTTTTTGTATATTGAAGTATGAGAAGTCTTAATAGCTTGGGATATTTTTCAAATGATCATAAGCACTTGTAGTTAATTAGATATTTTGATTCTACTTGGGTATCGTACTAATTTTTATTGAGAGGTCTACGATATATTTGTATATTTTTATTGAAAGTAATTATCATCTAGGAAAATTAGAGTTAATTATTTTGAGAAAGTTTAGATTAAAGATGATAGTTATCTATAAAATATTTTGGACTTGATATCTATTAATTGTCATAGTTAGACAATAAAGAATGTAGTTTTCGATCTAGTATTTTATTAATGGATGAAACACATAGATGTGTAATATTTTTTCTTTAGAGAGAAAATATAAGATGAGATTATTATTATACTTTATATTCAGATAATAATTCAATCATCAGATATCTTTATGAATGTCTCTAAGAAGCATTAACCTATTTTTTTTCTTTTAAATTTGATATTTTGGATCTTATGTGCTAGTTTGAAGAGAGTGTTATAGTTTATAACTTTTGTTTTTATTTTATTTTTTTTATTTTACTTTTTGTTTATTTTACTTCATTGTATGATGAATGGTAATACTAATTTGTGAGGCGCTTAAATCTCATTAGCATCTTATGAAACATTTCTTTTGTACACATTTGATATTGAAGTATGATATTTTATTTCATTTTTAGCTTGTTTTTTAATGCTAGAAGTAGAGGTGTCAACCGGGCCAGGCCGCCTGGCCCGACACGAGGCATGTCACGGTTTGGCCGTGCATGGGCCAGCCCGGCATGGGAATATCACTTGCCCGGGCCCGTGCCATGCCGGGTAAGGCACAACCCATGCCGTGTCGTGTCGAGGCCAACCGGGCCTCGTGTCGTGCCTGACCCGGCATGCTTCTATGGCTCGTGGCACAGCCAGTAGGCACGCTCGGGGTCATCATTCACACCCAGCCGTGGCGTCCCGCACCCACTGACCCGCAGACCTGGCTTTCCGCGCCCTCACGAGTCACAGGTGGGTTCACTGTGACTCGGGACACTTGGGCCAAGCCAAGCTTCCCCTTCCCGCAAAAAAAACTACGGGTCGGGTCCAATTAGACACGACCCACGGTTCCCCCCCGACCCGACCCGATTCCCACCACCCACCCCCCCAACGGGCAAAAAAAAATGTTGCCGTTGGATCTAGAGATGAAAAATGTGTCCGTATCCATGGATTTTCGACCCGATCCGATCCGATCCGGTCAAACAGTAGAAAAATCCGTTGACTGGATAATGGATATGGATATGGATAAAATCCGATTTTTTTTGAATGGATATGGATAAAATCCGATTTTTTTGAATGGATATGGATTTAGGCATATCCGATCCGAAACCCGTATCCGATCTGACCTGAACGTGTGGATATCCGATCTGATTCAATTATATCCGATCTGTTCTACCATATATAATACACACACACACACACACACACACACACAGACATATATATATATATAATATAGTCTATATATAATGAGAATTTTTAGATTCGTCTTGCGAATTCTGAGACAATCTCGGATGACGAAACGGATTTTGCCGTTAGATTCGTCTTGCGAAATCTAGTGACAGAAAAATTTCGTTGAATTCCTGAGACAATCAGAATATTTTATGAATTTTTAGGTGACGAGTATAGAGTAAAACCTGATAATGAGATTTTAGAAAAATCTCAAAATTTTCAAATATTTAAAGAATATCCATTTAAGATAAATGCAATTGAAACCAGAATAAAATGATATGTTTTGAAGCTGAAATAGACTAAAATAGACAAAGTGGGACACATGGGTCCCACATTGAAAAAAATAAAAAAAAATACAAATCAAGCAAGCAGTGGAGTTACTGGAGTAGGAGGCGCACACTAGAGGAGAAACAATTTCTAATTTTTTTTAAATTTTTTTTTCTCTCTTTAATTTTTGAGTTTTGGACCGTCGGAATTTATTGGGCAAAGAACGAAAGTTACTGTATACTACGAGGGCTATGCATAGATACCAAAAGACTTTTAAAAATTAAAAAAAAAATCAAATGACCCTCATGATACCAAAAAATCAAATGACCCTCATGACCGTTGGAGGCGAGATCCAACTTGGATCTCGCCTCCAACGGCTAGGGGGCAGGATCCAATGATCCTCATGATTCTGTCTCCTAAAAAAATAAAAAAAAATAAAAAAAAGACTTTTAAAAAAAATTAATTTCTTTAATCTATAAAATCCTCCCCTCCTCTATATAACATTTATATTTTTCATAAATATTTATTCTCTCAAATCTCATATTTTATCTCTCAAAACTTTTGCTCTCCTCTCTTGGGAAGTCGAGATTTTGTCATTTGGCATGGCTTTTTGGGAATCTCAACTTGAGTTTTGAATTTTGAGCTAGACTGTGGTGCACCGTGCACGTGATCGACCTGGCTGCTTTACTGGATAATTTATTTTAAGTTTTTTTTTTACTTTCTCTCTCTCTAGTTTCTCTCTCTAGACCTAAAATAGTTAAATCTAAAATCTATCATCTAGTCTCTAAATAAGTGTCATGTTTAATAAAAATCCTAAAAAATGACAAATACTAATGAAACATATTTAAATTTAGAAAATAAAAATTTTACACAGAGGTCTGAGGCTGCTGAAACTTTGGTTTCTCCAGTCGTCCCAACCCAAATTTTTAAAAAACAAAAAAACTAGGAGGACTTATATAGTTTGGACTCATTTTAATATAATAAAACAAAAAATGTTGGGGGTGAAAAAGAAGAAATGACAATGCAAATATTGTATGAGAATTTTAACATGCAAGAGTTCGTTTGGGACTGGACACCTTAAGAGACATGTCGAATTATGCACCAAAAAACATGGTTCATTAGATCCTAGGCAAATTCAACTTGACACTGTATTTTTTGAGACTGGATCGAGTTCAGTCTCAAAGTTTACTCCTTTCATATACTCTAGTGAGTTGGGTAGGGATGACATGACCAAACTTATCATATTGATGGGTCTTCCGATCAGATTTTTGGAAGATCCAAGGGTAGTGCGCATAATGCATACATATTTTCAACCTGCTTATCGTAGGATTCCTAGGTACACATCTGGGAATAACATACTAAAATTATATAAGTTAGAAAAATAAAAAATAATTAATGAATTTATGGTATATAGTGGAGTGGTGTCCGTGACGTTCGATATCTGGACAAGTCACTATGAATCATCCTATGCGTGTCTCACCAGCCACTATGTAGATTCTAACTGGACTACGAATAAAAAAATTTTAGGATTCTCTGAGATTTTTCATTCTCATGATGACCCGGTCATTTTTGAGTATATAATGAAAATCTTTAGGGAATATAAAATTCAAAATAAAATTTTTAGTATCATATTTGATAACGCATCTAATAATAGAGTAGCGATTAACATGTTTGTTAGAAATATTAGAGATGCATCATTAGGAGAGATTTTTCATGTCAGATGCATGTGTCACGTGATTAACCTGATTGTTCAAGCTGGTATGAATGTGTGTTCTTTCACATTTGATTATATATATAATTCACTAAAATATATTCGTACTCCTCGCAGATAACAAAAGTTTGGTAGTCTCTGTTTGTCTGCGAATCTTAAGAAGAAATTCTAATTGGATGTGAGATATCGTTGGAATTACATGTACATGATGTTGGAATCATGTGTTGGATATGAACACGTGATATTTGACTACGTCAATAGTAAGAGTGATGAATTTATTATTGACGACACTGACTGAGTTTTAGGAATTTTATTTATGAAATTCCTGAAGATTTTTTATGACATGACGTACATGTGTTCGTCGGTTTATACGCTCACGACTTGTATTGTATTCAGGTGCATATGCAATATTTAGTAGCATGTTTAGGAAGTATCGAGCTGACCCGATACTTAGTCATATGGTTGCAGAGATGGAAACCAAGTACTTGAAGTATTGGTCCACCGTTCCATCTCTTTATTGCCTCGTTGTATGCATGGACCTTAGGGTTAAGGTGGAAGAGGTAGAAAATATCCTGACTTATATTTCATCGTGCATGAACCTGGAAGAGTCACCTGAAGGGTTTATTCATGAGAAGTTGTCTAACTTGTTCACATACTACGATACTAGGTATGGTGGTGGTGATAGTGAGACTGTGATTACGGACATGGATACTTTGTTTGGAGATGATGATTTTTCAATTTAGCTACCGAGAGGGAAACGTTGGGGTGAACCATCACATAGGAGCGAGCTTTCTCGGTACTTTGATACAGATTGCTGTTCAATCCTATCATATCCTGATACAAAGAATCTTGATATATTACAGTGGTGGAAATCATATAAGTCCACATTTCTTGTGCTATCTATGATGACACAGGATCTACCGACTCCTCCGGTGTCGAGCATAGTATCGGAGTCTGCTTTTTCTGTTGTAGTGAACGTGATTTTGGATAGGAGATCAAAATTACGTCCAGATATTATTGAGGCATTGGCTTGTTTGAAGGATTGGGAGGATTCAAGGTTTGACATCCATGATCGTGCTGGAACTGGGACAGGGATTGCAGCCTCATCTACTGCGAAAGCGGATGAGTTGATTTCTGATGATGATGATCCATATGATACTGATCTTGATGTTGCGGTTGATGATGCTCATGATATGCGATTGACGATTGATGATGATCAACTATTTTTTGATTTTAATATTTTATTTTTTATTGATTATACGTTTTATTTATACGTTATGTTAAACCTTTAATTTATTTGGTTCAGACCTTCAGTATCTATTGGCTGATAGGTTATTTTTTATTTGGTTTGCTTTTGTTTTTTTTTCTTTTTAATTTTTTTAACAAAATTTTTTAATTTATTTTTTTTTGTTTTATTTTTTCATTTAAACATTTATAACTCTATAATTTAATTATAATAAATTATAAACTAATTTTATTTTAAATTATAAAAAAAATTTTAACTTTGTAATTTAATAAAATTTAAACAATTTTTATTTTATAAATTTATTATATTATACATTATCTATAATTTAATATATTTTAAATTAAACTAAAATATAAAAGTATAACATTAAAAAAATATTATTTTACCTAGCTCGTATGGTCTGGTTTGGCCTGATCGGGCCAGGCCTGCACAACACGGCCTGTCGTGCCGATGGGCCTAGCTTTTATAAATTGTGCCGGGCGGGCCTAGCTTTTATAAACCGTGCCGGGCTGGCCTAGCTTTTATAAATTGTGCCGGGCGGGCCTAGCTTTTATAAACCATGCCGGGCCAGACACGAAAGGATTGCTGTGCTTTAAAAAAAGGGCCGGGCCGGCCCGGAAGGCATGTCTGACACCTCTAGCTAGAAGCTATAAAATTGTAATAATTATAAAAGTTGGTGTGTAAATATTTAGAATACAAAATTTTGAAGAAAAAAAAAGATAATTCGAGTTTTTTTTCATGATCTCCATAAAATATCAGCTCGTTAATATATTGTTAATATTAATTTATAACAATGATTTATTCTATTTTAGAAAGAAATAATTTATTTCTATGTTTTTTATTTGCTTGTGAAATATCAGTTTAAATTATATATCTCTGAGAAAGAAATAATACTCCATAAAGTTAGTGCATAAATATTAACAACATAAAATTTGGAGAAGAGAAAGATAATTTGAGTCCTCTTCACAATCTCAATAAAACTATTAGTTTGTTGATTTGTTGCTAAATATAATTTATAATAATGATTTTATCATGAATATTTTTTTTAAGAAATAAATAATCTATCTCTATGTGTTTCGTTTACTTGTGAAATATTAGATTGGTTAATATGTCTTATTATCTAATTGTTATAGTAAAGAGTAGTTAGAGAAACAAAGTGGATGATGATTTGTTTGAGTTGGTGTTGGATTCAAAGTATCTCATAAATAATTATCATTATCATCCAAAATCATGTCTATGTATTAGATTTTTATATAGTTGTTTTTATTATTTTTATCGAGACAAAATTATTCTTAAGAAAAATATAAAAATCTATAATGTCTCCTCTTTATGTAAGTTGATGTCTAACTTGAGTTTGAATATCTTGTTAATTTTAAGTATTCTTGATTGTTGAAAAAGATCTTAAGTCCTAAAAACTTCTTTATATACCTCAACATACAAATAGCTATAATTGGGTGAACATATCGAAGGATGTCAAAGAAATATTAACTATACAAATAGCTATCATACTTATCTATTGTAATATTGTTATAATAGATGAGATTTGTGAGGACTCCTGAATGACTCTCTTAGTTAATGTGTCTCTCTAAATTTTCTATAATATTTTTGATTTATTCTCAAAAAATAATTATAAACACATCTTTCTGATATATCATTTCTTTATACAATATATTCACTTTAGGAAGAGTTTCCTATGTTTGCATACCAATGCCTTATCACGATTCTCCCAATTAATAAATAGTGAGTTGGTGTCACTCAAATATATTGACATCTATATTGGACTGATATTGCTCATAATCATTGTTTCTTAGTGTCTCTTTTCTTTTTTTTTTCTTTTTTTTTTTGGCTTTCACGCCTGCTATGCATATTTTTCAGGCACTATGTGAGATCGTCATGGCTAGGGTATGACATGATTACTCTTACACATTTTTTGTGCAACTTTTGCACACAATTTTCTCGCAAAAAAATTGTGCAATAAATGCACAGAAACTCCATGTTTCCTTCCTGCGCACCTTAAATGCATAGTAGTGCTTTTTGTGGGCCTACATTGCACACATGTATGTTTTTTCACGAGTTTGACGCTTTAATTTAATGTTATTGTGCATGTTTCTCTCTAGGAAACTCAAAGTTTGATTTCTCTACATAGGGTTTGACTCTAATATTATGTTGAAAAGTAATCTACAAACATAATAAAATATTAATAGAAAATCACAAAAAAAAAATACAAATCATGCCCTTATTTAATGGACTAATGGATTGTGGTACTCACATGTTGGGTACTCTTATTAATAATAAAATAAAGAAAAAAATAATCCAAAAAAAAACTAGAAATTCAAAAATTACAAAATATGCTATACACCTATCTGCATATGATTATAAAATTTTTACTAGCTGAAAAATAATTTTCTAGGTTTGTTAGAATAGATAAATATATATTGTTTTTAGAGGTATCAAATGGGTTGAGACTGTTCAGCACGACTCATTTTTTGTAGGTCTAGGCAGGTCACTGTGGTGAGCTAATTAGGACATGGTTTGTAGTTCCAAAATATGATAACCCAACACGGGCCGCGTTACACGGCCCATTGGTCTGCTGGTTACCTAGTTCATATCGGGTTGTGCTGGGCTGGGCCAAGTCGTGCCAAACCCACCACGGCCCCACCCGCACACTACAATTCAAATCCAGAATAGCCTAGGTAGCTTGGATTCGTTCTAGGCTAGCTTGGATCATGTCTAGGAAAGCTTGAGTTGGTTAACTGGGCGGAAACTAGGGATGTAACCAAGCTTAGTCGAGCCGAGTATTAGGCAGGCTCGGCTTGGCTTGGTTTTAAAGGAGTAGGCTCGAGCTTGTTCACGAGCCTGTTTGCGAGTTGACGAGCCGAGTTTGAGGGTGCTCGAGCTCGGCTCGTTTAACTTACGAGCCTGTTCACGAGTTTGGTTCACGAGCTTGTCCACGAGCCTGGTTAATGAGCTTGCCCACAAGCCTATTCACGAGCATATTTATGTGCTGACGAGCTGAGTTTAAGGTTGCTCGGGCTCGGCTCGTTTAACTTACGAGCCTCAAAATGATGTTTGGGAATTAAAGAAAATGTTTATTTAAAATAGCCAACATACAACTAAATTAAAAAGATAAGATAATAAAAGTTCAATTAACTTGATTGAAGTTCAAGAGTTAAAATATTCATCATGTTCATTTGTAGGAAAAATTTGTCGTGCATCAAGCCTTCTTCATGCTCACGAGCTTGTTCACAAGCTTGGTTAACGAGCTTGCTCACGAGTCTATTCACGAGCCTGTTTACGAGCTGACGAGCTGAGTTTGAGGGTGCTCGGGCTCGGCTCATTTAACTTAATAAACGAGTTTGAGTGAGCTTCTAACAAGCCGAACAGTGAGCAACTCGCGAGAAGCTCGGCTCGGTTGCAACCCTAGCTGAAACCCATCCACACAGGTAGGCATGCCATGTTGTGCCACATCTTTTGTGGTACATTGGTTCAAAAAGGTAGTAATAAATTCTTCTCCATGCCATTGTCTAACCCAACACTATCTCAGGCATGATTCCAGCCATGATGGGTCGTGCCATGTGCTAGTTTTCATGAGCCATGCCATGGATCATGGCCCATTTGGATATCTCTACTTGTTTTTGTTCATTTGGAGTCATCCAATTTGAGATAATGTCTCAGAAAGAGATCAAATACACTTATATTATCAAGTGATCCAAAGATAACCAATATGAAATAAGAGAGAGAGAGAGAGAGAGCTGTGAATAAGAAAGTACCTGAGTTAGTCAGTGTTGGGCATTACTATTCTTTTTTGTTTGTTTTTTGAGTGCAACCAAGTTTTAGAGATTAAGATTGTGATTAACTAGTTTGACTTACTTCTTATAACACCGAAGTGATCTCTATGGACGAGTTCATTTAGTGTATACTCGAAGATGTAGTTCCTATTTCTACAATAAATGGAATATTAGAAAGTATTGATAGTAGTATATTATTTTTCATAATTAGACAGTACAAATTGAATACTGACTTGTATTTAATAACGTGAAATTTATGATCGATTCTTTTTTTTACTATTGATATGTTAGCACTGGAAATCAAAGTTGAAAGTACCCATATTTTCATGAAGATTTTAAAATAAGGTGAATGTACAAAATATTGATTATTTTGTTTTTTTTTTTTTTGAATTTGATAAATGAAATATAATATATGATTTTTTATCAACAACTGTAAAAGGAATTGATTGCCATTTCCATATGGTTCAAACTTTTGATTGTGATTTGCATTCTAATTGTCATATCATATCTGGATTAAATTTTCTCCCTCGTACAAATCAAGCATGCTCCTATTTTATCTGTTAACATGCAAAGGATAAACTCTACTTTTCACTTTTTGGTAGCATTTTCTTCTTTTGTTTGTCTTCAGATTTTGCTTCTTACTCTAGTATTTTATTTTGTGGGAGGTTCTATTATACAGGTCGTCGAATTTTGTTGCATTTTGAAGCCATTGATTCTGCCTTCTTCGTTTGGGTAAATGGAACCCTTGTGGGTTATAGGTATCAATTGAACCCTTGTGGAAACTTTTTCCACCAGCAGTTTTGTTAAAGTCCATTTATTTGTAAAAACTAATATTAATTTTTGAGTTTAAATAATTTGTAGTTTTCTTTTTATTGTAAACTGCAAATTTCATGATTCACTTTCTTTTTATCAGCAATTGTTTATTGCAATGGTAGAATGGTACCCACACAAATATATAAGGGATTGACATATCAATTAAACATATTTTTAATTCTAGATATATAATCTTTATAATCATCATTTTTTAGTTAATGAGAAGAAATAATATGGAAAGATAATTCTTTGATAAATTTTTTCTCTAAGTTGATGTAGGTGTTTGTTTTTCAATTAATTTATTAAAACTAAAATTTTGCAAATTAAATTTGATGAGCATAGTATATTGTAGTATACATCATGATATATTTAGTATTGTTTTAATTTTTGGTTTGTATCTTTGTTTAATAAATGAGTGTCCATAATAGAATGAGGCGTTCTTATAATTTTTTATATGCATATTTCTATTGAGTTACAATGTAATTTTGATAATTTTTATTTATTATTTTTTAAATAGAATCTAAGTGTTATAGTTTTATAGCGTTATATGTTTTTTTAATGTTTATGCATTTGATAAAAACACCTAATTTGTGAGCACCTATAATTTTTTTCCTTAAATATAAAAATATTTAATATATGATATTTTAAGAGTGTTATTTGTATTAATTATTTTATATATAAATTTTTACCCGGTATCAAAACCAAATCAAGTGAAAAATTAAAATTATAGGTGTGTAATTAAAATTATAAACCCTAACAATAGGAGATGTGCATTCACAATGTGTCAATCTCTATTGTCACACAACTACTGTGTGATAGAACCATATTTTAGGTTTTATGGTGGTCACATAGTGAGGCATATGATGGGACATGGTATTATGTGGTGGATGTGTTGTGGTGCTTGGTGATAATTGTTTAATTGTGATTTTCTAGAATTCGGCTTTTGAAATTAGGGTTTTGAGTTATTCGATTTTTTTTTGGGTGCAATTTGAATAAAATCAGGGTTTCATAAACACTAATTTTAATTTACGGCATGTTTTTATTTTTAGGGTTTCTAACTTGTGCAACCCTAATTTTAGTTGGCAGTGTGATTTTTTGAATTGTAATATGTCATTGATATACATATAATGAGGATTTTCATTACAATGCATGTATTATATTGGAAAAAAGGTCATACTAGAGTAATTATTGAGTATTATTTTTAGAGAGGAGATTGATAGTTTTATAAAGTACTAAAAGAGCTAGTATAACTATTATAGTTATCTAAGAGTCCTCATAGAGTTCACCTATTATAATATTTACATTTACTAAAAATGAGTATATAAAATTATTCTCCAAGGTAGTAATAAATTATTTCGTTCTTATGTATATTATTGATTATTTCACTCTTACATTTATTTTATACTTATGAATTATTAGCATAAAAGGTAATACTCATATTATTGGTAAATTTTATCAAATTTACTCTTTTTTTGTTTCAAATATTCAAAAGTTATTGGATATAATAATATTCAACTTGAATTTTTATTACTTTGTATTTTGCTTATTATTGATTATTCTGTAAGTTTATTTTATATGAGTTATATTTTCAGATAAATCAACCTAAATTTAATTTTAACTTTTTTATATATTTATTTGTAAGATTGAGAGACTTTGCGGAAGACTTTATTTGAGATTGAGAATGATGAATTTGTATGTTTTCTCTTTGTCTATGAGATGATATTCTTGATGTTTTCTCTTTGACTATGAGAATTATGAAGTTGTATTTTACTTTTTTTTTGTATTCTTAGTTTGGTTATTGACATGATTAAGGATCATTTGATCTTTTACATTCTGTTAGGAATATTTTATCTTAGTTTTAAAAATATTTTAATCCAAGAACATGAGACATATCAGTTAGGAAAATTTAATCAAATTTCATATCTTATATGTTAGTCTGACTTGAGTAAAGACCATTTGATTTGATACACTCAAGTTAGAGGTGTCAAATGGGCCGGGCAGCCTGGGCCCTGCCCGAGGCATGGTTCGCCTATGTTGTGCAGTACCTAGGTCTACCAGGCCTCATATCGGGCCAGCGATGCCACCTCCCTCCCCCGAGCTCTGACATTGAGGCTTGAGCCCTACTTTTCGTCGGTCCTGTAACCAGACCTGACCTGTCAGTCCCTTTTCGCCAGTCCGAGCTTGAGGGTTCCAAAAGCCGAAACTTCTGGAACCTATGACCTTTTGGGTTGGTTAAATGGTCGAACTAGCCCAAATTGTCCAAAAAATAAATTTTAATGTTGGTCGTTAGATTTTGCCTCAATGGCTAGGAGGCAGAATCTAATGGCCCTAAGGATTCTGTCCCAATTTAAAAAAAAAAATTCAAAAAAATCAAAAAAAAATTGTTTCAAAAAAAATACTTTTCAAATCTATACAACTTCTCCCTCCCTCATTCATTAATTTTAAGTTTTTTTACTTTGCTCTCTCTCTCTCTCTCATATTTTTAATTTTCTCTTTCTTTTCGTCTCCTCTCGACTTTCTTTTTTTTCTTTTGCTTTTGGCTTTCAGCTTTCGGCTTTCGGGACTAGGGTGTATATTGTGGACTGTAAGTGTGACTTGCCGATCATGGTACGTTGTGAACATCAACAAGGCAAAGTTATTTTATGCATTATAATTTATGAGTATTTTTTTATTGCTTAGTTAAGTTTAATTTTAAATTTTAGTTAGCATTAGTTTAAATTTTTAACTTTAGAATTAATTTTAGTTTAATTAAGTTTAATTAATATATTAATTTAAAAATATTAAATATAATATAATTAAAAAAATAAATAAAAAAAATGATAAATAATAATTTTTATTACGATAACGAAATTAATTTAAACGTAAACATAGAAAATTATAATATAAATAACGAAAATACTACGAAAAGGTCAGAGGTCGTTGAAATTTTGGTTTCTCCGGTCGCCTCGATCCAAATATCTAAAAACAAAAAACTAGAAGAACAATAATAGTTTGGACTCACTTTAATATAATACAATAAAAAAATATTAGGAGTGCGGAAGAAAAATTGGTACAATGTAAATATTATAAAAAAGTTAAGCGGTAAGAGTTTGTGCGTGACTGGGCATCTCAAGAGACATGCCGAATAATACACCAAAAAATATAGTACATTAGATTTTAGGCAAACCCAACTCAACGGTGGGTTCTTTGAGGCTAGATTCAGTTCAGCCTCAATATTGACATCCTTCATATACCACAACGAGCTAGGGAGGGAAAATATGCCTAAACTGATTACCACGATGAGTCTTTCGATTAGATTTTCACAGGATCCAAAGATAGTTAATATCATGTAAACTTATTTTTAATTTGCATATCGTAGGATTCATAGGTCCAAATTTATGAATGACATACTAAAATACTATAATTTAGAAAAAAAAATAATAATTAATGAATTTAAGGATTGTAGTGGAGTGATGTCCATGACATTTGATATTTGGATTGGTCACGAAGATACATTTAATGCATGTTTTATTACTTATTATGTAGATTCTAAATGAATATTAAATAAAAAAAAATTAGAATTTTTAGAGATTATCTATTCTCATGAGTCATGATGATTCGATTATTTATGAGTGCATGATGAAAATTTATAGAGAATATAAAATTTTAAATTAAAATATTTAATATCATATTTTATAATACATTTAACAATGAAGTTACAATTAACATGTTTGTTAAGACTATTATAGATTGACCAATAGAAGAGATTTTTTATGTTAAATGCATATATCACATCATTAACCTCATAGTACAAGTGAGTATGAAAGTTGTTATCTCCACTTTAGAAAACATATGTAACTTAATAAAATTTCTTCGTACGCCTTGTAGATAATAGGAACTTGGTACTCTCTATTTGTTTGCAAGTCTAAAAATGAAGAAATTTTAATCGAATGTGAGACACTATATGAATTACATACCTTATTGTAGAGTCATGTGTTGGATGCGAACACGTGATATCTGACTACGTCAATAATAAAAGTGACGAAATTATTATTGATGATTTTGACTGGGCTACATAAATTTCATTTATGAAATTTCTGAAGATTTTTTATGACACAACCAACATATGTTCGTCAGTATATACTTTCATCACTTTTATTATACTCAAGTACATGTGCAACATTAGTAATATATTTAGCAAGTTTAGAGATGATTTAACACTTAGCGATATGATTATATAGATTGAAATCAAGTACTTAAAGTACTGGTTCACAATTTTATCTCTTTATTATCTAGATGTCTGCATGGATCCTAGGGTTTAAGTGAAAGGGATAGAGAATATTTTGACATATATATCTTCGTGCATGAATCAGGAAGACCAACTTGAAGGATTCATTCATGATAAGTTGAATGATCTATTTTCATACTATGATATTAGATATGGTGGTGATAGTGAGGCTCCAAGTGCGGACATAAATACCATATTTGGAGATGATTTTTTCATTTAGATAGTGAGGGGAAATGGTGGGGTGGACAGTTTAATATGAGAGAGTTGTCTCGGTAGATAGATATCGGTTACTATTAAATCCTATTACATTTCAATAATAAGAAATTTGATATTTTATACTGGTGAAAATTATGAGTCAACCTATCTTGTGCTATCTTAGATGACACGAAATCTACTGATTTTTTCGGGGTCGAGTATAGTATTAGACTCTATTTTTTTGTTGTAGTAAATGTGATTTTAAATAGGAGATCTAGATTATGTCTAGATATTATTGAGGTATTAGCATGCATGAATGATTGAGAGGATTCGAGCTTGGGCATCCATGATTGTTCTGGGACTACAGCAAAAGCGGAAGAGTTGGTTGTCGATGATGATTTGTGAGATATTGATGATGATTAACAACTAATATGAGATTAAGACTTTAATGATTGAGCTGAGAGCTTGAGCCTAATTTATTGCTTATGACCTACTGTTATTGATACACTGATACTGATATCATCATTGATCAAATACTGACGAGATTAATATTTATTATTTTTATTTATTATTTTTGGATTGTCTTTGTTTATTTATTTTTTGTCAATTTTCTTATTGGCCTGTCCAAGCATGACCTAGCCCGAAATACTAAATAGTTGGGCCAACGAGCCGTGCCAGGTTGGCTATGCTGAAGCCGTGGCATGCCAGGCATGACATGGTGGCCCGATTGGGGCACCTAAAATGGGTCGGCCCAGCCTAAATTGGTCCTTTTGACACCTCTAACTCAAGTATATGAGGATCTATTAGAAAAATAAACTGAGAGGACTTTAGGTACTTGATTATTTATCTTGATAATTATTCGAGATATACATGAATATATTTATTTTGTGACAAATTATTAATATTTTTTATTTTTCAGATATTTTATATAATAATAAAAATTTATTTTGAAAAAAATTTTAAAATAATAATATATTAGATTATATGTTATACATATTTATTAATTATTGTATGAATCACAAATTGTATATCATATTTTTTGTACTGCATATCATAATAGAATGAAATTACTGAAAGAAAAAATAAATATTGAATTTTGATTACTAGAATTGTTTTTTAAAAAGAGTTATGAAATATTTTTGGAGTATTATAATTTTAATCATAATTTATCTCACCAATTAGATATTTTATTTTATCTTTTTTAGTATATGTTTTTTTGAATTTAATATCATGAAGAGAGATTATGTTGTGTTGTTTGTTTCTTAATATTTTTAGATATATTTATTTTAATCTTGATTACTCTTTGAGACAGTATAATTTGGTAGCTAGAGGCTTGAAGTATACTTTTCTTGGATACTATGATATCAAAAGAAAGTATAAATATTTTTTACTAGAGACTGATATAATTTTACTTAGTGCAAATATAATCATTTGTAATTTTAATTTTACTTTTATTGGATACTATTCTTCATATATTCTTTTAAATAATTTGTAATTTTAATTTTGTGAATTGCAATGCCAGTGATAGTTTTATTGTCATGATGAGCAGTGATTTCTAAGTATGAGAATATGAGGTGCAAGATCATAAGTATATGTCATGTACAAAAAAATAAGGTATACATTGTGATTGAATTTTAATTAATTTATTTTATTTAGATTTATAAATACATTAAATAATTAGATTAAAAATTAAAAAATATTTCTCCATTTCTTACTTGTCTTTTCTCACAAATTTAAAAATGATGAATAATAAATTAAATAAAAATGAATTTTATCTAGATTTAGATAGATAATAATGACAACTAGACCAAAAGATCTGATGCCAAAATTAGATTATTTTCAATATTTTTTATCTATTTTCATTAAAAAAAACTTAAAATTAGATGAATTTCATTAGTTTGGATACACTTCAATATAATTAAAAATAATATTAGGCATGTCAAAGTTCGAAGAAGATTTGTCCGTGTATATATTGTCAAAAATATATATGTAAGTTAGAGTGCTAGTGATATTGACCACCTTTAGAGATATGTTGATAAATATTTTAAAAAATATGGTATATATGATCTAAGGAAAACCTAACTTAGCAATATAGTCTTTAAAATTTGATTAACTTCAAGTGTATTGATCTTTTTATTTATTGTAATGAGTTTGAGAGAGAAGACTTGACTAAATTGATTATTAGCACGAGTTTTTTAATTAAATTTTTAGAGGATTCTTGAGTAGTTGATATAACACAAACTTACTTTCAACTTGATTATCATAGAATTCTTATGTCTACAAGTAGGAATGATATAATACATATTTTAAATTAGAAAAATAATTAGTAATTAATCAACTTTGGAAACATAGTGGAATGATGTCAATGACGTCCAATATCTGAACTAGGACTTCATTCGCATGTCTCACCTCACACCATATTGATTCTAAGTGGAAACTTAGTAAAAAAATTTTAGGATTTTCTATTGTTCTTAATCTTCATGATGATTTTGTCATATACGAGTGTCGGATGAGAATTTTTAGGGAATATGATATAAACTTTTTAGTATCATATTTGATAATGTTTAAAATAATGATATTGTCATTAATATATTTATCGGAACTATTAGAAATGAGCCTTTAGTTGATATTTTTCATGCTAGGTATATGTTTCATGTAATTAATCAAATAATATAAGTAGGAATTTTTTCGAATTTGAAGACATGAAATTCACTAAAATAACTTAAAATATCTTGCAGACAACATAAATTCTATACCCTATGTTTGTCAGCTAGCTTAAAAAAGAAAATATTATAAATGGATGTCAAGTATTATTGGAATGATACCTATATAATATTATAGACATGTGTTAGCTATCAATACATGATATTTGACTACATTAATAGTAATAGTGATAAACATATTATTGATAATTCAGATTATGAGATAGAAATTTTATTTTTGAAAAATTTGAAAATTTTTTTTGATATGACAAATATGTATTTGTTAGTGTATATTATCATTACTTATATTATATTTGAGTGCGTATGTAATATTAAT
This sequence comes from Sapria himalayana, assembly GCA_029783825.1. Lineage (NCBI taxonomy): Eukaryota > Viridiplantae > Streptophyta > Magnoliopsida > Malpighiales > Rafflesiaceae > Sapria > Sapria himalayana. Next base: position 377,877 of record JAREIK010000781.1, on the reverse strand, counting down.
AATATGTTTAGCATGTATAAAGGACACTTTAATTTTTATGTAATGATTATCGAGATGAAAACTAAATATTTAAAATACTAGTCATCAATTCAATCTCTTTGTTGCTTGGATGTTTGTATAGATTATAGGGTTAAAATAGAAAATATAGAAAATATATAAGATACATATTCACCTGCACGAATTAAGCAGAAAAACCTGATAATTGAATTCATGAAAAAATTAGCTAACATATTTATATATTACGATATTAGATATTGTAGTTGTAGTGAGATTTTGAGTATGAACATAGACATCTTATTCAGAGATGATATTTTTGCAATTCTGTTAGCACGAGGTAAATGATGGTGTAATTCGTCGAATATGAACAAATTGTTTCGGTACTTAGATATTGATTACTATTTAATCTTATCACATGATGATAATAAAAATTTAAATATATTGAGTTTGTGAAAATTATACGAATCCAAGTCTTGGGCCATGGTGGAAATACTTGATAAGGATTCCTAGATGGATTCGAGTCCTTATCGAGTATTGGTAGTGTTCTCGAACTCTTCTCTTGAAATAACTTCTAACAAGCATTTCTGGTATAGCTCATCTCATGTATTGTGTGTACTTATTCAAGGCTATTTCATATTTGTCTACACCTTTGTTGTGATTAATATCTTTTTAATTATTAGTACATAAGCAATGTGGTGTATCTATACTGACTCTCAGTTTACCTCATATAAACTGAATTACTTGGTGATAAAATTTTGGTTTGCTAGGAAATTCTCTATCATCTATGATCTAGTAATGAAATGCGAAAACTCATCTGAAATGAATATAATAATATTATGCTATAAAGTTGCTTTATCTATCTCACTTTCTCCATAATATGAATCTTTGCTGTAAAATTTTTAAGAGCTATGTAATTAATTGAGTGAACTATGTAAAATAATTAGTAATCTGCTCAACCTCTCTATTCCTCTCCATTCTTAGCCCAATACGTTATAAAACTACATTATATATTTCTATCGTCTGAGTTGAGTATGATGATATTGCTAATTTGTGTGTGATCTTGTATTTTGTATAATATGAGAAAAATGATAGTAACTCTAATTTCATGGATTATCACATAATAATTAATAAGATGATAATTATTATGTAGTCACTTTTGATTCATCTTATCATTAAATGGTTCATTTGTCTTAGGCGGTGTTTATTTTTTCGGCTTAATGCTGAAAACAAATTAGTTTCGGCGTTAAGCCGAAACATGTTATATTTTTTTTATACTTTTTACTTAAAATTATTTAAAAAAATGCTTAAACTGTCAAGCTATTTTTTTTTTGGTTTTTTTCTATTCAGAAAAAGCCAAACCGAAAAATGCTGGATCGAAAAATGCTGGTCCAGTATTTTTCGATTTCTTCTTTGTAAACAAAAAATCCTTTCTCCCTTAATAGAAATAAAATATATATAAAAAAACAAACTACTTAATACTTAATGCTTTTAAGTATCATTAAGCATCAAGCTCAAAAAAAGTTCTATTAAGTATTAAGTAAAAAAAAACTAACGCCCGCTTAGTCTATTATTTCTTGACTAAAGAATCACATCCCAACTCCTATTGTTCATTATGTGTAATTGTAATTTCTGAGCTTCAATAAAATAATTATCACAGTTTAATCTTTCTCCATTGACAAATGCCATAAACCACCGAGTATGGCAATGAAAAAAATAATACACCAAGTCCACCATATAGTATGCCTTGTTGTATCAACCATGTACTAATGATGTCTTTTGTCCTAGTGGCTAAGGCTGAGGTACTCTAGGGGAGGGGAAGAGGACATGAGTTCAAATCCTACACTTTGCGGATGTGGAACTGTGCCTCCCAAAAAATCCTCAAGGGGCTGGGCCAATTGAGGGTTTATAGGGTATGGGGCCGCGCAAGCGGTGAGGCCAGTCACTATAAAAAGCTTACCCGAATCTTAGTTGTTGTATCAACCATGTGCTTAACAGGCCGTGATGGGCCTGGAGAGGCAACCCACATGCTGCTAGATCATATGGCACCACACGCCTCGTCAGGGCTGCCTGCCTGAGCTAGACCTGGCCCAGGTTGAAATGCTTGCTCGTGTCATGCCGCAGGATGGGCTGAACTCGTACTATGAGTTTGCACATGAATCTCACGTGCCGTAATTTTTTAATAAGAACACGTGGGGTCTAATAGGAATGGGTGCATTAGCTATCCTCATCTCCGACCTGACCCGTCTGTAGTCTTTTCACCGAGCTAAGGCTAGCTTGGATCGAATTCAGGCTAACTTCCCGACATGAAATGACTTGTGCCTAGTGCCCGGGTCATTCCAGGTTAGCCGTTGACTGGTCATATACTTTCATGTTGGGTCATGTCGAGTCAAGCAACAACCAGTCAGTCAATAATGGCGTCAAGCTTATGTGACTTGCAAATCAGCAGCTGCCACAGTGTTCTGAAAATTTGACATTGACTTCCTCTGCACATCACTTGCAAAATCGGCACAACAACTCTGATACCAATACAATGCAGAAAATGCATGATCAACTGAAAAGGAAAAAATACACATAATAATCTCACACAATAAAAACCTACCTACTCCTCCATAGACGATTACAGTTAACTAAAGCTTAGAGACAAAGCACAAAACTATAACATTGGTTGCTTTTGAGTTTTTGTTAGTTAAATATTTTCTCTTAAGGAGATTATTTTTTTGGGGAAATTATGCAATAGTACATTATTTTGAAAATATTTAAAAGATTCATATTTTTTATCTTTGGAAAAAAATATATCAAAAATAAAAAATATTTATGTTTTAATGTACTAAAAAAGAGAAACCAAAAAAATACCCTTAATGTATTAAAAAAAACAAACAATATTTCTGAAAATGCTATTTATGTATATATGTGTGTGTGTGTGTGTGTATACATATATATAAACCTATACATGTTTATATACATTTATAAATGATTAAATACATATACGTCTATAAGTTTAACCTTATATATATGATTTATATACATCTAACCATATATAAACGTATAAATATTTATATGTTTATTAAACATATTAACTTAAATTTATTTATGGAATTCTAATTGATGTTATCATCTAGTTTAACCTTATATAAATGGTTATATACGTTTATATAAATGTCACATATATGTTTATATATGGTTAAACATACATTACTATTTATATAATGTTAAACATGTAAATGTATAGTTGTTTATATATGTATAACCATTTATAAATATATGGAAGTGCATATACATTTATATAAATGATGTATATGCATTTATATATGTTTATATAAACATATATAAATGTAAATAGTATTTTAAAAAATATTGTTTATTTTATTTTTGATTTTTTAATGTACTAAGGGTATTTTTGGGTTTCCTTTTTAAGTGCACAAAATATAATTTTTTTTCTTTTGGTGTATATTTTTTTTGAATACGAAAAGCATGAGTCTTTTTTTTTTTTTTTAATTTTTTCAAAATAGTATACCATTACATAATTTTTTCTTATTTTTTTGTTTGAAGATTTAATACCCTTTTTTGTGAATTGTCATATCATTAAGGATAAAATCTAGATTGACTTAATGTTTATTATCTACTTTCTACCAGGGACCAACTTACTGGCATGTTTATAAAGATGCTTAATGATTCTCATATCATGTTGTTCTCTTATAAATTTAATGTTCAAGATATGCACACACTAGATTGAGGGTGAAAATTAAGATAATATTTCTTATTTATTTGTGCTATATTTTTTATTTTTTTTTTGTTGGTTTTTATTTTCAAGTTGAGATGAATGATATGTTGGTTTTTTTTTCAAATTTTTTCAATTCATTTCTTGTTTAAATTAACATGAATTTGATGAATTTATTTGGATCCATTTTATAAATTCAAGTTGTGTCATCACAGCCAGGATAGCAGGCTACCTGCGGAGTTTGAGATATCAGATTATTGTTATTCTACGAAAAAGAATGTTCTAGCAATTCAGGTGTTTAGATGGAGCGATGGGTCTTACCTCGAAGATCAAGATCATTGGTGGTTGTCTGGCATACATCGAGATGTACTTCTTTTATCCAAACCACAGGTTTTTATTTCTTTATCTCTGTACTCATGTTGTTCTAGCTGAAGCTTTTGAAGTAGGCAAACAAATTGCTTTCAGTTTTTAAAGTGAATGAAAGGGACTGAGGGAGGATTACTTATTGAAAAGTTTTAGCAAATCATATATAGAACAAGATAGAGAAAACAAATTGATATATGAATCAATGCCTAGTTAGAGAAGATGTTTATATGGAGAGTGAGACTAGAAGATCATGATTTTATTTTTTTTTTTATTTTTGAGTTGCACTTTGTTATAGCGAAAACAATGCTCGTAGTAACAAAAAAAAAATAAGTGCAACATTGAATTTTTACACACCTATTGTTCAGCCATCTGGTGTAGTCCTGCCAAGCAAATCTAAATTACAATTTGTATCTTTGAGCAACAGTGACTTACTTTCAGTATATTAAGTTGAAAGTCGGACTCACATCATGTGGGAATTCACAAAGTTTATCTAATCATGATGTTGCTATATCTAAAAAAGAGTACCATAATTTTATTTTAAATAATTATGAACTTATTGTAGTTTTTAGACATTGCTTATTGCTATTATCCCAAATTGTTTGATGATTATATCAAGAGCAAACAACTATGTCACTGGTAATTGTTGGAGAAAACAAAAGTAAGTTGATGTTTCTTCAAGTTTGTTGTGAAGATGTTTGTTGACTATTTTATTATTTGAATATATGTCATAGTAATGGTTTTATTCTAAATTTTTACCTAAAGAAAAAAAATAGTATAATTATGTGTTTTATTTGCTCATGAAATATTGAATTGAAGGCTATATATCTTGTTGCCTATTTGTCATAGTTATGTGTAGTAAAAAAAGAAAATGAATATTTGATCTTCTTGAGTAGATGTTGAATTCAAAATATCAAACAAGTAATTATTATTATTATCTTAAATTCTATCTCTGTATTGAATTTCAATATAATTATCTATATTTTATTTTTTTAGATATAAACAATCTTCAAAAAAGTATAAAATTTTATCGTAGGCTTTTTCTTGATACAAGTTGATGCCTAACTGAAACTTGAATATCAAACTAAATGCAAGTGTTTGTAATCGTTGAATGAGATCCCAAGCCTTGGAGACTTCTCCATATATCTCAGTGTTTATGAAAATTTAAAAAATGACTAATTATACTAATTGCATATGTTATATCTAGTCGGATAATAATTAGATAATTAATTTTATATGTGATTCTTTTATAAGTAGTGGAGTCAACTAGAGGACTCACATCGGATGATAAATTAAGAGTATTTTATAGTTCACAACTCAATAATTTTATCTTTGTAAGAATATCAAACACATTTTCTTTTATATGAGAAAACAATACCTTTCTCGGAGTTAAATTTTATATATCCTAAGATTATCCAAGTCTCATAAGATTTTTTATCTGAAACTATAATTGAAAGTATATTTTGAGTTGGGTGATTTCTAACTCGTCATTCCCCATAATTATAATATAATTTATGTATATAATGGAAAAATTACTTGAATAATATATTAAATTTTTACCCGGCCTTATTTTTCATGCAAATTAAGAATAGTCATCTTTAAAATTAATAAATTACTTGAATCTTTCCTGGGCCTTATTTTTACTAGGCCTCAATACATCTAAGTGCATTAAATTGAATGAGTTATTGTTCACGACAACCCATTGTTTAGGATATGGAGCTTTAATATATTTTTATAACTGACATATCCTACATGTGAGAGTTGAAATATCTCTAAGAGGAGGATAAAGAATTTTTAATTTGTTCAATGAAAAATAAATAAGTCAAGAATACTAAAATTAAGGATTTAACACTCTCAAACATGTAGTTGGAATTATATCGTAGAAGCATAGTCATGTGGTCCATTTCATTCAAACCAAATTGATTTTTTTTTCTAATTAATTTAATTATGCATGTCAATAGAAAAAAAAATTAAATTTGAGTTACCTAAAATGATAATTTATAAAAAGGAGACTAACGGAATACTCAAAAATAAAATACACATGTAACAACAATAAGGAACTTAGCTGAAGACTTCTGTATTTGAATGACCTTCAAATTATTTTGCTAGGTTACAATAATATACTTGAAGTATGAGAAATATTTGAAGAATGATAAATGTATTTATAGTAAGTGTTATAAACTCATAATAATTGAATTCTTTAAGGATTTTTGGATGACTTCAATTGTCTTTCTCTCTGAATTATCTATAGTACTATCAATTTTCTTTTTAGATATAACTTATAATATTTGTCTTTTGTATGATCTAAATCATTGTAGTGATTTCACAATAGTTGAATTCTATAAGGATTTTTGGATGACTTCATTAGACTCTCTGAATTATCTATCGTACTATCAAATTTCTTTCGAAATAACTTATAATATTGTCTTTTGTGTGATCTATTTCATTGTAGTGATGTCACATGAGTTGACTTCAATAGAGCTCACATGAGTTGAGTGCTCCTATCAAACAAAAAAAATAAAAAATAGTAAAAATAGAAAGAGAAACCTCTAACACCTCCTTGCAAATTGATGTGGGAAAGTCCAACACATTGAAACAATAAAAAAAAATTCAAGCTAATTTGAATCAGAACCAAATAATAGACTAATAATAATGGGAGCAATAATAAGACAATAATGTTCTACATAATGAAGTTGGTAACAATGGGAGTAATAATTGAGGTAGCCTATGCTATTTTGTTGAGATTGTTAAGAATTAAAAGATATTCTTGAATATCTTCTATTTTATTTCATAGCTTTCTTGTATATTATTTTTTTTATTTATACTGATTTTTTGTCTTCCAAATTTCTATAAATAGGTAGGACCTATGATGTATTTGATTCATTTAATTAAAAAAAATATTTTTTTCTTCTTTCTTCACATGGTATTGAAGGCATGAAAGGTTTAGGTTCGGGGTTTGCCATATATTCAATTATGACAACCCATCTGATAGTCTAATCTCATTTTAGTCTTTCCACATTCATCACAAAAACCATAAAGATTCTTCATCATTGTCATACATTTACCATCGCTAGCGTGTTGTTTCGGTACCATCTTCGACTATCCTTATCGGTGAGATATCACCACCATTAAACTCGTAGGCCATCGATCTACCCATTAAAGGAAAGAAATTTAGCAACCGCCCTTCGGCGACCGAACTTCACCACCAGGCTCGTCTATTTTTGGTGAAGCCTCGTAACATCTTGCATCCTTGGTGTGATGCCTCCAATCATGTGTTTTTACCTAATTTCTTTTAGGCAAAGCTTGGTTCTCTAGAATATTTGTGTTTTCTTTCCTTTTTTTGTGACCTACCATTTTCAATAGGCTTCCTCAGACACATCAGTAATGTTTGTTCTATCTAATCTTCATAGTGATTCCTTGAATTCTCCTGATGGACATCGAGGCAGATGCTAACTATCTTATTGTATTTTTTGTAATAGACTGGGTCACCTTCTAGATCGGTGTTATCAATTGCATGGTCTCCCACCTTGTACTGTAAATGTGGCCCATTCCTTTGGATCACCTCCACCTTTAGCTGAGGATCAACCTTTTCCTTTATCTCAAGGTATAACTCTTATGCTAGGGGAATATGAGCAGTTTCTTCATCTCACTCATGTTGTTAAATTAGTTTTTATTGCTTCTATTGCCTAGATCGGTGATTAATTTGCTTATCTTGTACAATATCTAGGTTCATGGATTCTTGATTCTAATGTATCTGATTATCTATTTGGTAATAATGATATCTTTTCTTTTCTTACTATCATTTTATTTTTACCTATGATTACATTGGCTAATGAGACTCAAATCATGGCCATAGGTATCAAGTCAGCCTGTCCCCTATCATTTTTATCTTTTATTTTTGTTCTTTATGTTCTTGTTTTTTTATTTAATATTATATCGGTCAGTAAATTAATTTATGACCTTCATTGTTCGATTATCTTTTCTCATTTTTCTATCACCTTGCAGGACCAAAGTATGTAGAGAATGATTAGCATAAGACATGAGTCTCAATGATTTTATTATCTCAGTTCGACTTCATCTTCCACTATCTGCACATCAACATACTCGTGCGAGTGTGAGTCGCACGAGTATGTTTGGGGAACATACTTGTCTATCGTCGTCTTGGTCATCCTTATATTTCCAAGCTTCAAAAGATGATTTCTCATTTTTTTAGCTTATCTTCACTAGAGCGTGGGTCGTGTCAGCTTGGGAAACGTACTCGTTTTTCATTTCTCAAGTGCTTAGAGTCTCGAACCAAGTTTCTTCTTGAGCACGTACATATTGATGTTTGGGGCCTGTCCCAAGTCTACTTTAGGTTTTCACTATTTTGCTATATATATATATATATATAATTTTTTTCGTTATACCTAATTTTATAATGAAAATTTGAACTGAGTTATTTTTTGTGTTTCAATTTTTTTTGCTAAGATTAGTAATTAATTTTATATTTTTATTTGCATCTTAAATAATGATAATGTCTTGGAATATTTTTCTGTCAATTTTTTAATTTTTTATCCTCTTATGAGATTCTTTATTAGTTTTTTTATGTTTACACGCCACAACAAAATAGGGTTGTTGAGTATAAGAATTGTCACTTAGTTGAGACAACTCACACTCTTTTCCTCCACCCTAAAGTTCCTCAATATTTTTTTGGGAAATACTTTATTAACTATCTTCTTTTTAATTTAATTGCATGTCATCTTTTGTCTTAGGTGATCAAGTTTTTTATTTTCTTCTATTTTCTAATCAATTCTTATTTTGTCTTCTTCTACATATTTTTGATTGTTCTTTTTTTGCCCACATTCTTACTCCTAGCCAAGATAAGCTTTCTGCTAAGGCAACGAAATACATTTTCTTGGTTATTCTCACATTCAATGTGGGTAATGCTATTATTCTTTTGATACTCATCGATATTTTATGTCTGTTGATGTTATATTTTTTGAGCATACTTCTCTTTTCTTTATCTTGCTATCTCTCGATCCCAATATATCATCTATGTCTCTCATCTTTATTCATTAACTTTTTAGCTACTCTACCTCATTCTTTGCAGGTTTATACTCGTTTATCTTGTAATTCTCATTTTATTTATATTTTTCTATCTTTTATCGTTTATCTCTATCATATTGTGTATTTATTTCTATTCATCACACTGTCCATGATGCCATCTCTCATTCGGGTTGAAAATAGGCAATTGCTGATGAAATAGCTCTTTTGCATTCTACTGGCACATGGGACCTTGTCCCCTTACCTGTTGGCAAGTCTCCTTTTGGTTTTTGTTGAGTTTATACGGTTAAGATTGGTCCAGATAATTAGGTGGATCATCTAAATGGTTATCTGATTGCTAATGGGTATACTCAAATATATCGGTCTGATTACGATGACACTTTCTTTAATGTTGCCAAGTTTGCTTCCATTTGTCTTCTTTATGGCCACTATAAACTCTTTAATGTTGCCAAGGTGAGCATCACAAATATCTTTTTTCATGGCGATCTAGCTGAGGAGGCATTTATGGAGAAACCATTGGGATTTGTTGCTTATGAAGAGTTTGATTTAATATGCATGCTATATCATTCCTTATATGGTTTAAAGTAGTCACCTAGAGCTTAGTTTTGTTGCATTAGCTTTTTGGTACATGTGTTTAGTATGACTCGAAGCAAATTAGACAACTTCATATTTTATTATCATAGATTATCAGGACAGTGCATCTATCTCATTGTTTATGTGGACGATATTGTTATATTCGGCAGTGATCATGATGATATTTAGAAACTTAAACATCTCTTCAGTCACTTTCAAACAAAAGACTTGAGATAACTCAAGTATTTTTTGGGGATTGAATAGCTCAACCTAGTTTCACTGTGGTCATATATCAGAGGAACTATGTCTTGAATATATTGGAGGAAACTAGCATGCTAGATTGTAAATCAGTAGGCACTCCTATGGATTCAAATGTCAAACTTGTATCTGAATAGGGTAAGCCTCTATGAGATCCAGTGAGATATCGACGACTAATGAAAAGACTAGATTATCTCACTATTACTTGACCAGATATTTCTTTTCCTGAGAATATGATTAGTCAGTTCTTGTAGTCACCATGTGATAGTCACTAGGATAATGTGATTCGTATTCTTTGATATATCAAAGGAATATTAGGCCAATGAGTGTTATATGAAATAAAGATTACACTTAGATTATTGGATATCGTGATGTAGATTGTGCTGACTCGCTTATAGACAGGTGCTCTACTTTAGGATATTATATATTTATTAGAGGTAATTAATATCATGGAAAAACAAGAAAGAAGATGTAGTGGCTAGCTCTAAAGCTGAAGCTGAGTATCGAGTTATGACATTGGTAACTTATAAACTTAAATGGCTCAAACAGTTTCTTCAAGAACTAAAATTTAGAAATGATGGCCAAATGATGCTTATGTGTGATTACCAAGCATTTCTACGCATTGTTTCCAACTTAGTCTTTTATGAAAAGATCATACATATTGAAGTGTCATTCGAGAGAAGATTGTCTCAAGATACATGGCTGCTAGTTTCATCAATTTGAGTAATCAATAAGTAGACATTTTCACCAAGTCTTTTCAAGGTTCAAAGATTCAGTTCATTTATAATAAGCTTGGTGCATATAATCTATATGATCCATCTTAAGGGAGAGTATTGAGAATCATAGGATATCCTTGAATATCCTCTGATTTATTTCCTCTGCCTTTCTTGCATATTATTTTTTTATTTATATTGAATTTATTTTTTTTATTTTTTCTTGTCTTTCTAACCTCTTTAAATAGGTAGGACCTATGATATATTTGATTCATTTAATAAGAAAGAAAATTTTTTTATCTTATCTCTTCGCAGAGATAATATTTGAGTGATCAATAAACTATTATAGGTTGTCCAAATGGGAATGATCCTAAATTCTTTGCTTCTTAGAGTTTTTTTGAATTTATATGGCTTACAAATAAGTAAAGCATGCTTAAGAAAGTTTGATCACTATCGATCAATTGGCAAAGTGATTTTATCCCACAAAGCATAGCTATTTTAGTGAGATGATAATTGTTTTCTACATGATTGCAAGCCAAGAAAATAATATCTGGCAATATTTTTTTTTTTTTGTAAATCTGCCGCAACAATGGGTAGTTAGGAAAGCAAACCCAATAAGACTCGTGGGTGTTCAAAATGGTGAACTGAATCTGCCGCAACATTAGGTTCGTAACAACAATGCCACCACCATCTTACTCTTTAACGGAATGAGGAGACTCTACTCAATAATGATTAGAGGATTAGGCAATGAAAAATTCAAGTTATCATCTAATTTGAATTTCTCCACATCATTAAGATCATTACCCATAATATTTGTATTTGGTTTATGTCGTGCCAAGTTGTGCCGAGTCGTGCCAAGCTGGGTCAAACCTGGCCAGGTCAGGCTTACCTGGTCTGGCTAGCCGGGCTGAAACCTGCCAGCATGGTCCGTTGTGCTGAGACATGCTCTGTTGTGTGTTAGTGACACACAGGCCATGAACCTCCCTTTCAAATTGAGAGGGTTTGTTCAATTCCTTACTAACAAATTCCTAGTTAGGGTTCTGTCCAAAATATCATCATATGACTCTAATATCATGTTGCAAATTAGTATGAAAAATAAATAACATAACAACTAAAATTAATAACACAATATAACTGAAAACAACTTAATTTAACAATTTATAACTCAATATGAAAACATTCATAAAACCCTAATATAGTTAGCAAATTAATTGGGACGAACCATATGAGTTGGGTGCTCTCATCAAATAATAAAAAAAAATTTAACTATAAGAATAATAAGAGAAAATTATAACAAAATTGAATTTTAAAAACAGCAAGACATTTGAAATTATAGTTTAAAGAAAAAAAATATTTTTGCCTATTTATCTTAAATTTTTATTTAAATTTTTTAAAACTGCCAGCTTGATAGAATTAAACTAAGTCATGGTCTTCTTACATAAAAAAAAGTTTGCACATTGAACTTGGGTCCAATATTCTGCCTGACATTGGTACAAGAATGCCCATGCAATCTGCCATGCCTGGCCATGGCAAGCTAGTTTTTTTGAGGCTATGCCATGAGGAGAATCTTATATTTTCTTGGGGCAGATAATTCTTTCTTAATGAAAACATATAGTAAGTATCGTTGCTTAATTTGGCTAGTGCACTTGTTGAAATTTTGTTTGAGTTAGAAATTAATGTTTTAGTTATCACATATATTTCTATTAATTTTTTTAGATATAAAAGAATTATAAAAATTCATAGTTATATGTTATTTACCAAATTTATATAGTTTATTACTTTTTAGGTTCTCATAGATTGATTTATAAAAATATTATTTTTTGGATACTTCAATGTAGAAAGAAATCATTAGGGTTTAGTATAATTTTTAGGGATCACTTGCATTCTCTCTTGATTGTCTATTCTAATTTTAGTTAGACACCACCTTACAAAGATAGACCTACAACTAATTATTTTTATTTGTATTTTTTGGAAGACATTCTCATCTCATGGAAAAGTAAGATAGAGACAATTGTTTCTCATTTCAGTATAAATTATAATACAAATTCATGATTATTATTATTTGTAATTTTTTTAGACTAGATGCTTATTTAGTGAGATTGAATTTTTAGTTTTAGGTTTAATAATTTTTTATTGTGATAATTAGACAATTAAATATATTATTGTAATTTAGTCTTTTATAAAGACTAAATTAATTACTATAACATGTATTTCTACTTTAAATCTACTATATGAAATCTATTTTATTTTATCCTCTAAACTAAGTATTTATGATATGTATGCATTGGTTTGAGGAGGTGATGAAGATTTTATTTTATTTTTACATAATTTATTTTGAGTTATTTTGCTACGAGTGCTCATATGGAGATACGAGTACTCAACTTTTTTCTTTGTACATGAATTTGTATTTATTTTGGTTATTGGTGATGTTATTTTATATTTTTTACTATTGAAAATCTTTATGCAACAATATGCTACAATGAGATATATCTATGTAATATAATTGGAATGCTATTGTACTACGGAGATTCTTTTTTTAGCGCATCTTAATCTATATAATAAAATATTTAAAACATATCTCCTTTGAGAAATCAGTCATGCCTCATGAGTATCATTTTTATAATTAGAAAATACCTAAGATATTTCAAATTCTTAGTTTGAAACTTTGTCTATAGAGATAGTTTCAGTTGGAATATACTCATCTAATTATCTTATAAAATTAGAATATCATCGACTTACATTATTAATATTACATACTAACCTTTTGATTTGTCAGAAAAAACATGACTAGTCTGATAAAAAAAATCTACTAAATTATGCGGTAAGAAGCTGTTTCAAGCCATAAAGAATATTTCATAATCTACACGTCGTACTTTCTCTCATAGGAATAGTAAAACATGAGAGTTATTACATAAATATTTTTTTATCATAATCATCTTGAAAGAATATATTTCTCATATTTAGCTGATACATATTTTATCTATTAGATATAATATTAGAAAGTGACAACTTAATAGTGGTTATTTTGGCTACATGAAAAAATATATCTCAATATTCAATCTCACAAATCTTTATAAATTTCCTTGTTATCGACTTGACATTGAGTCGACAAATATTTATTTTAAGTTTTATCTTTATTATGTATACTCATTTGCATCTTATTATTGGCCTATCTAAAATTTCGTAATGAGATTTCAAATATGATTAGATGTAATTATACTTAGTTCATCTAACATAGCCTATCACCATCATGGATGATAGTATTTTAGAAAGAATGTCAGTGATCCTATAGTTGTCAAGAGGTGACAAAAAAACTAGAATACATAGTATCAAAATAAGAATGAGAGAATACTCATGATAATGATTACTAAGTTGAATATGTTCGTGGTTTATTTCATATTGTAATTGAAACATATAAGTTATTACTCTGTACCAAATCAATTGACATAATGAGAGACTTATCTGAGGAAAGTTGTGAATGAATCTATCTAATATATATCATTATGTTAAGACCATCAAACTTCTTAGCCTTAACCTCTACTTTCCTTGAGGACTCATATCTCATATTTAGTGGGATACTCATATTTGGTTCCACTCCTTAATATAATGCTATTGGAGAGGTCTCACTCCCCTTAAAGTTAGTAATGCTAATAGTATGAAGTCTATGCATAAGAGCAAGGTTAGTGGTTACCCCATAACGAGGAGTAACAATTGAACATGAGATTGAACCTACACTATGGTGTCTAAATGTGTATTCTCTTAGATCAAGTCATTAAAGAAGAACTGTCCTTGAGAACATCACTTCGATACTCATAATGTTCTTCATGGTATCAAATGAGTAATATTATATTCATTTTGAATAATAGAGAACATGACAGAGACTTACTTGATAACTCATGCAATTATCTTCTACTTGTCTAAAGAGAGATTCTAAATAAAAAAAGTACACCTAAAAATATTTAGATATACTTCTATGTAATAAAAGTGTGCTAGCAATCTCAACAAGATATTATTTTTTTCTTTCATTTATTTTATTTTATGCATGAATGTTATCACATGATATCTGATGAATTATCTTGTGCTCATTGAATAAATATGAAAACTGATGAGAAATATATTATAAAGTATTATCTATTCTTAACATTTTAATGTTACAACCAATTTAAATTTTTATTTTTTATAAAATTTTATGAAAATAAAAATTTTGTAAATATTCCATAAATATTAATAATCATGTAAATCGAGTATACTTATCAATAAAAAATATAAAATATCTAATGTCATCGTATGTGATTGTTGTGCATGATACCTCCTAGTATGCTTCTGACGTGTCAAATAGAAAGTTCTAGTATAATCTCTTAACTGATGTATCTTATAGTTAATAGATATTATTTTCATGATAGTCGGTTCCAAAATGTTCAGTTTATAAAATAATGAATATCCCAACTAAGAGTATATTAGTAATTGATAAATAGTAAACAAGCATCTTCTAGGGGGGCTCTTATGAGTGAAGAAAAACAAATACAATCTAACTTGCTCAATTCACTTCGAAGCTATCTGTTTGGTTTACCGATTCATCCTACAAATACTAAAAGAAAAGAAAATAATATCATAATATTTGCTTAATAACTAAATTGATGAAAAATAAATTTTGTTAAAATTTTAGTACATATAAAATTTGTCAAAAGAGAAAATTTAAATTTGAGATTCTCATGCCCCCTGATCTCGACAATGATGTCAATAAACATAATAATATTAGAAAATTCACTCTGCAAAGGAAGTAAAGAGAGTTTGATTACCAGTGGTATGAGTATTGGCTCTCAAGTCACAAGTTCATAATCTAAGAATACAAAGTGAGGTGGCGAGTACCAATAAGACCAATAAATGTGCTCTCAGAGAATTTGGTTTGAGTAGATCTAGTAGTTTACCATATAGTCTCTGAATATAGAAAAATTTTGCATAACTCAGGATGTAAAATTTGATACTTCTCATGAGAGTCACCAAATTTCTCACAGAAAACCCAACACTATCAGCTTTCTTCTATTTAAAGTATCTCTCCCAATTTTTCTAGCTCTCTCATCGTCGCTATGTGATTAAGCGATTGCAATGTTGTGATTTATTATACAAATTTTGCTCGATCTTAATTTAGTTGTAGATGTATGAGTTATCTTTTGGTAGATCTCTAAGAGAAGCAGAATTATTTTCTCATCGAGAATTTATGTTCACAAAATAATATATTATTCTCATATTTCATACATGTAGAGAATATTATAAATTTGATTATCAAATATTTTCAATACAGTCTGATTTGTCACTACAAGTACCACTCCAATAATTCCTTTTCATAATTTTGTCCAAGTTGTGTGATGAGTCATTTCATCATAATTCTATAGTTTGTATGCTAACAATCGAGTAATAATATTATATAAATAAAATATTCCCAAATAGTACATCAATATGATAAAATATCAAACTTTTTTTTATGTTTTGCAAGAGTCAAATGCTCTAGACACATTGCGATCAATCGAATGTTAGAGATGTACTAGTAGCTATACATAAATTATCATCTGAGCATGAATAAAATACAACATTCATGTGTATGGATGGGTTTCTCATTGATTCTCAATTCCAACGAGAACTAGGAATATGAATAGAATTTATGGGTGTTGGTCAAAAAGTTGTGCTATTTTAGGTTAGATCAATCTGTGTTTGTTATCGCAACACATTTTTGACTTTCAACTTCATTCGAATTAGATTGTAAATTGCATTGCAGGTATTTATTGCGGACTATTTTTTCAAATCAAACTTAGTTGAGGATTTTACACATGCTGAAATACAGGTTTGTCTTTCTTTACTTTTTTTTTTTGAACAATGAGCACCAGGGCTAGCTTACGTGCACCTTGACTAAACACACATGGTGACTTACCTTCTTTCATGGTTCTTCCTCTGAGTAAGTCTAGAGAGGTACATTGCTCTCAATTTAGAGGCGAGATTCATACATAATGGCTCACCCCTATCATCTTAATTTGCATTCCAACCCACATTGGATTGAATGCCCTCGACTTGGCTAAAGGCTTTTCCTTTTGGTTAGGTGTGAGACTTGGTTATTTTCTATCACTAAAGTGAACACCCTTTTGTGTGTTTCAGATCGAAGTGAAATTAGATAGATCTCAGAAAGCGCCGCTTCGCAAAATCATTCAGAACTTTATAATCGAAGCGACATTATATGACACTGAAAACTGGTTTAATTGTGATGAATCTGTGGGCCTGCATTCACATGTAACAGCTGATATGAAACTCAATCTCTCCACTGATGCAACTCTTGGATTTCTTGGTTATATGCTAGTGGGGAAACTGGAAATGCCCAAGCTCTGGTCTGCAGAACAAGTAAGTATTTTCTTTTTATTTTCACTAAGACACTTGAGGCTTTTTTTTTTTTTCATGTTCAATTCAAAATCAAGGAAACTTTATGTTTAACCAAAGCATGAATACTCAACATATAAAAATAATATAGCTCGTGTGTTCATGGATTCTGATAATTTTGTCAATTTACGGTAGAAAATGTAATTCATAAATTTTAATTTTGAGTGCACTTTAAAACAATTTTAGGAGCATTCCTATGAATTTGGGTATTGCATTCGCATGTCAAAAAGTAAAATAAAATAGATAAAGCATTAAAAAAAAAAACAAAAAATAGAAGCAGAAAAAATAAAAGTAAAAAGATAGATTAAAGCACTCCATTTCTTGGTTATATGCTACAACATAAATCTTAATTTGTTTTATATTGTTTTTTATTTATTTTTTTTATTGTTTGGGAGTATCCGACTTATAGACTGTACCGACTTATATATATAAGATTTATGTAATATTCAAAAATATTTTTCTTTATTTTTAATAAAATTTAATTTTTTTGCTTTTGATACGTGCTCTCTATCTATACTCCCTTTCTCTCTCTTCTGCACAACCTTAACCCTTTGGTAGAGATTTACATGCTATCGGATAGTCTTCTCCGGTGAAGGGTGTCAGCACTGGGGTGCGTGCGTGATGGCACACCCTCTAGGAGCTCCGACAACAGTTATTGCCAGAAGTTTTTGACAGCAGCCGTAGCGCCATTGTATTGTCCTTTAAGTTACCCATTATATAAAAGGGATGTTATTGTTGTTATTGTTATTTTGAGGTCATTTAACGTCTGACAATATAATTTCTGTAGTAAGAAGTTTTTTTTTTTTCAACAGTGATGGACTCATGGAGGTTGACGTGATGGTCGAAGTGGTAACCAACATGACGATGATGTTAAAGAACCTAACCATTTACTTTTTTTTGAGTTAACAAAATTGCAAGTTTTTTTTTTTTTGGAATTAAAAAAAAATAATTATTTCTCGTGTAAAAGTGTGTATTATGGTGTGATAGAAAGATAATTGTAATCCATGTGGGACCATTAGGGATAACCCATTCAAAGTTAATGGTCGATATTTTTTCCTTTTGAGCTATATTGGCGAGGATGTGATTTGGGGCCCAAAGATACGTAAATTACTTATTGTAAGTCTATTTTAAAACGAGACTAAGATTGATACTAATAAGTTGATGCAAATTGATGAATAACTACTAGATTAGTGCACTTGTAATAGTTCATTGATCTTAGTATATTGAGTGTGTTTGATTATTGTGATACTTGTTAGAGAGTTTATGACATGGTCATTTTGATGTAATCTTCAATAATATTTTATTTGTATGATTTTATTACTCAATTGTAAATATGTAGATTGATTGATCAGTTAGAGATGACTTTTTTATCTGACATAGACATAGCAATGGGAGAGGGTTGACAAGTATGGTTGTAACATTCTTTACATATATTTATTAGAAGAGTGATATATTAGTTTGCAGATATAAATTCTAGGAGAGAAGATACTTTCGTCTCTCCCAGAAATTTATCAAAATAATTCACATGGTTACAATTATACTTAGATCCAGTTGAATTGGTATGATTAATCATAATATTGTGGTATACCCATCACATGGTAGTGATTGGAGATCTGGGAGACCTAGTAGAGATATATTGAGAGCCGGAAACATAGTAGTAACATGTTATTTCTATGTGAGGTCAAGACATATCTAAAAAAAGTGGTGAATATTGTACTATGATTTGTGATGGACTTTAAGGTTTCGAAGTTATATTGTAGCTCATTGGATTTATGCCTACCCAAGTTATTTCTTCTACAATTGCATCATCTGGAGATGGGACAATGACACTTATACTAGAGGAGTATTTCATATTTTGTTTTTCGAGTGCCATTGTATTAGGTATTTATATTCATTGTACTTTTTGTTCACCTTTTTAGTCTAGTTTGTTGGGTAATGAATTTTGAGGCTAATATCTATGCGGTAATTAATCGTATTATATTTTTTATAAAGTCTAGAGTTTTTGATATTGTCATAACCAATAATATTGTTGTATGAGTTAGGAGACACTACAATATCAATGTTAGTTACTTTTTTTATATATTTTTTACATGTATATGAGTTTTATCATAATTTATTTTTTGTTAGTTATTTTACAAAGTAACAATCTTGTGGTCTCTCCAGAGGGAATCGGGGAGTTATCCTCAGTACTCAACTTCATAGGCATTATCATATACATGTTTTCTCTCTTTTTTTAGGTGTCAAGTGGGCCAAGTTGTCCGGGCATGTCATAAGGCACAACCTGAAATAGTCATGCCAGATTTGGTATGACATGATCTAGAATCATGCTCGGACTGTAGTTGTGCTGGCCCATTGCATGGCTCATACTATGGTGGGTCAATGCCAACCATGTTTTGTGTTAGGCTAGGCATGACATGTGTGTGTGGCCCATTGGCATGGTCCAAGCAAGCATGAAGTAAAATACATGAGCCACGAGTCATGGGTTTTTAGAAAAAAACCCACCTCCCCTCTTCCATTACATTTACATAACTGGCAAAAATCGTTATCTTGACAATGACATCAACAAGCATTGACCTATCGTTGTCGTTATCTATTAAAAAAATTTGTTTTTTTATATTATAATTTTTAGCTATTGGATTTGCTTTCAATGGCTTTTGGCACAAATTCAATGGTTGTCAGATTTCAAGCCATTATAAATAAATGAAATTTAAAAAATAAAAAATATATTATTTTAATATAAATTTTTTTTATAAATATAGAATATACTTTTTTTGTTATTTATTAAATTTTTTTTTCTTCCCTCTCATTTTTTTAGTTTTTTGATTTCATCTCCTTTTCTGCTATATTGTGTTGCTTGTTCTGAGCTCTATGCTTGTTAGTTTAGAAAAAAATATAGACTGTTGCACAAATAAAGTTATGTTGTTATGGTTATGGTACATATTTAATTTTTTTTATTAATTTGTGACTTTTTGTTATTAATTATAAACTTTAAAATTATAATTTTTCAAAAGTTAAAATTATAAAAAAAAGTCACAAATTGTATTTTTAATAATAATGCTTTTGATCTAGATATAAATAATAATGATAACCCGACCGAAAGGTTTAAAATCAAAACTAGATTCTCTCTAATGATCTCGACTAATTTATCTAAAAAACATAAAATTAGATAAATTTCAGTAGTTTGAACTCACTTTAACATTATTAAAAATAAAAATTTTAGGGATGTCGAAGAAGAATCAACATAGTATATATAATGTAAAAAAATATATGCATCTAGGAGTGCTGGTAGAATTGACCACCTTAAGAGGCATGCCGATCGATGCATCAAATAACATGGTGCATTAGATCCCAAATAAATTTAAATGAGTACATGACCTTTGAAGTTTGATCAATTTAAACTTCATTGATTTCTTTCATTTATCGCAATAATTTTGGAATGGAAGACATAGTCAAATTGATTACTAATATGAGTCTTTTGATTAGATTTATTTATGATCCTAGGATAGTCAATATTAAGCAGTATAAATTTCTATGTCTACTATATCGATTATCCATCAGTATAAATGAGATAATAAAATATTATAAATTAGAAAGATAATTAATAATTAATAAATTTAAGAAATATAGTGAAATTGTGTCCGTAATATCTGACATCTGGACTTATAATGATGATGCATCATTCACATGCATAACCATCCACTATATCGATTCTAAGTCAAAACTCAAAAAAATTTTAGGATTTTTAGTGATCTTTTATTCTAATGATTGCCCAGTCGTATGTGAATATATGATGAGAATTTTTAGGGAATATAATATCCAAAATAAAATTTTAAAATTTTATTTGGTGGTGTTTAGAATAGTAGTGTCATCATTAATATTTTTGTTAGAACTATTAGATGAAAATTTTCATGTTAAGTGTATGTGTTACACAATTAATCTAATAGTACGAGCAATAATGAAAGTTATTTTTTAATATTAAAAAAAATAAATTTACTAAAATATTTTAGGATGCTTAGTAGATAGATAACTAGAGTTTAACAGTCTATCTTTGTCAGTGGGCCTAAAAAAATTTCAAATTGATGTAAGACATCATTAAAATTATCTGTACTTAATATTAGAGTTAAGTATTGGCTATTAACATATGATATTCGATTATATTAATAGTAAGAGTAAAAATCTTATTTTTAAAGATTTAAATTGTAATATAGAAAGTTATTTGATAAAATTTATATAGATTTTTTATAATATGATCAATATGTATTTATCTATGTATATTTTTATTATTTGTATTATGCTTGCGTGTGTATATGATATTAGTAGCATATTTAGCAAGTATAGAGTATATTATAT
The DNA here is from genome assembly GCA_029783825.1 of Sapria himalayana. NCBI lineage: Eukaryota > Viridiplantae > Streptophyta > Magnoliopsida > Malpighiales > Rafflesiaceae > Sapria > Sapria himalayana. The sequence continues at coordinate 356,439 of JAREIK010000781.1, read as the reverse complement.
ATATAATGTCATGGCTCTGACTATCGATTTGGAAATTATATATTTAAAATACCGATCCTCCATTCTAATACTTTATTGTTTAACTGCTAGTATGGACCTTAGGGTTACGGTGGTAGGCATAGAAAATATATTAAGATATATATCCATTTGCATAAATCAAATAGAAAACCTAAAGATTTGATTCCTAAATAATTAACTAATATGTTTATATTTATGATATTAGATATGATAGTTGTCATGAGATTTATAGTACGGACATTGACATCGTATTTTGAGATGATGATTTTTTTATTTAATTAGCTAATGACAAATGATTAAGTAGTTTGTTGAATATGAGCTATAGTCCATGTATCCCATTCTACATATGATGGTAATAAAATTTTGACTATTTTGAATTAGTAAAAATTATATAAATCAATATATTTCGTGCTAACTAAAATGACATATGATTTATTAATTCTTTTGGTCTTTGACTTAATATCAGAGTTTATTTTTTATATAACTGTTACTATTATTATAAATAGGAGATATAGATTGTGATTCAATATGATAAAAATAAATGTATGGTTGAAAGATTAAGAAGATTCAATGTTAGACATTTAGGATAAAGTGAAAAAGTTGTTGGCGAATGATGATTAATGAGATGTTTAGAATATTGAAGTCACTACTAATATTACCTTTAAAATCATACATGATGATGATGTGTATATATATTATCTTACTATAGACATGAATTAATGATTCATCTGATATATATTTTTTTTCATTTATATTTCTTCTTATGTATAATATTTATAATTTTATATCCATGAGTTATTTATTATTGTTTATTTTTTTTGAGTTTTTCTTTGTTTGTCATTCATAATTTTGGATTATATTAATTTTTTATATAATATCTTTAGTTGAATATAAAATATTTTTTTAATTATTAAATTTATTAAATTTAAATTTATAATGCATTGTAGTTTTAATTTTATTATTATTATATTTAATTTTTCTAATAAAGTATTAAAGATGAATTTATTATTTCAAAAATTTTTAATTGAGCCTTTTGGTTGTCCATAACCGACACATCCTAACACAGAAGTGCTAGTTTATGGGCTAATCAAGTAATGTTTAATTGACATATTATGAATATGTGCTAGCATGATAGGACTTGAGAATCCATCCCGTGTCGTGTCAGATACAACAAGGTGACCCGACCATGCATCAAAAATTAAGCAGTGCCGGTACATTACATTTTGTTTGATATCTTTATTTCTTTTACTTTCTTATAAAATTTTTTCATGATGGTACCATAATACCATGTCTGTTTCTAAGTTATTATCTCATCAATGATGATGTCATGCAATACTAAAAGAGATAAATATCCTCTGCTCAATGAGACTTGGAAACTAATATTAGTACAAGTGGGAAGGTCTATTATTGGTTTTAGGTATCTGTTCACTATGAGAACATGTTCGGATGATAAGATATATTGTTTTAGCATGAGATTTGTAGCGAGATGGTTCACTCAGATATTTAATGTGAAATATCAAAATATTTTTTCCTAGTGACTAATATGATTTTCATATAAATTGTTATTTCTCTAGTAGTATCTCACAGATGGATGATATACCAGCTAGACGTGAATAATATTTTTTATTTGCAATGATCTTGATGAGGTCACCTAAAAATCTGATTTATGAGATTTTTACAAATTAGGGTTAGAGCAGTACAATTAGAGATAAATTATAGTTTATAAAAAAATATTATATGATTTAAAATAATTATCTAGAGCGTGATTTGTAAAATTTTCACAAGTAATAAATTTGTTTAGTTTACACTTGCAGCATAGGTTTTTTTTTTATTTCTTCAAAGATGTCCTAATGACTTTGTGATTTTGTTCATTCATTGTGTATGCGGGTAATATCCTTGTTGTAAGAGATGATGAGTTGTAAATCACTCAACTCAAAGAATATTTTTAATTACAGTTCCAAATGAATGATCATAGGAGACTAAAATATTTTCTTAAAATATAAGTGGCTTACTCTAGTAGAAATAGTCTTTTCATAAAGGAGACATGTACTTGATTTAAGTGCTAAATTTATTTTTAATACAACTCATATGGTCAATTATACTACTTATAAGAGAATCGTTTGGAAGATTATCCTATGAAGAATTACATGGTTAGTTGTTTTCAAGATTTTATTTGGCAGGTTCACTTAGACACAATTCTTTGCATAATGTGGTATTAGAAATAGTTTGTAGGACTTGAGATCTTCAATGATCACTGACAATTACAGTTAGTCGAATATTTAAATTTGAGCTGGACACTAATTTGTATCGAGAGGAGGTATACAAGTTTATTGTACTTTTCTTTGAGATGATATTGTTTCCTGGAAAAGTAAGAAATATATGATTATTTTGATATTCAGTACAAATAAAGTTTAGGCCAATGATAATTGTTATTTGCGAGATACTTTAGATTAAATACATATTGATGGATATCAAACATCTATTTTTTTTTTCCAAACTCTTTTTAAGATAATCAGGCATGAAGATATATAACTTAAAGGTGAACTGCTTCTTTTTCGGGGAAAAGATTTATAATGAGAGCATTGTTACAATATATATTCAAACAATAGAACAACTAACATACATCTTGAAAAGACCTCGGCTTACTTTTTTTTCTTCCAAACATAATGTTATGGACTTGCACTCATCAACTTGATGAATGTGGTGTAGTTTTGGCTTCATATTTGATTTATTATTGTGTTTTTTATTTTATTTTGATGTTGATAGGAGCACCTAATATGTGAGTAGTCACTATAGGATTTATTTGTTATATAAAAGCAATGTTTATTTGAGAATTGAGATTGATCATTGAGTGTGATTACATTTATTTTTTGTTATGTAGTTTAATGATTTACACAATAAAACTCTATTTTTATTTAATTATTAAAATTTCATAAAAACAAATAAAACTTGAGATATTTCTTTACTATCATATAATCATGTATATCTAATATAATAAGTAATAAATATAATAAAATATCTCAAATTATTATGTGTGATTATCTTGCAAAATCACCAAACATCTAAATGAATTATATAGAATGAGTTTCTACCAACACTTTTGATATATTAGATAAGAATTGTAATATAGTTTTCTAATTGACACATTACACAATCAATTGAAGGGAATGATAGCCAATTCAATTTTCAGCTTATGTAATGAAGAATATCTAAATCAAGAATATACAATCAGTGGATCAATGATAGCCAAATACTTAGAGGAGCTTTTGAGGATGAAGAAAATATGTATGCTCTATCTCGCTTAATCATCAAAAAAAGTCATCAATTTAGTATGCTGATTATGCACAGAAATGTTAGAAAAAAACGTCATTATAATTCAATTTCTTAACAAAATAATTGATCGAAAAAAATTACCATAAAAATAAGGTACAAAAAGAATGTATATTTAAAGAAAAGATTGAATATTGATAATGTTGGTACGATCACCTGACTTATATAATGATGTCATTGGATACAACAATGTAAATAGTTTTATATTTGACAAAATAAATAAAAAAGATATGATCACATGTGTTATGAGTTTTGACTCATGAATCTATGATTCAAGAGTCCGGACTAAGTTCGGTGAGAAGAGATGACCATGATAGTGCTCAAGTAAAAAATTTGTAATACTTCCCCAGAGCAAGTCTAAGAGACTAGTAGGTGTACACGTGAAATATCTTGAGTATGCCCCAACCTCCCACAAAAAGAGTATATCACTTTTAGCTTTTTTATTTTCGAAGCACTCCTCTTAGCGTTCTCATTGTCATGACATGGAGAAGTTAATATAGTAGTCTGACTATTTATCCTAACTTTGCTCGATATGGGCATAGCTATAAATGACTGAATCATTCTATTATATATTTTTGAGAAAGCTAGAATTGTCTTCTAAATCAAGGATTTGTGTCCCCAAAATGGTTTACAGCTTCCTCAACAAATATAAGTATAAAATATTATGAATCTGGTAATCCAATCTTTTTAGCGTAATCAGATTCGTCAATACAAGTATCACCCTATCAGTCATCTCATACAACTATGACTAAGCCACATAGAGAGTTGTTTAATCAATTTATATATTAATAGTTGAGTAATACAATCATATAAGTGGATTGTCTGAGATGAGTATATCGATGTACTTAAGTTGCAAACTTTCTTGCATGGGTGACATGATCCAAATATGTTGGTAATACTCATATTTATTGATTTTAATGAATGAACTAATATCTATGTATTAACTATCAACCAATCATTTATTTGACCTCGGATAATTCAACCAAGTATTTAGTGTATCATTGATCCATCATCCAAGAATTAGATCCTCACCAAAGTTACTATGAATAAGTGTTCGTCCTCAATTTTTATTGTGTTATTTCTAATGGTCCCACACTCATTATCATTATCATTATCATTCAACAAATTACACAAAAAAAAAAAGTATTTATATACCACCATAGTAGCCTAGCACCATCACGACACTCCAACATATTACACACCTAACCACTACTACGACACACCATGATGCAACCTCTACATACCAGAACATTGTAATAGGCACCGCCATAACACACCACTTCATTGTAATAGTTACCCCATCAGAACTATCAAAAAAATCAACATGGAAGCCGCCTTTAGAAACCATTGCATGGTCATTGTACATCCACGACATCATCACTACATATCCACAATACAATATTTAGTTTCATGCCACCAAAAAAGTAAAAAAAAATGAAAATAATTACTCCACCACCACGAAATAATGGTGTTGCCTTATAGGCATTAAACATTGATGCACTTTGTCATTCACACACATGAATGGTGCGCCATCTCACAGGTCATCATGTATCACTCATTGTCGTACCTCATTGTGACCCTGATACCATATCATGTTCATAGTGGAACTCCTCATGGTTTTGAGAAAAGTTGAGATGAGTGAGAAGAAAATAGAGAAAAGAGTTGAGAGAGAGAAGAAAAATATGATTTAATTTTTATTAATTTAAATTGAATAACATAATATATATATATATATGTTCAAGATGGGGCATCCTGCATGTCAAGCGCTCTTATATAAACAAAAATAAAAGGGTGAATTAATACAACATAAACCACAACTAAAACCTCATCCGACTCATCACTTGATATGAGTGAATGCTTGTTCAAAAGTATTTATTTTTTAATTGATTCTACTAGATGTAAGAGAATCGTAAAAAATATTGAACTATCTGACAGTCAAATTGAATATTTAGATACGTGAAGAAAATTATTTACATTATCATTATAGTTAATTATTTCTTAGATTCTTCCAAATAGATTCATATGAACATAATGTTCAAGATTTTTAGATATGTGAACAACATTTTAGGACATGAAATTTTTATTAGGAAATTAGTGACACGGATGAGTAGAAATATATTTAGATCATGGTTAGGCTCTATTGATTACAAAAAGAAAATATACTACAAGATTTTATATTTTTCATGAAGATTATCTTGTCTTGTGAAAAATTAAAAGATATATAATTATTTCTAAATCTAGTATAAAGGTAGAGTAAATATCTATAACAATAGTTACTAGTAAGATTTGATGGATCAATTACTTATTTTAGGAGTTTAGCTAACTATTTTAGAGTTTGCCAATACTTTACTATGATAATTATGTACTTATGTAATTATTATAATAAAGTATGTAATTCAATACATTACTATCAATTCAGTATTTCAAGAGCAGAGGAAATATATTAAAATTAATTATTGCTTTATATAAAAGAAAATCCAAGATGTTTGTGAAAATAATCTAAGATGTTTCATTTCTTTCAAATTAAGGTTTATTTAGTGCAGAAGTTTTTTTTTATTTTTATCTCTTTTTAAATGTTTGTGAGCATCCAACTTGTGTGCGGCCCTATATATATATATATATATATATATATATGTATGTATCTATGTATGTATGTATATAGTTGTACTTTGATTTTTAATAATTAATGAAAATATTTTATTTTTTTCTTTTTTTTTTATTTCTATTCTTCTTATATTTTCCTTCCCTCTTGAATTTTGTTAAACCCTAACAAGAGTTTTCCTGTCACATACATTTTTTCTAATTTTATGCATACTTTTTTTTTTAGTATTTGTAATACTTTTCATAAGTGATCTATATGTTTTTCATGTAATCGACTATGAATTACAATTTCATGTAGGTGCACAACTACAAAAGTGATTAAAAAAATTTTTTAATATCTTATTTGTTAGAGTGAAAAATATTGCTAGAATGTTTGTGAGTTCAAAAGGAATTGCTAAAAATTTATCAAAACTATAATAAGTTACCCAAGTAGTCTTAGTAAATCTTTTTTACTAGTTAATCAAAAGGAATGAGATATTTATTTTTTAGTATCAACTTGTTGAGGGCTCAATATTTAATACATAATCATTGAGATCTGTCATATTTTTATTAAAATATGATTGATATTTCATAAGATATCTGTGATGGTTGAATGGATCACACATGACTTAGTTCTTTAATTTGTTTCTTCAATTCTTTGAGTTTTGGTAGTGTCATTCGATAAGGAGCCTTTGTTGGTGATTCAATATTATACAATAGCTTAATTTTATGATTTAATTTTTTTTTTTTGGTTGTAACTTTTTTGAAAATTAAAGTGATGTGACATGCAAATAATTCGATGAGTTCTAATATTTTTTTTTGGAGTCTTGTATTTATTTTCGTCACATCATCTTTAGAGAAGCCAAATAATTCATATTGCATCGTCTTACTCGTTTAGATAATTGGATTGTCGAGAGAGTTTTGATAAGTTTTCTTATTTCTCGTCTTACTAGGATGACAAATTGATATTGAGAATCAAATATACAAAAATATTTGGAAATGTTACCAAGAGTCTCTTGGTCCGATCAAGAAAATTTAGTCAAATCACATAATTATAATTATCCAGGGGGGTTATTTTAACTGTTTTAAGCTCATTTTATATCTAATTTGAATGTTTATCTCATATATTTTTCTAATAATAATAATAATTCTTTTTTTGAGTTAATAGTTTTGATTTATTAATGTCTATTGTTTATCATTGATTCTAATTTTCTTGTAATATTCTCGGGCATGAAGATATTTGATCCAATATTAATTATAGTGAAGATCTTTTAATTGATTATAATAAAATTTATGAGCATCAATCTTGTTTGCTTATCAATTTTTTCGTTATTAATGGAATTCAATATAATCAAGCAAAGTCTAATAATTTCTTTTTTTGTATTCTTCATCTCATGGAAAATTATAAAAAATTTTATTGACTTGAATAATCATACATTTAGTGTTGTCCTTCATGTCGAAAATATATTATTTTCTTTCTTTTATTTGTTCAATCTCACATAAGTTATATTTGTATGAAATATAGTTTTTTACTATTGTTTTTAATATCTTCATTCTCTTTAATATTTTTATTTCTAGAAGTTTCTAGTTTTTCTTATTTTTTGAATTTCACAAGTAACTCAGTTACTCACATGACCAGAGTGAGATCTCAAACCCACCTTTGTCGATCTTGTTTTGCTCAAAGTTTGAGAAAGACTATGACATAGAAAAGTACATCTCTCTTAAATTAGAGATTTGATGCATAAGTTCTATGAATTCCCAAATATATTCTTGCATTTCTCCTCATTGTGTAAGTCTTCATAATGTCGCTCTTGTCTTATTTTATGTATATTTTAGATAAAATCGTTGGTGATGTTCCCTCATAAATTTCTCTCAAGTATTAATGGGTGTATTTATGTCCCTCATATTATCACTTTTTTGGCTCCCCCAGAGCATTGTCATATCAAGATATGGTGCAAGTGTTGATGTAAACTTACTATTTTTTATGGTTCTTCTACAAGTTTAGAGTTCGTTGCATAACTCTTCAGTCTCTTATTATGTGCATATCATCATGTATTCTAAGATAATATTCTTCTAGGCAAAATGTCTATCATAGTATTGATTGTGTCTTGCATTTTGCTTTGAGTTCGTATTTCATGGAGACTAACCATTTAATACTATCTTCGGCATCCTCGAATATATCTCATATTTTTTTTAAAAAACATTTCAACTTTAATCAAACAAGTTTTATTAGAAGATATAATATCATCTGAACTAATTTTTTTCTCTTTTTTCTTTACCTCGCTGACATTAATGATAATATTATTAAATTTTGAAATTGATATCATAGTAATAAACTCTTTGGTATTACTTATTATAGAATATAAGATTTAGTGTAATTACATACAACCATAGGCTAGGAATTACACTTTTGGTGTTCCTAAGTCATTTTATCATTGCCACACATAAAAGAATCATACTCAAGTCAAACAAGAGAGTTGAACTTTCGAGAGAGAGTAATATTACAAATAATAATGAAATATTTTTGAATGAATAAAAGTGATCAGAGAATCTCCTTATATAAGGAGATTCTATTATATTAACGATTAAAATCACGTCAAATATTGCAATCTTATATTATAGGAAGCAAAAAGAAAATCTTGGAGAATTTTTGAATACTATCATAGACTTGAGTTTCAAAATATTCCTAGGGTTATCTTGGATATTATGAGATATTTCATGATTTTCTAAGATCTCTACAAAAGAAGGGGTCTATCTTGTCTTTATTCGGGTCATAATCCCCCAACATGGTTGAACCGTGACACATACACATGGCTTTTGGTGAATGATCTTATGATCAATGTAGTTAGGTACATAGTTGTCTGTTGAGATTTGGTTAGTATGTAAATTTAGTTTTTTTTTTGTTTATTTATTTTTTTTTGTTTATTTATTTTTTTTTATATTGTTTGAGAACACCCGACATATAGTATAGATTACTCTAAACCCTATATATATTGTGATTATATTTTCATGATTTTTAGATTTTAACAATAAAATATATATTTTTTTTCTCGTCCTCTTATCTCTTTCTTTACTTTCTGAAATTATCAATGACTGAAACCTTAAAATAGTGGCTAACATGGTACCAGAGTTATATTCTAGGGTATAAATGAGGGGTGACCATCTGTTTTAGTGGTGCCACTCTTCCACTAGTGTCGATGGCACTGTGCGCTAGCATCTGACGATGACTACAGTAACACCATCATGTTGTGGAGATAGAGATATATTTTTTTTGTGTTTTTTTTTGTGTTTGTTGGGTTATTTGTGGTCGTCAAACATGCGACCACAAGATTGTGATTGTACAGAAGTTAATTAAAATCAATATAACAATTTCCCTGGTAGTTGACATGACAATGCTTTCACAACTCTAATACAATGCATTTTGTAGTGGCTAAAATAGTGTGGAGCCTTGTTTTGGAAGTTTGGCATCGAGTCATTGTGGTTTGTTGTGTTTTCATTTTGTTTAGCACACTTGGGGACTTTTTACTTTGTTATTGTGTGATATTTATATAAGAAAATGATGATTGGAATTAGTGTGAGATTATCAGGAGTAATCTAGTGAAAATTAAAGGAAAATATATATTTAATGTGGTCTATGTTGGTGATAATCTAGTTTATGTGCAAAGGTTACATGAGTTGTCTATTGGGGGAGCCATCATATTTATTTCTATATCTTTTGTAGTCAATTGATTTGAGTATGTCTATCATATTTGGTTCTTTCAATATGTGCAAGAAGATTTAAGACTCAACAATATTAAGGTACTCATCATGACTATTTCAAATGTAAGACAATATTACTCATTTATTAGCTTGCAAATTAACTAATTAACATGAAATGATCATCATGCCACTTGAACATAGTTGTGGGAGTGGATTGTTGGAATGATACGTGTATTGATAGATTAGATTGTTTTGAGAAATTTGAATGATCAAATTTGTAATATATCGTACATGTATGTATTGGTAGAGCAATATATTATTTTGCGAACTCAACTTCTTGGTGAAAAGGCACTCACAATTTTTTTAGAGCTATACTAGAGGGTGATTCAAGTATCTTCAGATTGAATAGAGTTGATATGATTAGTCAGGTCACTACATTGTCTCTACTACACTGTGATAATGTGAGAGCTAGTAGGGATACTCTGAGAGAAAGTAAGTCAGTGGTGACATGTTTTTTTTATGAGAGATTTGGATACTCTTATGAGATGTATTGGATATTATATCTTGAATTAAAAGTATGTTTCATGGTTTATAGGTTGTACAATAGACTACAAGATCTACTATAGCCAAACCAGCTTCGAGTATTTACATTGATCTTGTTACTTTTATTCAGGAGTAGTACATACTTCTCTTCCTATGTATTTTTGGCTCTAGTTGAGATACTTTTGTTTCTATTATCCTTTTGCTTACATCTCTCTTTGAATTTTTGCATCATAGGTTTATGAGATAATACTCATGTTACAGGTAATCATATTTTTTTATTTATATTGTAAAGTCTAGAATCTTTGATATTATTTGTAATAAATGATATCGTTATATAAGCTATGAGGCATAACAATGTCAATTATCAATATTAAGTTTTTCTTTTTGGCATGAGTTTTATTTGTACATGTATTACAATTTATTTTCAGTTAGTTATTTTACTAATTAAGTTGTCATTTTATTTTATTTTTTCTTATAGTGCCTTTGTGCACGATCAACATACCAAAAAGATGACTTTCCTAGAGATTGAGAGAGGTGTATTGTATTTATTTTTCTCCATGCATAAGATTCTTCCTAGATGTATTACTATTATTGATTCATTAATTATATATTCTTGGCTTGAACACTTATTATTGGATAAATTGATGATTCTGAAACCTAGCATCAATTGAATGACTTCGATTGATTGTAAGATATGTTAATTTGAAAAACACACTAGAGTTTTATATGCGACATATTAGGAGGGTATTAAGAGAGACTAATTTTATTTAATTCATTTAGACATTATGGATATTGTAGGATGATAATGCATGATATCTTAAATTTTTTTTTTTTATTTTGTTGATTATTATACTCAATATATATTGATTATTGATTTTATGAAAAAAAAAATATTAAATTTTATTTATATTTATGATATTTTATGAAAAAATAAAAATTTAGTTTAATTGTGATATTAGGAGATTGGAGACATAATAGTAGTAGAATCATTAGAGATCATTCATGTACTCAGAAGGGGCACATGTGCTACTCATTAGAGATCAAAAAGATAATTACGACTACGAATATCTCTTTAGGAGACATAATAGTAGCAGAATCATTCATGGGTCTAGTTATTACTCGTAAGGGAGTAACAATTTCTTTTGATCTTGCCACTACACTTGATACTATTAGCTCAACTAATTTTGAGAAGTGTAGTGAGACTTCTCTTAAGATATTAATAGCCATAATATATATGATTTGTAACAGTCCACATATTTGGTGCTCACATATAATGAAAAGAAAAAGAAAAGAAAATGAACAAAAAAATTAAATCAAATTTGAACTCTTTTATTATAATGTTTGGGAGCACCCGACATGTGGGTTGTCGCAACTCATATATATAATAGTTGCATTTTCATGATTTTTAGATGATTAATTATATGAACATCAAACGACAATCAAAAATTTTTATAAATAAAGAATGATTAACTATGATGTGGTTAGTTGCTCATAAGTTAAGTACTTAAGATCAGGAGCAAGATGATGAGTGATTAGAGTGGTAGTACTTGAAGGATAAAGAGTACTTGTTGATGTTTTATTAGCGAATAATTTTGTATATTTCTCTGTAATAAGTATTATTGTGAGAGAATTTTGAGAGCCCTTAATTAATTCAATAGTTGGTTTCTCTCTCAATAATATGTAGTGTTTTCAGTTTTTTTTAGAAATTAATTTCAATAATTCTCTTTGATATAATCATTTTTCATATAGTGTGTGCACTGTGCCAAGGATATTTTGTCTCTATATCTATCATCATTAGTACTCTCTTTGTCTTGAGAGTAAGATGTCTGAGTCATATCACCGTTAATTCTCTATCTACCTCATTTAGACATGTACTGCACTATTCATTGAAAAGTCTCTAATTTGTGAGAAAAAATACAACACTTAGAATTTGGCTTTGGAATTCCTTCTTCTAGCCACACAATCGGGAATAATAATAGAGGTTGCTCACCACACTGTCACACGTGTGCTTCATGTGCAAATTGCTACATACAGTGACATCGTATAGACCCATTATTACTCCATTGTTGCACACCCACAAAATACAATGTTACACTACACATCCCATTACACGCACCACAATCACCATTATTATACGTGCCTACACCATTGTTGCACTTACACACGCACATTCTCACACAAACATATGCTTGTGTTCTATCCACACCACCATTGTATGCACGTGTATGTTTGCAATCTCTAACATCACATTGTATGTATTCGTCTATACACACCATAGTTGAATTCATGCACATGTGTTATCATATGTTTGCAAGATATTTTGTATATAATTTCATAATCTATATAATAAGTATTAAATTGGTCTGACAAATATTTTAATATGATATTATTTTATAATTTTTTTCAAATTTTTAATTAATTAACATTGAATCATTTTGTGAAAATTCAAAAATAAAAAATATATGATGATGCAATATATATTCATTTATATTTTAAGCAATTATTAATAAAAATGATTAGTTACTTCATTCATCTTTGTTCGCATTTTTATTAAATGCTCATATATATTAGTATGTCATATCAAATAAGTCCCTACTCAAATCATACTGACACGTAGAATAAGAATATTGGGTAAGTTGTACTAATTGACATGTCTCATACTCTAGAGTTGAAATATTTTTAAGACTGATAAAATATTATCAACTTGACTAGTAATGAGTAATCAAGTTGATAATATACATATAAAGGGTTTAAAATATTCAAACAATTAGAAATAGATCTTATCATCGAAAATAAAATATACAATATATCTTGCTCAATTTCAAATGAGACTTTTCTCAGAGTTTTTTGATCATGCAAAAAAATATCGGCGAAAATAAAGACAATTAGAGTTGAGTTGTCTGGAAAGACAACTTTACATAAATTGGGAGACTCTTATATCAGATGATTCAATTTTTCTAACTAAAAAATTATATCTGAAATTCAATTGTCCCATTTAACCTAATTTCTCTGATTGAGTCTCCACATAGTATTCACTAAAAGTTTTGATTTTTCCACTAGTTGTCGCAAGTAAGATTATTCTTGCAGTACCCCACACTGCACGCACATTGCTCCGCTGTTACACCTTACTTCAGACACACTTCTTCACTATTGTACACACCACAGAATCATTGTTCACTGCTCATGTATTCTCATGCATTACACTATTACAATACTTCATTGTTGGACGTACTGCACACATATATCACTATTTTTGGATTTTGGGAATTTTATCTTCGATACCATGTAGAAAAAAATCACTGAAATTGAGGCAAGAAATGATTGAAGAATACTTAAACTAGATGTTTATTGAGAATGTGTCCTGTCATTCAATTTTTGTGAAGTTAGGAAAATTAATGGTTGACTACTAAAATACCAAATGTTGTGAATTTATGAAATGTTTCGTAGTTTCGAATCCAAATATTAAATGCTAACTTCCAGCTGTGGAGGCCTTGGCTTTTGCATGAATCAATACATGTTTCTCTTTCCTGTTCGTCATTTTGATGGTTTTTCTTATTCAACAGCCAAACCTCTATGTTCTCGTTGTTGTCCTCAGAGATGAATTTGGGCGTGTTGTTGACTGCGAATCAAGCATGGTAGGCATAAGGCAAGTACTGAAGTCCCCAAAGCAGCTGCTGATCAATGGCCATCCTGTTGCAATGAAAGGTGTGAATCGTCATGAGCACCATCCTCGGTTAGGGAAGACAAACATAGAGTCCTGCATGGTTAAGGTCGAGCTATGCATATTGCACTCTTGGATTTTCATTTTGGTGTCAGCATTTGGATTGTTGAACTTGAATGACTTGAGTATATGAAACTCAGTGTCTGTGTGTGTGTGTGTGTGTGTGTGTGTGTAACAAATTCAAGTGAGAAGATGTATATGAAACTTGAACGACCTGAACTATGTGGTCTGTGTTGGGTTCATTCTTTTTTAACATGAGATCTTAATTTTTGTTGGGTAATTGCGCTTCCATGGGTAGTGAGATTAAGAAATAGAAAACAACAGAAACACAGAAAACAAGCAATATATATCTCAATCCAACAAGTATCCATGACAGAATCAAAAAAATGAGAAATCAACACAGGAAATAACGTGGTTCGCTAGTCGCTCAGTACAACTAGCTACCTCCACCAGAAATACTTATGCGTTACAGATTAAAACCAAAAATAGAACGTCTTACAGTATACAGCACGTAGCAGTCGCGAAAAATTTGCGCAGAGAGAAGAGATGAATGATGAACAGTTCAACGGGTCAAAACAGTCACCCGAAAAAATAAATTACAAATCATTTTATATGTAAAATAAACATCCGGTTCATTTAACCGAAGCGGGTCGGATCATGGAACGGGTCAGGCTCTGCTCCAAAAATTTCGGCCCGCTGACCAGACAGTGGGACCTCCGTTATTGTGCTACTGCTGTATCCCCTGCCTCTTAATATTTTCTTTCCTGCACTTACATGAAAATATTAAAACAGAAAAGATATTTTGTTATACAAACAGATTATTAAATAAAAATAAATTACATATACAGCAATTTTGTTTGATTGCTGCACATTTACAAACGTTCAACGAGAATTAAGTAGCAAAATTGCTAGACAATAGAACCTGACATAGCCAAAATTTTATCAGATATCAATTCAAGCTAAAATGTCTCAAAATCAAAATGGGTAAGTGTCCAATGGGGGTGGCCCAACCCACCAAAGGCTGGCCCAGAACAGCTATGCCCACTACAGTAGAGGAATAGGCTGGCCTGCACAAATCTGTTGGACTGTGCCCTGCCTTTACAGGAGGCCTACATGGTGCCGGTGACCCAGACCCATGCCCCGGCACTGCTCGTGCCCAGGGCTAGCCGTGACCTGGGCCAAGCCCAACATGATGGGGGAAGTTCTGGACCAAGGTCTACGTGGCATGCGCCCTAGGCACAGGTCATGCTGGTTTTTGGGATCTACCAACCTGACCCAACACGAGCCCACATGGTTCGCATTGTCGTGCCAAGGCTGACATGGCTCATTGGATACTTCTATCAGA
This sequence comes from Sapria himalayana, assembly GCA_029783825.1. NCBI lineage: Eukaryota > Viridiplantae > Streptophyta > Magnoliopsida > Malpighiales > Rafflesiaceae > Sapria > Sapria himalayana. The sequence continues at coordinate 341,203 of JAREIK010000781.1, read as the reverse complement.
TTTATATCGACCTGCAACAGTTCAGTTTTTAGCTGAGATAGAATTGCACTCGCCAATACCTTTATGAAATAACAAAATATTAACTTTTTTATTCTTGTGACAGGATGTCGTTCTTATGAAGCAAAACAATATAAATGCTGTGAGGAACAGCCATTATCCCCAGCACAGCCGTTGGTATGAGCTGTGTGATATATTTGGCCTGTACATGGTAGATGAAGCCAACATTGAAACTCATGGTTTTCATCTCTGTGAGCATCTGAAGCATCCTACTATGGAGCCTAGTTGGGCAAGTGCCATGTTGGATCGTGTGATAGGAATGGTAGAACGGGACAAGAATCATGCTTGCATTATCTGTTGGTCTTTGGGAAATGAGGCATCATATGGTCCTAATCATTCTGCGATGGCGGGTATGTAATTCGAGTAACCACAACATTTGAATTCACGTATTGTTACAATTCATGTTTTTAATTGTTGTGTTTATTTTTTTTTATTTTTTTTGTATTATGGATGGTACCACCCAACTTATAGGTTATCCCAATTTGATGAGCTCATTATATATGACTCTCTTTTGCATACATTTGTTCATTGAGTTTCATTTAATATTAGAGTTGTGGTTTTTATTTATTTATTATTAATTTTTTTTTGATATTTTTGATGGGAGCATGCAATTTGTGGGCCGTCTCAATTATTTTCGCCCAATATATAAGGTCATGGGTTGTATGACATTTATACATTGAGTGTTTATTTATTTATTTTTTGTATTTTAATGTGTAACATGGTATTGAAACAATATGTTTATGTGGGTAAGAGATTTACAAATCCTAGGAGCGTACAGCACAATCTATAACAAAAAAAAAAGAGATAGGTAATACATAGGTGTACTTAAATATTTGTTATGGAGTAGTATAACTCTTACTTTCCAGTGGCTAAGATGACTTAAGTCCTTATTCTTATGTTTCTTATATGTCATAGTTGAAGATTACATCAGTTAGATATAAAAAATATATATTTTCACTGTAAATAATGAGGTGGTGTATATGGACTTATCATTGAGTTTCGATTAGTACAGTTAGGTGTTATTTATAGATTATCGAAGACATTGTTTTATTTCAAATAGTCACCAAATGCTTGACTTGTGATATCTTTATAGGAAATTATTATATTTGGGTTATGTGTATGTGTGTGTGTGTGATTAATTTTTATTTATTCTTCTAGATGAGTCTTGAAGATAAGATAATTTTGTTGATTTTATATGTTGATGATATTTTGATTTTGGGAGATGATGAGTTTGTATTCGTCCAACTTAAGGAATACCTTCAAACTCATTTTTAGATGAAAGATCTTAGAAGGTTTACATTTTTTTAGCATAAAGATTATTTATTATGTGAGTGAAATCATATTATTACATAGAATATACGCATGTATTTCTATAGATGTTAGTTTCTTGATTTGTGTTCTAACATATACTTTTATTAATCTATATAATGACTTAATTTTTGATACGATCTCTTCGGTTTACTATATTAATTATAGGAGAATCGTATAAATAATTAATTATCTGACTATGATTAGACTAAATATAATTTATACAGATATTATAATTATCTATTTCATAAATTCTCCTCAGCAAGTATGAGTTTACCTTGATGCAACTCTTCTTATACTAAGTAATGTGGATAAGTCTTCACAATTTGAGGTCTCTTTTAGGATTTATGGATACTTATAATTTATAGGGTAATCAAATTTGAGTTGGGCACTAATATGCAACAAAAAGAGTTCTCTGATAAAATTTTATAATTTTCTTGGAAGCAACCTTGTCTCATTGAAAATATAGGTGTCAAGTGGGTTGGGCCCATTATGAGGCATAGCCCGACTGAGTCGTGCTTGGCCCGGCACAACACGGTCTAGAATTGTGCATGGGCTTGTGCCGTGGTGGCTTGAGGCATGGCTCGTGCCGTGCCGAGTCGAGGGGTGTCGGGCCTATTGTCAGGCTAGGCACGACTCGGTTGCTTGATCGAACCCCAAAGGCACGCACCAATGGGCATGGTCGATTATCATGCCCCTGACTCGGGCCAAGTTTCGGCACGACCCTGTTGGACCAAGCCCAAGCCTCGAGTCGGGACTCCCAAGCAAGCCCTGAGCCTAGATGGTCAGGCTTTGGCTTGATCCCTAGGTCTGAACCTTCTAGAACCCTCAAAGTTAAATTGACCCAACCTCAATCGTCCAAAAAAATATATAAATTAAACTGGGATGCATCCTGCCGTTGGATGCACCCTCAACAACTAGGCTAGAAATCTATTGGCTATCAAGTTTTTGCCCTAAAAAATAATAAAAAAATTCAAAAAAAAAATGATTCTGAAAAAAATCTTTTCCTTATTTATATATATTCTTTCCTTATTTCTCTCAATATTAATTCTTAAGTCTTACCTCACTCTTCTTTTTTTCTCTATCCTATTCTCATTCACTCACTCTCTCTCTCTCTATCTTGTCTTGTCTCTTTGATTTTCTCTTCTCTTGGAGTTCTATTCGCTTTGGCTTTTGACATTCCTTTTTGGTCTTGAAACTCAGGTGTGGACTAAAGACATCAGATATCAGCTTTCAGCATTTCATAAAAGGTGAAATGAGTATTATTTTTAAATTTTATTTAGTTTTTAAATTTTATTCTTTATTAATAATTTAATATCAATAGTATTTAATTTTAAAAATATAATTTAAAACATAATTATAAATTAATAAACTAATAAAATAAAAAATAAAAAATAGTGAATTTAATGATGAGAACAAAATTAATATTAATGTAAACATAGATACTTTTAATATTAATAACCTTATGCCTACAGAAAGGTCTGTTGCTGAAATAATATTTTCTTTTATGTCAATGATCCAAATATCTAAAAAATAAAAAATTTAAAAAATATATATTTAGTTTGGACTCACTTTAACATAGTACAAATTAAAAATATTAGGAGTGTTGATGAAGAATCGGTATAATACAAATATTGTAAAAAATATTAACCTATAAGAGTATATGTGGGACTGAGTACTTAAAGAGGCATAATAAATAATGTACCAAAAAATATGATGTATTAGATTTTAGGAAAATCCAACTAAGCAGTAGAGTTTGAGGTTGGATCTAGTTCAGCTTCTATATATACTTTCTTCATATACCATAATGAGTCAAAGAGAAAAGATATTATCAAATTGATTATAATGATGGGTCTTTCGATTAGATTTTCAAAGGATTCAAGCATAGTCAGTATCATACATACCTATTTACAGTCTGCATATCTTAGGATCATTAGGTTCATATTTGAGAACGATATATTAAAATATTATAAATTAAAAAAATAAATAATATTAAATAAATTTAAGAAATATAGTGATATAGTATCCATAACGTCCGATATTTGGATTAATCGCAATGATACAATTTATGCATATCTCACCGTTCACTATGTAAATTCTAAATGATACTAAATAAAAAGATTTTATGATTTTTAGAGATTTTTAATCCTCATGATCATTTGATTATATATGAATACATGATGTGAATCTTCAGAGAATATAATATTCAAAATAAAATATATAATTATATTCGATAATATATCTAATAATGAACTAGTCATTAACATATTTGTTAGGAATATTAGAGATAGTTCATTAAGAGATTTTTTATGACACGACAAATGATACATATGCAAAATTAGTAGCATATTTAGAAAGTTTAGAGATAATTTGATATTTAGTAATATGATGGTTGAGATATAAACTAAGTATTTAAAGTATTAGTCCATTATGATATATCTTTATTGTCTAACTACCTGTATGGACCCTAGGGTTAAGGTGAAAGAGGTAAAGAATATCATGACATACATATCCTTGTGCATGAACTAGGATCACCATTCTAAAGGGTTCATTCACGAGAAATTTACTAAGCCTTTTCATGCTGCGACACTAGGTGGTAGTAGTTATAGCCAGACTCTGAATAATAACATGGATACTTTATTCGGAGATGATAATTTTTCCATTCAGTTAGTGAGGGGGAAACGATGGAGTGGACCATTGAATAGGAGCAACCTGTCTTGGTACTTAGATACCAATTACTGCTCAATTTTATTACATAACGATGATAAAAATTTTGATATTTTATAATAGTGAAAATCATATCTGTCTACTTATCTCATGTTGTTTAAGACAACACGAGATCTACGGACTCCTCTAGTATTGAGTAAATCATTAGAGTCTATTTTTTCTATTATATTCAATGTAATTTTAGATAGAAGATCAAGATTATATCTAAATATTATTGAGACACTAGCATGCATGAAAGATTGAGAGAATTTGAAATTGGACATCTATAATTGAGCTGAAACAAGAGCAGAGGTTTAGCTGGTAGATGATGACTCGTGAGACTTTGAGGAGATTGAGCACATTGCTAGTAATATCATCAGATGCTTACGCGATGATATTGAAGATGATGATCAATTACATACTTTTATCAGTTAGCATTGAGATTGAGGTAGTTGAGCTTGCTACTTGTATTATTATTATTATTATTATGATTTATGGTTAGGATTGATGATATTTATTTTATATTATTATAATTTGTGAGTTATGACATTTTATTTTTTTATATATTTTTGTATTGAATGATGAATGAAGAATTAATATATTTTATTAATATTTTTTTGTGTTTTATCATTTATTTCATTATGTGAAATAAGTAAATAATGTAATATAATATCATACTGCCAACTCATAAAAATATTACTTAAAATATGAAATTTATAAAAAAAATTTGTAAAATAATATATTCGTATTTCACTTCTACAATTTTGAGACCGAGATGGTGAGTCGAGTCATGAGGGTGACTATGTGAGTCGGTCTCGAATTTTAACTCAAAGTCCTAGGACCTAGGCACCAAGCTATGCTAGGGCTAGGCTAAGCTTGAAAATTAGGCCCGTACTAGCCTGACTCGATAGAGTCTGACAGAGTCCGTTTGACACATCTAATTAAAAAGTAATTAACATATAATTATTTTTAGATCTAATGGAAAGATAATTCAGAGTGATAATAATAATTATTTGTGTGATATTTTGGATGTAGTATCTGCTCAAGAAGATCGGGGTGCTTGTGCCACGCAATGATAATTATAATTATTTGTGTGATATTTATGTGATGTTTTGGATAATAATAATATATTCTTTTTTCTCACAACTATTTATTGTGATAATCATACGGTAAAACATATAGCTTCCATTTTGATGTTTTACTAGTGGATGAAATATATCAAGATGTAATATTTTTTCATCAAAGAAAAGATTCAGGATGAGATCATAGTTATTAAATTTACACCTGGGGTGCTTGCATCACGAAGTGCTTGTAAAAATGCCTTACTTATGACTAGGCACAATCATTTTTGAAAGGAGTTGGAGGTGCTAGAAAAAAGTGCATCTCGCCCAAGTAGTCATCTCCTCGTAGAATAAGTTGTTGTTGCTCCTTTTTGGAACTAGCCGATGCAAAAGATCTGTCCCCCGCATCTTTTTGGGGATAAAACCAAAATTGCTTCTACATCTTTTTGTTATTTACATTTCTTTGTCCCTCATATTATTTCTACCACAACTTTTTGACCTCATTTTTCTTTATTGATTTGTCCCCCACTATTATTTGTTGGTTTTCCCCACATGCTATAAAAGTTGATTTAATGTTTGAGGGTAGTGATTTAACATGAAGTGATATTACAAGATCTAGTAGAGCTAATGAGCTTAAAATTTATAATAGAATTAAAACAAGCTCAAGCAAAATATCAATACCAAAGTCAAAAATATCAAACTCTAAATTAATTCCTACTATTACTTAGATTTATCAAGATGAAAAGATAACTTATTTATTTGGAAAGTAAGATAAAGATGATAGAGAATATAAGAGTGATTATAAGACAAATGATAGTGATAATGATTTTATAGATTTAGAATCTAGGGAAGACCAATCAGTGTTTATTTTATTTGTTTTTTAAAATTTTTAATGTCTATTATGATGTAAAATATTAATGATATTTTATTTTTATGTGTGGTATGATATATTTAAAGCTTGAATTTTAAACTTTGCATATTTAATTATTTAAGTTGTATTATTTTATTTTATATTTTAAATGATTGTAATAGTATAAAATACTAATAATATTTGATTTTTATGTTTGATATTCTTTATTTAATTATGCTTCATTAATAGAGATATAAACTATAATTAATATTTAGTGAAATATATAATATTTTTTTATATATTATGTAGAGTTTCGCAAAAAAAAAAAAAAAAAAAGCTCATGCTTTAAATTGTACCTTGTGCCTCAAGGCTCAAAAAAGTTATTGTGTCTCAATGTGTCTTGTTTCTCAAATAACTATTGTTTGTGCTTCTCATTTTATTTATCTTTCTCATTTTAGGCTGGATCCGTGAAAAGGATAGCACCCGGTTGTTACAATATGAAGGTGGCGGATCTCAAACTTCTTCGACTGATATTGTTTGCCCCATGTACATGCGAGTTTGGGATATGGTGAAGATTGCAGAAGATATAACTGAATCTCGCCCATTGATATTGTGCGAGTAGGTTGCTATTATTTCTTTGCTTTGCGTCTCATATGATCTTCTCTCTTGTTTGCTTAGAGCAACTTGTTATATGGTTCGCAGGTACTCGCATTCAATGGGAAATAGCAATGGGAACATATCTGAGTATTGGGAAGCAATTGATAACACATTTGGTCTACAAGGAGGCTTCATCTGGGACTGGGTCGACCAGGTTTAGACTTGTATATTGTGTCACATTCTGCTTAGGATGTCTCAGTCCAACTTTAGGATTGGCTTGTTTTACCAAATGCCCCTAAAGCATGTATTAGATGAACAGCCACATGGGTCCCTGTGGGGATGGGGAAATGTGCTGACCAAACAGACATGCCATAACCATTATAGTGAGTTTTTTAATCGGATTAGAGTTACTTAACCAAGTAGTTTAGTTTATAGGAAGTATATAGAGAGCCACTGGAGAGTTATCTCCTTTTGCATGTGCTAATAGTTGATGAGATATTAGGCATGGTAGAGGTATAGGCAAGAGAGCCTCATTTTCAGAGAGAATGTCGAGAGCACTACAAACAGTCGAGGGGGATAGGTCGACTATCAAATATATCTGGGAGTTCTTATAGAATTCTCCCACCAAGACCCCTACTGAATAGAGAGATATAGATTTCCTCCCTAATATAATAGCATAGATTCTCTTTGTTCTTCAAGGACTACAATCCTTTTGATTTGTTCTTCTATTTCAGATCCATAAGTTGCCAACTCAAGAGCCAATAGTTATATTATATGTAATTAATTTTTTTTTATGTTTTGTTTTTCGAGTATTTTGGTAGCTAATAACAAGCTCTAGAAAATTATTGATTATGAAAGTATTCAAGATTAATTTAATATTTTATTTCTTTCACATATTCTATTTATCCATGATTATTTTATTTGATTATTTTATTTTAGTTGTCTCTCCAGGCAATTTGACTTTAACTTTAATTTTACTTTTACTAAATTTTGTTGGTAGGAATAAAAAATGTTGAGAAAGATTTTTTTTTAGGACTAAGCAAAGTGAGAGTTATTGTCACATTGATTTTTATTTTTGTATTTGATCTTGATATATTGTTTATTTCTTATTTTTTTAGGAGATATGAATATCTCCAAGAAAAGTACTAAACTCTATTATTGATTTTCTCTTGGTGCAAGTTGGTATTAAATTCTAATTCGAATACTCAACTAATTATAAGTGTTTGATTGTTGAAAAAGATTTAAAATTTTGAAAACTTATCATTTATCAATGTGCAGAGAGAATTTATGAAACAACTGATTTTATTAACTATATATGTTATGTTTGGTCGTGTAATAGTCAGATAATTAATTTTTTATATTATTTTCTTGTAAATAATTGAGTTAACTGTCGGGATTGTATCGAAAGTAAAATTAGTGCATACCTCTTCTATGCTATGATAAGATATATTTTTCCCGGAGCAAGTCATTATAATAATAAGAAAATATATAAGCCTTCTAAGGTCATTCATCTGTAATTATGACTTAATGTATTTTTTGAGTTAAGTGATTTTCAACTTGGTAACCCACATAATCAAAATATAATTTATATATATTATAAGTAAAATTACCTTAACATCATAGTTCCTTCAAAAAAATAAAGAAAATTTTGTAGCATACTTATGTAAACTAAGTGACATGATTGTAAAAATCTTATAAATTAGGCTACTAATGAATACTTCAGGTTATATAGTACCTTTCGTAATTTCTAAACTAACATCAGTAAATAAAAAAAACAAAGTCAAAATTAATTTACCTGGAAAGCATACTAATAAAGTAAATCGGAAATAAGCATAATATAATCAAAGAATAATGAGCCAACATGGATACTGTCATATTTTATGATTTTAGAGAGTATAGTACTAACTATAATTATTGATTATAATAGTATTCAAGATTACTTTTGTATTTTATTTCTTTCATATATTTTATTTTTTAATGATTATTCTATTAGACTATTCTCTTTTAGTTGTCTCTCCATGCAATCTAACTTTAACTTTAATTTCCTTTTTACTAATTTTTGTTGGTAGGAATAAAAGACTTCGAGAAAGATTTTTTCTTGGGACTAAGAAAAGTAAGAGTTATTATCACCTTGAACTTAGTTTTTATATTTGATCTTGACATAATGTTTATCTCTTATTTTGTTAGGAGATATGAATATCTCCAAGAAAAGTACTAAACTCTATTATTGATTTTTTCATGGTGCAAGTTGGTATTAGATTCTAATTTGAATACTCGACTAATTATAAGTGTGTGATTGTTGAAAAAGATTTAAAGTTTTGAAGACTTCTCATATATCAATGTGCAAAAAGAATTTATGGAACAACTTATTATATTAACTACATATGTTATGTTCGGTCGGGTAATAGTCAGATATTTAATTTTTTTTATTATTTTCTTGTAAGTAATAAAATCAACTGTAGGGGTTATATTGAAAGTAAAATTAGTGCATACCTCTTCTATGATATGAGACTTCTAAGGTTATTCGTCCGAAATTACAACTAAATATACTCTGTGTTAAGTGATTTTTTAACTTGGTAACCTACATAATCAAGATATAATTCATGTACACTATAAGCAAAATTACCTTAACATATAGTTCCTTCAAAAAAATAAAGAAAGTTTTATAACATATTTATGTAAATTAAATGACATGATTGTCTATAAAAATCTTATAAATTAGGTTATCAATGACTACTTCATGTTATATAGTACTTTTCATAATTTATAAATCAACATCAGTAAATAAAAAAATATAGTCAGAATTGAGTTACTTGGAAAGCATACTAACAAAGCAAATCGAATATAAGCATAATATAATTTAAAGAATAATGAGCCAACATGGATACTGTCATACCTAATGACTTTAGAGGGTTTAGTACTTACTATAATATTATTCTTTAAACATGGAAACAATAGTAAATATATGATGATTATCTGTGAAGTGAGTGTTAACTTTGATATCGATAATCTAGGAGTATGAATTGAATGTACAAGCGAAAAAACTAATAATACGTGAGTGATGGGAAGTGTTTGTTGTTGACTTAGAGAGAAGAACTTATCTGTCCCTATTAAGTAACATTATAGATAAACTATGTGAGGATCTTTGGTTGGCCCTGATAATTAATTTTTGTTGGTAGTAATTTTTGTTTTCTCACCGGAAATAATCTCTAATAAATATCTCTTGTATGACTCATTGTTCTATAGTGTGTATATTGAAAAAATAATCTCTTTTATCATCTCAATTATTATGATCTATCATCATACTCAATATGTTAGCTGAACTTATGGTTTTCTTTGTTTGAATCCCTAAGAAATATTTTTATTATATTAGAACAATATTATATAAAAATCATAAATGTAATAATACTTTGATAAAATTCATATATCAAATCTTTTATATAATGAGCAAAAGTAATTATGAAAATTCATACGTTGGGTGCTCTTATCAAAAATATTTAGAAAAAAATAAATACTCTCATTAAGTTGGTACGTACAAGTCCATAATATCAAGCTTAGAAGAGAGAAATATAAGTTAAGATATTTTTAAAGTCTTTGTAAAAATATTCGTTAACTATTCTACTATCTGAATATATACAATTGTAATTGTCTCATATTGATTTTTTTTTTCTTAAAAAAAATTAATTAATATTATGTTTTTTGTTTACTCATAAAATACTAGATTATATATTATATATCTCGATATTTAACTATCACAATAATGATAATAAGAAAAGATAGTGCATATCTGATCTTTTCGATTAGATAATGCATATAAAGTATCATATAAGTAATTATCGTCATCACTCTAACTATACATATGTAGTGAATCTCAAAATAAATCTTTACTTTTTACTTTTTTTAGGAAATAATAGTCTTAAAAAAAGTACATAATTGTATCATAGGTCTATTCCCTATGCAATATCATCTAGGACAAGCTTCATTCGAGAGTCAATTAATTTGAAGATAATCTTATATATCACATTATTACATGATATTAGTCTGTAATTCCATGAAAAAAAATTTTGGATAAGAGCAATAGATGAGTAATTAATATGCTTTAGAAGCCTACTACTCAAAAAAAAAATCCTCCACAGCTACAACTATATCATCACCAATATACTTTCATGTGCGCTTAAAGAATTTGAAGGAGTCATCATGTCTAAGAGATTTAGAATATTTTATACCAAATATGACCAATTTAATTTCCTCGTGGAAGAATGATGAGAGCAACTTATTCTGTTGTTCTTGGTTGATCGATCTACCACTTCTTTGATAATAGGCATACCTTCCACCCTAGTTCCTAATAGTGCCCAAAAGTAATTGTGAAGTGGTAAGTTCATCATCTTAAAAATTGATAGAGATAGTTCTACTTTTTTGTAATAGAGAATTTATCATGACATAGAAGAATTTTGTATATTTATCATTCTTCTTAAATGTCTAATTTGAGATTTTTGTCTAAGAAATAGCAAATTTTAACTCCTACAATCTTCTAAATATCATTTAAATTTCTAATTCTTCAAGTTTATTTAATAGAAATCTCGATTGTTTAGCCTTAAGTTGCAAACTTTGAAGGAGACTTCCTTTCATTTTAATGAGTGGTGGTTGACATCAAGAATAGACAATGATCATAAAGAATGCTAAGGGGGGAGTAGTGCGCATGATTTTCTCAGCAAGTATTTGCCCATTCATGATTTATCAATACACTATCAATTTTGTTGAATATCTTTCAATTTGTTCAGGTAAATAAAGAATCAAATGGTGGAACATCCTTTAAATTAAGATTAGAACATCAATCTATAAAATAGGAACACTCGTATTTAGTGACATTTCTACCTTCATATTTATCTAAGGGAAAATTATGTTTTGGAGCATAAATTAAAAAATAGTTATGATTTGGTCTCCTTATGATTATTAAAAATTATAAAAAATATAAATTATTTATATTTTGAGACCCCATAAATTAGAAAATTGATTTTGCTACTATCTTTTAAAAAAGATTTTGGGTGGTTTTTGTATATGAAAACTGCCCAATGAAACAAGTGAAGACAAAGACTCTCATAACAACCTTTTAGAGGTGATCAAATGGAGGCCGTAGAAAGAAGATATATGAAACATTCACATACATTGCATTCCTTATATAGCTGCATTCCTATCTCGGTACATCCACAAATCTTTGAATCCAAACCATGAAATGTACACAATTTATAACACATCCGTACATCCATCCTATCACATACACATACTCATCACTATAACCAAACAATGCATCCACACAAGCCATTTCATGCAAACAAGCATAATTGATATCTTGGGGGTTCAAAAATCCCTCCCCAACCCACCCTTATAAAGACAAGTTTAATGAGGGAGTATCGCATATGATGCAACATCTTATCTCCTCCAAAGCTCCAAATGAAGTTCCACTAGAAACAACAAATAATAACACAACCAATGATAAAAATTTCTGATATATCCACTGATATATTTTCGATATATTCGTAAATTCTAAGTATCGATATATTCATTAAAACTGATATATCTATCATTGATTGGAGCTCACATACAAATACACATTGATATATCTTCGATATATTCGATGTATCCATAAAATCTAAGTACCGATATATTCATAGAAACTGATATTTTAATCATTGAACACAACTACCATGTGTTTTATGGGAGCTTGGGGTATCTCCCAACTTATCATTATGTTGGTTTAATTTAGGGAAATTCTTTTTAGAACTTCTCTTTCATCTTCACTTTGGATTTATGAGACCTGAGAGTGGAGATCCTATCTCCAATAGCAGTGTTTTTCCTATGTTTATTTTTATGTTCAATTGGAATCTCCTCTTCTTTTTGATTATCTTTATTTTTCTAATAGTATAACACTCACTTGAAAAGTATCCAAACATGTCACATGATTTATAAATAGGGTTATGGGGTTAGAAGGTTTCCCATTTATTCGGCATTATTAAATTAAATAAAAAAGTTCAAACACTTCTATGTTTGAATGACTTGGATAGGTAATTTTCATTGTTCGTCAATAAGTTTTTTTTTTACAAAATTTGTACATGATGTAGGGGCAAAAAAATACCCCCGACCAAGCAAAATTCTCAATGTTTTATACTTTTTCAAATTTTCATTTTTAGAGCAATGTCGTGAGGAAATATGGAAGTTTAATAGTGTTTTTAAGAACCTTATTGTCTGAAAACAAACTACATCAAAGAAATTATATTCTAGAACAAAATCATCATTCATAGATTCATCATCCTCTATTTTCATTTGATTCTATGACTCAAAATATGAAGGGTGAGAGGAAACAAAAGGAAATATAATAAAATCTTACCAAATATTGATTTTTATATGCCTCCTTCCTTGGTATTTACCTCAGTGACTTTGGGATTGAAGTATGAGCATATAATCAATCTTCGAATGTTTGGTGAAAGAGAAGCCTGGTGGTGTAGAAAAAAATAATAACAAAATGAGCAGCATATGAAAAAGTATTTATTGTTATCTTGGAGAAAAATTTTGTATCATAGTCAATGAGTTATATTTTTATCTAGTATCAAAATTAATGTATTATGTAAGAAATATTAGATGATTGTGGTAGTCAGTATGTCTCTCTCAAACTCTCTATAGTACTCTCAGCCTCCTCACTAGAATTAACTATTAAAACTTCTCTATAATGTGTCAATTCTTCCTACAAAATATGTTCTATATGATGAATCTTTTGCATCTGCATATTAATGTAATATCACTTTCACAACTCCCTCAATTGAAACTAATAGTGGATTAGTATCGCACTCGAATATTTTGATGCTAAAAATGGGTTATTGTCACTTGCAATCACTACCCAAAACAAATTAAACCTATCTCTTTTGTCTTTCACATGCCTATTGTGCTTGCTTGTGTATAATATGTATTATTGTGCCTGTCTACTATGCAATATGCATAGTAGACTTTTCAAGGCATATTGGCATGGTTTTTTTTTTCACTTTCTTCCCAATCTCACTTTATCAACTCCAGGGTAGATGCATACGATAAATTTTTACACTGGTTAATAATCTTAGTAATGATCGTGATCAAACATATTTAATTTTAAAATTTTTATGAGATCTAATGCATTAGTGATGGTTTAAATGTATCTCGGCATATTTACATGGTTAGAGATTTGACATGCCTATTATTTGTTGTGTTGTTGTATGATGCACATATTGGCTGTGTGGTGGAGAAAAAAATACTAACGAGTGAAAAAAGGGGTGCACTTGTTGTGCACCTTCTTCTACAGGGATCAAGGCACATGCATGTATTGTTGCACTTAATTCACATGTGTATTGTGTTACTGCAGTGTGTTTCCTCTCTCTAGAATTTTTAGAGTTTTGTCTCTAATATTATGTAAAAATAAAAGGCATAAATAAAACCTCAAAATGCTAAAATAGAAAACTTGATAATAAATATGTACGAAGAAAAAATATTTATTGTTATCTTGGAAAAAAAAATTGTATTATAGTCAATGAATTATACTTTTATCTAGTATCAAAGTTAATGAATTATGTAATAATTATTAGATGATTATGGTAGTCAGTATATATCTCTCAAATACTCTATAGTACTTTCAGCCTTCTCGCTAGAAATAACTATTAAAATTCTCTATAATGTGTCAATTCTTCCTACAATATGTGTTCTATAAAAAGAATCTTTTGCATCTGCATACTAATGTAATATCACATTTACAATTTCCTCAATTGAAACAAATAGTGGATTAGTATCCCACTCAAATGTTTTGATGCTAAAAATGGGTTATTGTCCCTTGTAATCACCACCCAAAACAATTTAAACCTCTCTCTTTTTTGTCTTTCACATGCCTATTGTGCATGTTTGTGCATATTATGTATTTTTGTGCATGTCTACTATACAATATGCATAGTAGACTTTTCATGGCATTTTGGTTTGGTTTTTTTCATCTTCTCTTCAATTCTCCTTTATTAATTTTAAGGTAGATGCATACGATAAATTTTTACACTGGTTAATAATCTTAGTAATGATCGTGATCAAACATATTTAATTTTAAAATTTTTATGAGATCTAATGCATTAGTGATGGTTTAAATGTATCTCGGCATATTTACATGGTTAGAGATTTGACATGCCTATTATTTGTTGTGTTGTTGTATGATGCACATATTGGCTGTGTGGTGGAGAAAAAAATACTAACGAGTGAAAAAAGGGGTGCACTTGTTGTGCACCTTCTTCTACAGGGATCAAGGCACATGCATGTATTGTTGCACTTAATTCACATGTGTATTGTGTTACTGCAGTGTGTTTCCTCTCTCTAGAATTTTTAGAGTTTTGTCTCTAATATTATGTAAAAATAAAAGGCATAAATAAAACCTCAAAATGCTAAAATAGAAAACTTGATAATAAATATGTACGAAGAAAAAATATTTATTGTTATCTTGGAAAAAAAAATTGTATTATAGTCAATGAATTATACTTTTATCTAGTATCAAAGTTAATGAATTATGTAATAATTATTAGATGATTATGGTAGTCAGTATATATCTCTCAAATACTCTATAGTACTTTCAGCCTTCTCGCTAGAAATAACTATTAAAATTCTCTATAATGTGTCAATTCTTCCTACAATATGTGTTCTATAAAAAGAATCTTTTGCATCTGCATACTAATGTAATATCACATTTACAATTTCCTCAATTGAAACAAATAGTGGATTAGTATCCCACTCAAATGTTTTGATGCTAAAAATGGGTTATTGTCCCTTGTAATCACCACCCAAAACAATTTAAACCTCTCTCTTTTTTGTCTTTCACATGCCTATTGTGCATGTTTGTGCATATTATGTATTTTTGTGCATGTCTACTATACAATATGCATAGTAGACTTTTCATGGCATTTTGGTTTGGTTTTTTTCATCTTCTCTTCAATTCTCCTTTATTAATTTTAAGGTAGATGCATACGATAAATTTTTACACTGGTTAATAATCTTAGTAATGATCGTGATCAAACATATTTAATTTTAAAATTTTTATGAGATCTAATGCATTAGTGATGGTTTAAATGTATCTCGGCATATTTACATGGTTAGAGATTTGACATGCCTATTATTTGTTGTGTTGTTGTATGATGCACATATTGGCTGTGTGGTGGAGAAAAAAATACTAACGAGTGAAAAAAGGGGTGCACTTGTTGTGCACCTTCTTCTACAGGGATCAAGGCACATGCATGTATTGTTGCACTTAATTCACATGTGTATTGTGTTACTGCAGTGTGTTTCCTCTCTCTAGAATTTTTAGAGTTTTGTCTCTAATATTATGTAAAAATAAAAGGCATAAATAAAACCTCAAAATGCTAAAATAGAAAACTTGATAATAAATATGTACGAAGAAAAAATATTTATTGTTATCTTGGAAAAAAAAATTGTATTATAGTCAATGAATTATACTTTTATCTAGTATCAAAGTTAATGAATTATGTAATAATTATTAGATGATTATGGTAGTCAGTATATATCTCTCAAATACTCTATAGTACTTTCAGCCTTCTCGCTAGAAATAACTATTAAAATTCTCTATAATGTGTCAATTCTTCCTACAATATGTGTTCTATAAAAAGAATCTTTTGCATCTGCATACTAATGTAATATCACATTTACAATTTCCTCAATTGAAACAAATAGTGGATTAGTATCCCACTCAAATGTTTTGATGCTAAAAATGGGTTATTGTCCCTTGTAATCACCACCCAAAACAATTTAAACCTCTCTCTTTTTTGTCTTTCACATGCCTATTGTGCATGTTTGTGCATATTATGTATTTTTGTGCATGTCTACTATACAATATGCATAGTAGACTTTTCATGGCATTTTGATTTGGTTTTTTTCATCTTCTCTTCAATTCTCCTTTATTAATTTTAAGGTAGATGCATACGATAAATTTTTACACTGGTTAATAATCTTAGTAATGATCGTGATCAAACATATTTAATTTTAAAATTTTTATGAGATCTAATGCATTAGTGATGGTTTAAATGTATCTCGGCATATTTACATGGTTAGAGATTTGACATGCCTATTATTTGTTGTGTTGTTGTATGATGCACATATTGGCTGTGTGGTGGAGAAAAAAATACTAACGAGTGAAAAAAGGGGTGCACTTGTTGTGCACCTTCTTCTACAGGGATCAAGGCACATGCATGTATTGTTGCACTTAATTCACATGTGTATTGTGTTACTGCAGTGTGTTTCCTCTCTCTAGAATTTTTAGAGTTTTGTCTCTAATATTATGTAAAAATAAAAGGCATAAATAAAACCTCAAAATGCTAAAATAGAAAACTTGATAATAAATATGTACGAAGAAAAAATATTTATTGTTATCTTGGAAAAAAAAATTGTATTATAGTCAATGAATTATACTTTTATCTAGTATCAAAGTTAATGAATTATGTAATAATTATTAGATGATTATGGTAGTCAGTATATATCTCTCAAATACTCTATAGTACTTTCAGCCTTCTCGCTAGAAATAACTATTAAAATTCTCTATAATGTGTCAATTCTTCCTACAATATGTGTTCTATAAAAAGAATCTTTTGCATCTGCATACTAATGTAATATCACATTTACAATTTCCTCAATTGAAACAAATAGTGGATTAGTATCCCACTCAAATGTTTTGATGCTAAAAATGGGTTATTGTCCCTTGTAATCACCACCCAAAACAATTTAAACCTCTCTCTTTTTTGTCTTTCACATGCCTATTGTGCATGTTTGTGCATATTATGTATTTTTGTGCATGTCTACTATACAATATGCATAGTAGACTTTTCATGGCATTTTGGTTTGGTTTTTTTCATCTTCTCTTCAATTCTCCTTTATTAATTTTAAGGTAGATGCATATGATAAATTTTTATACTGGTCAATCATCTCAGTAGTGATCACAATCAAGCACATTTAACTTTGGAGTTCTTATAAGATTCAATGCATTGGTGATAATTTAAACGTATTGGGCATATTTTCATGGTTAGAGTTTTGGCATGCCTATTGTTTGTTGTGTTGTTGTATGACACACATATGTCTGTGCGACGGAGAAAAAAATACTAAGGAGTGAAAAAAGGGGTGCACTTTTTGTGCACCTTCTTCTACAGGGATCAATGCACATGCATGTATTGTTGCACATAATTCACATGTGTATTGTGTTTCGGCAGTGTGTTTCCTCTTTCTCTCTCTAGAATTTTTAGAGTTTTGTCTCTAATATTATGTAAAAATAAAAGGCATAAATAAAACCTCAAAATCCAAAATAGAAAACTTGATAATAAAAATGTACAGAGATGTACTATTATGTGATGGACAAAGTGAACTATGACAACTTACATATTGAGTATTCTCATCCATATAAAATAAAATAAAAGATGAAAAAAAATGTAAACTAAAAATAACTTGACTCATGAAATCACAATAATACACACACACACACACAGACACACACACACACACTAGGGTTGGGGCATCACACAAAACCTAAATGAGATAATATAAAACACAAAATAGACAATGAATATAAAACACAATAAATGAGATAATAAATCTCTCTCTCTCTCTCTATATATATATATATATATATATATATATATATATATATATATAGACACAAATACCATGGAGAGAAAATTTCTCATAAATATAAATTCCATTTTCAATTTTTGAATTAAAAAATTCATGCTAATCATTCAATGTTAATAATTGATTTTGAATATTGACAACTTTGAGTAGTAATTCTTAAATTTGAATTCTTTACTTTGAACTAACTTTGAATAATGTGATACATAGATATTAATCACACCTAACTTATTTACAAGAAATACAAAGTTATGCTGATGTAATTTTTCGAAAGGATATTAGCTATTAGTCATCAAAGTGGCTAGTATGGACAAAATTGGTTGATGCTATGCTGCTACAGTTCAATTTCTCATTATTCTTGAATGCATGATAGTAACCTGCATTTTGCACGTAGGGATTGCTCAAGGACAGGGGAGATGGCTGTAAATTTTGGGCATATGGAGGTGACTTTGGGGACATCCCCAACGACTCAAACTTCTGTCTGAACGGCCTTACATGGCCAGATAGAACTGCCCATCCCGCATTGCACGGTGACAATTTTTTCTCACCTTTTTTTTTTTTTTTTTTTTTTTTTAAACTAGAGGTTTGTACACCATCACTTCCAAACATTATCATAATGATAATGGTAGTGATATTCGAAAAAACAAAAATCAAATTCAACATGATATTTCATGACTTGTATTGTGTATGATTACACAAGCACTATCATATCGGATCTCATAATAATTCTGAAATTAATTATGTTTGGCTGAGAATTTTACTGACGACAAGTGTGGCATTCATATATTGGAGATCATGTCTTAATGTGATGACAAGGCATGATCTCTATACAGTTTTGCATGCATATGTTGGAGGTCATGTCCTTGATGTGATGACAACTTGACAAGTATCTTCATCCAAAGATAGTAGATCTTTGGTTCGAGACTCACCAGATAATATCTTTGGTTTTGGAGGGTAAGTTTGTTGAGAGATTAATCTAGAGGTGTCAAACGAGCTGTGCTGGCATGACATGGACCTTTTGAGCTAGGCACGGCCATGCCACTGTGCCAAGCCAAACATGGCACAATATAATTCCTGTGACGTGCTAGGCATGTTGCGGGAATTAGTTGGCCGGCCCAACATGGCATTGTGGCACGACCAAGTGCAGGGTCTTGTCGTATCGTCCCTGTTTAAACCTGTTGAATGAAAATGCAATGGGCGGCCGGCTTACGTGTCTGACCAATTGCAATCGGCCACGTAATCAAGATCTAACTTATGTGGCCGGTCCCGAGTCCCCGGGCTAGTGGACTCTGCCACCGAGCCGGCACATGGGTCGTACCTTTCCCGGCACAAGGCACGGCTCACCCTGGGCCAGCATGGCATGAATCGTGTCATGTGGCAGCATGGTCAAGGACTAGGCATGGTTCCGGACCGTGCCGTGCCGCGGGCCATGCCCAAGCTGCTTAGCTCGGTTGACACCTCTATATTAACCTCTCTCAAATAATGTACTAAAGTGAGAGTCTTGTGCACTAGGTATGATCTCCATCTCAGCCTCTTTAACTTTCATTACTATTTTGCAATGACTTTATTTTCAGAAGTAAAGTTTGTCTATCAACCCATCAAAGTTTCACTGAAGGAAGGCGTGATTAAGGTTGTTGCTCCTTTGTTTTAAGCATCAACATCTGTCATGTCCAGTTTCATCTTATTCATCTGTGATGGCAGATAACCAACACAAGCTTCTTCGAAGGAACCAGAGGGTTGGAGTTTTTATGGGATTTTCATGGTGATGGACATAAACTTGGATCTGGGATTCTCTCTCTTCCCATTTTAAACCCCCAAGGCACTTACATTGTAGAGTGTGAATCTGGTCCATGGTGCCCTCTCTGGGCATCATCCCCAGCTGAAGAGAATTATTTAATAATAACTGCTAAGCTTTTGAATGCCGCACGCTGGGCTGATGCAGGTCATGTTCTTGCTTCTGCGCAAATTCAGCTGCCATGTGCGCGGGCGACTGCAATCGTACCTCATGTAACTACCCTTCTTCTTTGGTTCATGTATGTGCTGTTTCTTCTCTATTGGCCCCCTTCCATTTGGAATTATCCAGGTTATCAAGCCCGAAGAAGCCTTTATCTGTAGTGAAGCTATTGGGAACATGCTGAAACTAAGCCAGGCAAATTCTTGGGAGATATTAATGGACGTTCAGACTGGGTGCTTAGAATCTTGGAAGGTAGTATCTGATTATATATATATATATATAGGCATGAAATTGTGCTGTTTTTATTTATTTTTTTTAATATTTTATGAAGAATTTTTAATATTTTATGAACTGTCACGGCCCAAAAAATAGGCTGTCATAAATGAAAATACGTGCACTCCAATGAGCCAAGTTCTAGAGAGAGAGAGTGTCATTTATATCGTGTGGAGAAGAATATTGTTAAATTAATGAAGAAATATAAAATAAATGTTACCTAAGATTAACTTAACACAACTTTGATAACTTCGCTTTATAACGACACATATTTTTATGTCAATTATATGGTAGACAAATTGATTGGGGCAAAACACATGAGTTGGGTGCTCCCATCAAAAAGGATCTAGCATCTCTCAAGTTGATGCGTGAAAGTTCAGAACATCAAGATTAAAGAAGAAGCAATTCAATTTGAATATTATATAATATAATATATTTTTATATTATAAAATAAAAAAATAAAAAAATTATATTTTTATATAATATAAGATTATTATTGAATATTATTTAATAAAATAAGATAATTATAAATATTATCTTATAAAATAAAATATAATATAATATTTTAATTTTATAAAATAAAAAATATATATTTATTTAATAAAATAAAATAAAATAAAATGTATTATTTTATTTTATAAAATACCTAATATTTATAAATAATAATTTTTATTTTTATTTTTATTTTTTTTTTATCATGCCGTATCCTAGTCGTATTCGTATTTTAGTTTTTTTGAATTTGTCGTGTCCCCGTATCCTGCCGTATCGTATCATCGTGTCCCTGTCCGTGTCCGTGCTTCTTAGGTTAATAATATTGTATTTGGGAAAGCTTAATGATGAGTGATCATCTGGGAACTCTGCTTACCTTAGAACTTAGATTCCAAAAGATAAAAAAAAAAAACGAGGCTTGAGGGACCCAAGTCGAGTAATTCATTATATAATCTTGCACCAGCTAATTCTCATCAAATTATGAACTTGGACTTTAAGCCTTCAATTTATGCATGGCAGGTTGAGGGAGTGTGTGTTATGAAGAAGGGCATACTGCCCTGCTTTTGGCGAGCTCCAACAGACAACGACAGGGGTGGGGGTGAAAGCAGTTATCACTCGAGATGGGCAACAGCCCAGCTCCATGACCTCGCCTTCCTTCCAAAAACTTGTGCTGTCAAGAACGCAGACAAACACTTCGTGGCAGTAGAGGTGGCTTATGCTGCAGTCCCGGCGGGCGAGGAGAGCTGTTTGTCCGGACCCAGAAGCTCCAGAAATTTGTTCCAAGTGTCCATGTCGTATAAGATATACAGTTCGGGTGATGTGGTTATAGAATGTCTCGTGATCCCTGATCCCGACCTTCCGCCTCTGCCACGTGTTGGAGTTGAATTCCACCTGGAGAAGCCATTGGAGCACGTTGCATGGTATGGAAGGGGACCATTCGAATGCTACCCTGACAGGAAAGCTGCTGCTCATGTTCGGGTCTACGAGCAGCGTGTGGGTGATATGCATGTTCCTTATATTGTTCCGGGAGAGTGTTCTGGGAGGGCCGATGTTAGATGGGTTACATTTAGAGACGAGGACGGCGTAGGAGTTTTTGCTTCGGTCTGCGGCAGCTCTCCGCCCATGCAGGTGAGTGCTAGTTACTTCTCTGTGGCAGAGCTCGAGCGGGCCAGCCGAAATGAAGATCTCGTTCCGGGAGATGTCATCGAGGTAAGTCTTTTCGTTTTGCGGACCCTCTTTCTTCATGCCACATAATTTTTGTGATGGAATCTCCAAATTGTCTCCTGGTTCAAATTGGCCTGATTTTCTCTCTGAAACTTCAAAACTAGCAAATTTAACGCTTTTGTTCACTAAAATCATTAAAAAAAAAAAAACATAGAATTCATGATTTTGTAGTGAAAATTCATTCGATGAAGTGATTAAGCTTTTAAGAACGCCTTCATTTTCAATCAAAAATATTCATGCAAGGGTCCTAACAAACGTGGGCCCCATAGGCAATTTTTGGTGAAAATATACCCCAGTAGTTGTCATATTATATATGATGGATAGGTTTAATATGTAACATAGTTTTATTATATGTTGTTTGGCGTAGAATCATGATGATTTGATTTCATTTAGAGGAATTATTGATGATTTGTGTTTTTTTTTAGATTTTTTTTTTTTTTTTTTTTTTTTTTTTGAGTGATTTTAGAGGTTTTTCTTTGTTTCTTTGCGTGATTTTGTTCCCTTTTCTTTGACCAAAGGTCTTTGCCCACATGATCTTTTTCGTCATAGTTGTGTCAGTTGTCATTAGATTTCTTTATGAATTGATTACTTCTGTTATTGTTATTCAAGGACCCCCCCCCTAATCGTGAGATCACATGATGATTATTCGATTTATCATCTCACTTTGATTCATTCCTAATATTTTGCTTCGGTCTCATGTTGCTCTTTGTACTAAAAAAAAAAACACTTAGTCTTCACCTTTCAATAACACAACACTCATCTGCTTAGTTAGGCACCCTTGTATAGCATCCACAAAACTTCTAAAGTCAGGTCTTAATCCGTGGATGATATTTCTTCTTGCTCTGGATTCTACGATTTTGGCATTTAGATCAAGTTTAGAAATTTCACAATGCAAAGTTTTCTTCACGTTGTGAAAATATAGTGCAATCATCATAAAATGTTGAATAATGGAATGCAACTTATTATCAAGAACTTATGGTCTAGAGTTATCTTTCTCATAAAAGAGCACAACAAGTGTATCTCATGCTTCTTTTGGTATTTTAGTATCTCGAATGTGCTGTGACAACTCTTCTTCAATGTTGGTCTTCAGAGTAGACATTATCTTCCCTCTCTTAATCTTTCATTTGTGCAAGGTTCCATTTGTGTCTTGTGCCATTGGTGGTATAGCTTCGCTACCACCGATGACCTCCCAAGGGTATTGTCCATGTAAGTAGGACATTATACACGTCTCTCGTGTACTATAATTTTAATTGTTGAACTTCTTGATTCCTTTAAAAACTTGAAGGGCCTCCATTGTGTTGGCAATACCCTAGTAATACAAAATAGATTTTATTAATAAAACTTGCAGATTATGTTGCACAGATATGCCTAGGAACTGCCGTGTCGCCGTGTCCGACCCGTGTCGCCGTGTCCACGTGTCGGACACGTGGACACGGCGACACGGGTCGGACACGGGTCGGACACGGGTCGGACACGGGTCGGACACGGGTCGGACACGGGTCGGACACGGGTCGGACACGGGTCGGACACGGGTCGGACACGGGTCGGACACGGGTCGGACACGGGTCGGACACGGGTCGGACACGGGTCGGACACGGGTCGGACACGGGTCGGACACGGGTCGGACACGGGTCGGACACGGGTCGGACACGGGTCGGACACGGGTCGGACACGGGTCGGACACGGGTCGGACACGGGTCGGACACGGGTCGGACACGGGTCGGACACGGGTCGGACACGGGTCGGACACGGGTCGGACACGGGTCGGACACGGGTCGGATACGTGTCTGATATGCTACGTGGCGTATCGGATGCGCGTCGGAGACATATCCAACGCGTTGTTTGGAAACAGTCGTCGTTAACAACATACGCGTCGTTTACCTATAGACGCGTCGTTTACCAACTGACGCATTTTTACGATTCTAATGCGTCGGAAATACACTATATATTAACTATTACTCCTACATCTCCAACAAATTGAGGAGCACACTGCCGACAGTGAGTTGCTGACAAGCCGATTGCGAGAAATAGTTGTCAATTGTCATTGCGTCAAACGGGGAGGGGAGGAGCACACCGCCGAGGTGCCGACAATACCTAAGGTAACCTAATTCTATAAAGGGAATGAGGGGTTTTGGAATCTGTATCGGGAGGGGGGAGAGTTCGAAAATTGAAACTGTAAAGGGAGGGTGGTGGGGGGGGGGTGTTAGGGTTTAAATTTTTTTTACATTATTTTAAAATACAGAATTTTAAATTATTTCAAAATACAGTATTTTAAATTATTTTAAAATACCTAATATTTATAATTAATAATTTTTATTTTTAATTTTATTTTTTATCATGACGTATCCTAGTCGTATTCGTATCCTAGTTTTTTAGAATTTGCCGTGTCCCCGTATCCTGCCGTGTCCGTATCCGTATCCGTGCAACATAGCTTGCAGAATCTCAAACTACTTATGACACACAAAAGCTCACTCACCAATGATTTTAGAAACTTTTTATTTTTTGATGTGGAAGATTAGTCAAAGTTGTAGCCACTGAGCATATTAAGAATTTCTATAACAAAACTATTATTATTGGTACGATAATAATTTTATAGGACCACACTTGAACTTACAAAAAAAAAAAATACTTAGACTACAAAACTACAATTTTACTATTAAGTCCCATGCCAGCATGACACATCTCAAGCTTACCAGATGTATTTAGGCTAGGCCTTTCACTTGTACACACATTGAGTTGCTATGCTTACTTGAGAAAAGTATTTCAGACTTTTTATTTAGATAATACCGGTTCCAGATAAGACATTCCTACTTGCAAGGGTATTTTTTTATATAGTAAAAAAATAAATAATTATTTTGAATTTATGACAATATTAATATTAAGTTATTTCTTTTGACATATATTCTCTTCATGCATAAGTTCCATCATAATTTATTTGTAGTTGATTATAATGTTAAGTAACTAGTTATGTAAAAAAAAATAAAAAAAAATAAAAAAATAAAAAAAATAAAAAAAAAATAAAAAAAATAAAAAAAAATAAAAAAAAATAAAAAAAAAATAAAAAAAATCAGTTATGTTGGTTTTTTTTCTTCTGGTATTTTGTGTTAGATTGACAGGCTAAGTAGATAACTTTCTTGTGGATTGAGCGAGATTGAATAAATATGTTTTTCTTCATCCACATGAGCTTTTCTAGGTACTTGATTATTATTGATTTATTAATTTATTTCTCACCGTGAATATTATTCACTTGATATGCTAAAGATTTTGGAGCCATGTATATAAGGGTGACTGTTGTTGATTATGATATATGTTAGTTAGAAAAATATACTAGAGTTTTCTATTTGACACATCATGAGGATGTTAAGAGTAATATATTTTATTTGATTCATTTGAATATTTGGAAATCCTCTGAGATGATCTCATATTATGGTCTAAGGTATTTTATTTTTTTTATTAATTGTACTAGGTTTACTTGGTTATTTATGTTTAAAAAAATATCTTAGATTTTATTTATTTTTATGAAATTTAATAAAATAGTAAAATTGAAATTTGGTTGTTATATTAAAATATTGAGAATTGATGTTTCTTTGAAACATGCTTCTAATTAATTTTCTTATTTTTTTTGAAAAATATGAGATAATTCACTAGGCATCTTATTGGTAGTTAGAGAATATACCACTCTTAACATTTATAAGATATCCAATAAGAGGAAGAAAAATGATAAATATATTAATTAGGTAAAATATATTAAAAATTAAAATAATTTGATCCTAATAAAATACTAAGATATATAAAGGATATATTTTCAATATCTTTCAAAAAATTCATGCATCTAAATTTGAATATCGAAAGTGATAGAAAACTAATATATTACATGTATTATTAAAATTAAAAATAATATAAAAAACTTACACACACATATGTATAGATAGAAATATCAATAAACATAAATATATGATACTTAAATTTTATAAATATATCAAAAAAAATTAATAAAATACCACCAAGAATATAAAAATTATTCAGAGATTTTTTACTATATTGAACAATATAAAATAAATAATTTTTTTTATATTTACATTTTTTTTTATATTTAATTATCATGTGACTGATATTTTAAAAATTTTGTTTGAAACACTATAATGACAGTCTATATATTTTAGTAATTAATTAAATAAGATATAAAACAAAATTTGTTTTATATCTTATATTTAAAATATAAGGATATATATTTGTTTGAGAAATTTACTTACAATTTGTTTGGCTGTTGCATTGTTTGGCTCTGCAGGTGCATCTAGACCACAAGCACATGGGCTTGGGCGGGGATGATAGTTGGACTCCTAGCGTTCATGACCAATACCTGATACCTGCCAGTGCTTACAGTTTCTCTCTCAGATTTTGCCCGATCACTTCAGCAAAATCTGCCTTGAAAATCTACTCATCTCGGCTGGAATTCTAAGCCTTATCCTCCTGATCTCACTTTTATGTCTAGCCGCCATTGTTTCCAACCTAACTATTTGAATTACATTCTTTTGACGATGTGAATTGTTTTTATAATTCTGTGATTCTGTTGGGTTATCTCTCCCCGTGATTATGTTCGTCATGTTTATTTATTGAAAATGTGTGCTTTTTTTTTTTTTTAAGGGTCAGCCAAAATCCTGTGTTTTTTTTTTTTAATGGCCACGTGACTTATGCTGCGCATCTAAAATGCGTAGTTTGTATAACTTGAACAAGCTTGAAGTTGGATAAATCTGTGGGGGAAAGGTGAAATTGTGTCTTGTTATGCATTTTGCTAAATTAATCTTATCCCAAATGCATGGGGATTGTTCAAATTTTGTGTTGATGTCAATTTGGTAATTATTTTTATAAATTATCTTTAGCAAATGCTTTGCACGTGTTTTTGAAATTTGATAAAATGAGTAGATATTCAAATGAAAATGATAATAATTATTATTTTTTTTTGTATTTCTATCATAACTAAAATTTGAACTTTCATAAATTTGCTGATTTGTCTCTTTGATTGAATGTATTGTATTTAATTTTGGATTGAGTCATTTTTGTTGATATTGTTGATAATACCATTTTGCCCTTCTGGCAAAATGGTATGGAGGATATTGTTGATTTTTTCTATAATGACTCATTGGCGAGAAAATTATGATCTTGAAATGTTGAATTTGAACTCTAACTGGGAGAAGCATGGTGTCGTGTGCTTGTAATTATGGTATGCATAATGAACTGCAAATGTACTTCTAATGATTAATTTTAAAATGTTGAATGAATGAAATATAAAAGATATGAGGAAACTCTAGAGAAGATATGAGTTAGATAAAATGGAGAGCAGAGCTTGTCACAAGTTGAGGGTTTAAAGATGAATTGAGTTTTTTTTTTAAAAAAAAAAATTCACCCTCCCCATGTTCCCTCCTTATCATCTCCAGGACAGATGCATATAATAAACTTTCATACTGATCAATCGTTTCAGTAATGATCATGACCAATCACATTCAACTTTGGAGTTCTCATGAGATCCAACGTATTGGTGATGGTTTAAATACATCTGAATGAATGAGTTTTTGTTCAACTTTGCACATATTGATTGTGATATGGATCCGTATACGCAATGAGTATGTTGTATGGTAAACCAGCTCAACTTAAAACTATTCATTATTGTTAAATCTTTTACTTGTAACATGTTCTCTAGATTCAACCAGGTTGGCATATCTAAACTCTTTGAGAATCATATTAATTCATCTAACACACTCCCCTACAGCTTACACATCTTTTATATTTTAACTAATGAACATAATAATTATGAAAAGTACATTTGTGTTGAGTCATAGATATTATAATTACAAGTTCATCACTATCCCTCCCACTCGATCCATTGCACTTGTACGGACTCATGCAATTCTTCAAAAGTTGTTTGTTCCTTACATGCTATTACATGCTAAAGTTTATGTTGAGTCATAATGGACCCGAGAGATATCCACCTTAAGATGTGACCTCACTTCTCATGCTACTTCAACAGTATTGTGAAATTTTCTTTCCAAACTCTTATCCTTACCACCTAGGCTTCATTAATTTTTTGTATTACCAATGAGAGATTACGCTTTGGGCATCATGATAATAAGGAGAGTCTCCACGACAACATTGATACTTCAAATAACCTCCGATACCACTCGCAAGTTGTCATGGGCCACAGGTAGCATGAGAAACACCCTAGGCCCTTGGTCACTATCAAATATTGACTTTGTTGAATTAGTTTCTCTCTATAATATGTTCATTGGAGGAATGAATCTAGATCCTGACTACCTTATGTGTGGCTGGCCAAAACTCTTCTTCATTAGTAAGACCTCATTGAATGACAAGTTCATAAAACTCAACTAGGTCAGCTTTACTGAACTCTTGAGGAATAATGTCGAATTCATCTCACACTATCCTATAGAGCTCCTTATATCTTTTATGTTTTAACCAGTCAATATAATAATCAGTAGTACTACATTTGTGTTGAGTTGTGAATGTTACAATTATGAGTTTTTGATAATTTCTCCCACCCAATTCAATTGCATGTCCTCGTGCAATTCTTAGAAAGATTTACCTAAATGAAACCATCAACAATTACATACTCCTTATGAGTTATTTACACACCAAAGTTTGTGCTAGGTTATAATGTGCCCAAGCAATGATGAGGCCTAATAGATCATGTATTTCGATGGTACCTCAAATGTTTGCTCTCCAAAGTTTCACCCTTAGTAGGTATGCCCCGGCACACTAGTAATATAGCATATAGTGCCACCCAATCTGAAAGAGCCTACCATCACTCGTAAATCTTTTGATTGTAATATTGATCAAAAAGACATTGACTATATTTGAACCCCACTACTTAGGTTTTATTGGCTGCTTATTCTATCATTGAGAGAGATTATACCTTAATCACCAGAACAGTCAGAAGAAACTTCACGAAACTTCACATCTGCATGACACATTAGACTGCTTATGATCCCACTTGTCACGCCCAAAAATTTTAATGCAATGACACATCTCATGTTGCCTGCATCAAGAATTCATTAGGGATTCGGCCTTTTCACAATTCTAAATATTAGCTTTTTGTTCAAGTAGTTTTTTCATATTATAGGTCCATCAGGGGAATAGATCTAATTCATGACCAATGTATGCATGGTCAGCAAAAAAAAAAAACCTCCGTTGTTAACTCATTGATTTCTGACAAGCTCCCCAAACTTAATTGTGTTGGTCTTCCTGAATTCTTAAACAGTCACGTCGATTCATCTCACAAACCCATCTAAAGCTCTCTCATTTCTCTCATGCTTAAAATAGTCAGTTTATTAATTATTAGAAGTATATTTGTGTTGAGTCACAAATAATACAAATATAAGTCCATGACGATCTCTCCCACCCAATCCATTACATATTCTTGTGCAATTCTTCACCAAGATTTACCTGAATATAAACAAAAATTGTTTCCTCCTTGCAAGTGTTTTGCATGTCAAATTCTATGATGAGTCATGATAGGCCAAAGAGACATTCACCCTAGAATGTGACTCACTTGTCATGTTACTTCAATAGCTTCCTGAAAGTCCGCTCACTTAATTTTCACCCTTAGTAGGCATGCCCTCGTACACTATTGATCAACAATATAGTAACTACCTAATCTGAAAGAACATATCATCGCATATAGGCCTTCTAATTATAATATTGATCAACAATGTAGTAACTATATTTCAACCACTACCAATCAGGTTTCACTGGATACTTGTCCCATCATTGAGAAATATTACATTTAGGCTATCGGAATCTTAAGAAGAGTATTCACATTCGCATTACCACTTCGAATCAACTTTCATGCCACTTATAAAGACCAATAGTTTCCATGCAAAGCCACAGCCCTTAAGACACCCAAACAACAATTCATCAAGAGTTTATCCTCTGTGCAATCTAGCATATTATCTATATGTTGAATAGGTTTCACTCACTCTATCATATGCTCATTGGGTGAAGGACTAATCCAGACTAATTTGTTAAGAGTTGACCTAAATTCTCATTCATTATTAAGTCCTTGACTTACGAATTACGATATGATTCCTATACTCAACTGAGTCAATCTGCTTAAACTCTTTGAAGAACCACAATATTTGATCTTGCATGTCCATCTAGAGCTCATTCATATCTTTTTACAATTTAATCAATCCAATGTGTGTGAATAGTTTTTTTTTTTTTTTTTTTGCATATCACAAAAAAGGT
Organism: Sapria himalayana; assembly: GCA_029783825.1. Classification (NCBI taxonomy): domain Eukaryota; kingdom Viridiplantae; phylum Streptophyta; class Magnoliopsida; order Malpighiales; family Rafflesiaceae; genus Sapria; species Sapria himalayana. Next base: position 310,755 of record JAREIK010000781.1, on the reverse strand, counting down.
CTGCGATTCGGGTTGGGTCAACCTAAGCAACCCCACCCAAAAAAATTGGTTTGGGCTGGAAATTTGCAGCCCGAGAAAAAATCAGGTTGGGTTGCTTAACCTGAGCAATATTCGAAATGTGTTTGGGTTGACCCCCAACCTGACCTAACCTGCTCAAGTCAAGTTGATCTTGTAGCCTTATTTATAAGCATATCAATGTGTGCATGTGGAATGATGTGGGCAATTTAAAATGTTAAATGAAGCACTTTTTTTCAAATTGTTCTCATCAAAATAATTAGAGCATTTTTTTTTTCATTTTGCTCTTTTATATATAAAAATTTATTTCTTGCCTACAAATATAAGATTGAAAGTTGAGAATCTAAGTTAAAATATATACTTACAAAATTATTATACATAAATATTCATATAATTTAAACCCGAGCTTTTTGGGTATGCCAATAAATGAATAAATGATATAATTCAACTCAACCCAAGTTTGGGATGATATTGATTTTACATTTTACCCAGGGAAATTGTTCAAACCCAATAGATATATAACATCTATCTAAAATGTTAAGTGTTATAAATTTGAGTTTGTGACATTGTTGACAAACTTTTGAAATTGACAAAATAATAAGCATCAATAATATTATAAATCATATATTATTTATATGATTTATAACGCTAACAATAATATAGTTTTTTTTATTTCTAATCAAAATCATATATGTGTGTGTGTGTGTGTGTGTGTGTTGATAACATATTGTAAAACTATTATAAAATATAAAACCAAGATAAATAATGTCCTCTTTGCATATGAAAAAAAAGAGAGAATTGAAAAGAAGAAAGGGGAGATTAGAGAGAGAGGGAGAGAGGGAGAGAGAGGGGGGGGGGGGGGGGGGGGAGTAAAACCCCTTATCCGATTAGTAACATAAGATAGTTTTATTTATTTATTTATCATGATGGTGAATTATGGAAATCTTAGAGTTTTAGAATTTTTTCATGAATATGAATGTGGTTACTTGCCACTCACTTAAATATTTCGTTCATAACGTTTGATTGATTATTACTCATCATTTATGAGTTTTTTGAGGATAAAAGTTGAACTAATCAAAATTTAATGAATAATTATTTTGCATTTATTTATATTGAATATTAAACAAATTAATTTTTGAATGATAATATCACAATGAATATTTGATTAATTAAATATTGAATAATCATAAATTTGTTTATTATATACACGAAAAGTATTTCTATATTTAATTTTTTTTTATCGTATATCATATTCCATTGTGGTTAACTATAGTAGTTGGTATCGGAATGACATTATTATTGTCATATGCCTATTTCTGAAAGAATTAGTGCATGTTTCAATAATTATAACATAATATTCATATGTTTGTTACACCAATATTTTCATTCACCATAAAATGTGTTAGTTATATTTTTAAAATTAATATCATTTTTAATACTCAAATGATGAAAAGTTATTATTTGTAATTTTATTTTATTTAAAATTTAAATTTTTATAAATATGCAAATTATTTCTTTAAATTTATTTATTTTGATACATGTATTTTATCTAAATGTTATATCATTATATATATGTTATCTCAATCATTATTTTGACACATTAGACTGCTTATTGAGTATTTTTAGTTATTTTCTTGGATATTACATATGCTAGTAGCATATTCTATCACTTTCTAGATTCGTTATGACATATTTACATGGTTCCTATTTTTTATATGCTCCATTATGAAAAGCAGTTATTGTGCCTTAAGATTTCTTTCAAATGTTATTCACATTCTCAGGTTATTAGGTATTCAGGCATAATTTGAGTCACCGAGAGTACAAACAAGAGATTAACATCTAGTTTTTCTACTTTTCTAGGAAAAAAATATAATTTTTAAAAAAATTTTGGTGGTTATTATTATATCAAGTGTAGGGGCAAAGTTAATGGTGATAAAAATGGTCATCTTGCATCGCTATGGCTTAGGTATCTTCTTCGTACATTTTGACTAGTGTCACTCTTCTAATGAGTTTTTCTATGATAATCAAAAAATCATACACATTACTTCTAAAATATATTTTCACAAAAGAAGAAAAGAATATAATTGTTGACTATTTTCTTCATTAAAAAGATCTATGATGGTTCACTAGTTATTTTATATATTTCTGATATAAATCAGCTAGTTGACATTTACATGAGGCCCTTGATGAGACCTACCACCTACCCCATCTCTCATGCTTAGTGTGGTAGATAGCCATACACCAATTTAAGGGAAAGTATTATATAATATTAATATATTCAAGATGAGCTACCATGGTAGTATGAATCTATATGTGTGTGTGTGTGTGTTGTGTTTACTCCGAGTGATTATTGACTATATGCATTCTTAGTAGTTATAAGAATGCTCTTGTGAATATTTTATGTGGATGCACTTTGTGATAATGTGTGTACTCCACATATTCTTATTTCTTTAATATCAAATTTAGAAAGATAGCATGCAATAAATGAAGAAATGGATACTAACAAAATGGTAGTCTGGTTGGAAAAGAGGATGAATGCTATTACCCTGGTGCCATGAGTTTGCTCATTAGGGATACCAGATACACTCTTCTTGGTACATGCCAAAGAGATTTTTCTTATTGTTGGGACAAAGCATTACCTACTCTGAGCTCGAGGACCCGAAGATCATATTGTTGGGTTTTCTTAGGGATGATTTTACATATATATATATATGCATAGCGGAACATTGGGGATGATTAAAATAAATCAACTTTTAATTAAGGAAGGATCCATCTGATCATAACCAATGATTCAATGATAGAAGAATATTTTATTCATGCTAAAATATTATTATTCCACACATTGCGTGTTCATCTATGCATTGTAGAAATTGAAGGCTCAACATAGTCACTCAACTCTATACAAATATCTACAATAATAAGCTCTCATGGAAATTGAGAAGGAGATGAATGTGCTATAACAAGGTTGAATCTATATGAAAATCCATGTCCTCTCTCTCTCTATTTAAAATGTATGACCTATATCTTTATTTCATTTAATGAGGATTTCTTGGGTCTTAAATATTAATTTTAAGCCTAGGATAAGTTTTTGGCACTTTATTTGGGTGTGATCATGTATGCCCATATAATATTAGAAATGGGCTCAAAACTCATTCTGAGCTCATGGATGATAAGTGACATCTAGCAAGACATTATGATCATTTAATTTCTCAATCTTTAGATGAACTAATAGTATAGCTGATATTAATATTCTTATTAATTCATTAAAGCATGATCATTCATTTCTAGTCTCACATTTGGAGGGGCTCATGGATATCTCCCAAAAAAGAGGGACAGATCTATTTCATCCACTTACGTTCCTCTACATGATATATTATATGTCCAACTAAGTATGTATCATCACCCTATTAGAGACGATATTGAAATGTGTCAAAACATAAAGCTCTTCATATAGGGATATATGGAGATGCTAGGTCAAAAGACATAAAGATGACATTACTATGATGAGTAATACTTATAACTTATAATCCATATGGTATTCTCATAGTGGGTTGGTCTAGTATCACATATTTGTGATAAGTGATACTAGACTGACCAATGAAATTTATAACTTATAGAGTTCACTAACATGTACTTATAAGTTAACTTAATATTACATATCCATGATTAGTAGAATATGATCATTAATCATACATACTCCACACTAATCATAGTTCATTATTTCTCTATCAATAATAAATTATCATTGATAATTTAGAATAGTATTCTATGTCAAGTCTAATCCAAGGTTGTACTATCAAGTTACACATTTGATGATCATGAGTGGAATCACCTATTTATGAAGTAAGTTGTCATTAGATTGTCATGGTTTCAGATATAAAGACTATTTGATAAGTGAGCATTCTCTTAAAATATATCACCATAAAAATGGAAAAGTATTACTCTTAATAATAAAAAAATCCAATCATGTCAAGATATGAAATGGAAATATTATTCATATCATAGCAAGAACATAATAATAAATATCTAATTCCAAGACTAAAGTAGATAGTCTTGCTCCATTGCATACTCATAGGTTCATCTAGTCTTTAGCAAATGATATACTATTTATGAGATGTTGCACATTCACATAAATATGAGATCCACAACTGGTATCCAATACACATGAAATAGAACTAGATAAATTAGCTTTTATTACAAAAATACTTGAAAATGTAATCTCACTATCCTTCTTTTTCAGATCTTTTGAAGTAGAGTTAGCACTTTTTTTTTCAAGACATGGCTTATTGCATAAAAAGCAATGGCCCTTGATTGGTTCCTTTGCTTTCTTAGTTTCAAGCCTTTTACCCCTAGTATCAAGATTATTGTTGGGCTTGGGCTTCTTTTTAACCTTGGCCTTACCTTTTGTTGCTCATTTCCATTTTGTGTCCTTACTTTTTCCCTTTTGAACCATTAGAACATTACTAAGAGTTTTATTATTCTATTCAGGAATCTTTTGCATATTATAGTTCATGAAAAATCCATCCTATCCATCAGGTAGGAATTAGAGAATGTTATCGATGGTCAAATATTTGTTAATCATTAGACCAAGCTTCTCGAGATAATCTAGGTAGCCCTTCAATTTTAGGACATGAGAGATAGCTGAGTTGCCTGCAACATTTTGTAGGGAAGTAATGTCTTGATGATAGCAACCCTCTTAATGCGAGCCTACTAATAGAACATTTCTCTGGGATGGCCTATCATAGCAAATGCATGCGTATCAATTATCTGCTTCTGAAGCTCAAATTTCATGGTAGCAAGCATGAGACATGTAACATTGACTGAATCATTTTAATGCTTATTATATAAGTATTCTTTTGAGCCCTATGGGTATTTGCTACATGTTTTTCATTAATATGCTCAACTAGGACATGCAACCTCCTTTCTTGCATTAGAATATTTCTTATTTTTCTATGCTAGTCTAAGAAGCTAGTCCCATTGAGTTTGTCATTCTCAAGGACTGATCACGGTGATAAAGTTGGTATATTGTTTATTTCCATTAATTATTTATAAGCCACATGCAAAATATTTTTAAGATTTCAAGAATTAAATAAAAGAGTCAGAAAAAACTCTCACTAAATATTAGCAAGTAGGCAATCCTTTTGTATTAATTGGATAATTTTGATAATTGAGACTTTAGTAGCTAAGACTCATATTTCACCAAACTCTAAATAAGCTTTGGCTTATTGCCCAGAGTATGGTTATTTAGGTAGATAACAATTTACCAGTTGTAACTTATGCAATTCCTGGATTCCCATCCCATGGGACATGACAATCATATGAAATAAGAGAAATCTCATCAATACCCTACATCCAGATCCACAGTTGTTTTGATAATCTTGTTGTGTCCACCAAACTCATATACAAATGGGCATCACAATTATTCTTCATTCCTTACTAAGATGGATTACATATCCCATGGGACATCACAATGAAATTAAGTCACAATTATTTTATGACTTAATTTCTAGTAAGGGATTTAATTTATATTTTAAATTCTACTATCATCACATGAATAATTATAGCTAATCATCTATCATACCATCAAATAAAAAAAAAGAACACTTAAGTGTTCTTTGAATTACGCACCCCAAAATACTTTAAAATAAATAAACATTTAAATCAAATATTCACATTGGTTTAAGGGTCATGCTATGCATCATACCTATTAAATGCACAATAACTATGTCAATAAATATTGTATAATTCATTAAACATGAATTTATCATTAATAAAAATAAATAATAATAAATAGGGGATGTGTATCATGATACACAAACAATTAAATGTTCCATTTATTTAAATTTGATAGACCCTAAAATGTTTATTGTTAATATTATTAATAATTCTTGTGTAGTTTATTGAACATAAATTCACCATTAATAATAATAAATAATAATGGTTATGCTATATGTATCATAATTCACAAATAATTAAGTATTATATTTATTATATTAATACACCTAAAATAGTTCTTATTAATGTTATTAATAATCTTGTGTAATTCAGCAAACTTAAATTCATTGATAATAATAATAATAATAATAATAATAATATAAATAGTAATAGTTAAGGTATATGTATCATAATACACAAATAATTAAATATCTCATTCATTCAAATTGATATACCCTAAAATTATTATTATTATTATTATTATTATTATTATTATTATTATTATTATTAAATCGGACCAATACAATGAAATCTCCTAGGTTTCCAAGGGAAATACCCTCTATTTTGCCATTCCATTATTTTTGTCATGACAACTTTCTCCATCATAGTTATCAACTGCCAAAAATATTGCTCGTATACTAAATATGAGATCATGTTAATTAGATAACACCCTTTAATATAGCATAGTTGTTCTTTGTGATTATAGTATTATATATGTTCGTATGCATCAATTATCCTTAAAGACATAACCTTTAATGAACTATACTAATCATACACATTATTTGCACATAAAGATGTGATACACATTATTTAATGAACTATACCATCTTTTATAGAGTTATATATCAGATCACAAGTTCCTATGATACCATTGTTGACTTTTCTTGGGGAAAATTAAGCATATATGTACAACGGAATAAAAAAATTTAACATCTTTTAACTCAAGGAAGGATCTATGTGATTCGATTAGATGATTCAATAAAATTAATTACAGGTAGGTGAGACAATTAGGCAGATTGATAGACAAAAAGATAAATAGATAGATAAACAAAGACAGACGGATAAACAGACGGATAAACAGACGAATAGACAGACATATAGACAGATAGATAGCTAGATAGACAAAAAATTAGACACATTGATAGATAAATAAATAGACAGACAGATAGGCAGTCAAATAGACAGACATATAGAAAGATAGATAGATAGATAGATAGATAGACAGACAGATTGAGAGACAAATAGATAAACAGATATATATATATATATATATATATAGACAGACAGATTGGCAGGTAGATAGACAGATAAACAAATAGATAGACAGAAAGATACACATACAGATTGATAGACAAATAGATAGACAGATAGATAGACAGATAGATACATAGAATGACAGACATGATAAACATACAGATAGACAAACAGATAGACAATATAGATAGACTGACATATAGACATAGAGATAGACAGACTGATAAAAAAACAAATAGATAAACAAATAAATAAACAAACAAATAGATAAACAGACAGATAAATAAATAGATAAACAGACAAATAGATACATAGATAGATAGAAAGATAAATAGTCAAATAGACAGACGAATAGACAGACAGATAAACAGACGAATAGACAGACAGATAAACAGACAAATAGACCAATAGATAAACCGATAGATAGATAGATAGACCAATAGATAGATAGACAGAAATTCAAATAGACACAGCATGTGGGTGTGTGTGTGTGTGGGTGTGACTAAGCCTCTTTGCTGAACTAGAAGGCACGACATGGATGCTAAACCCTCTACAGTCATCCGACATCCACAGAAATAAACCCTCATGGAAACCAAGGGAGATGAGTGTGCTAGCACAAGGTTGAATCTATTTGAAAATCCTCGTCCTCTCTCTTTGTATTTAAAATAGATAATCTTCATTTCATTAAATGAGGATCTCTTGCATCTTAAATATAAATTTTAAGCTCAATGATTAGTTTCTAATTCATTCTTTGTGTGTAATCATGCAAGTCCACATAAAATTGGTAGTGGGTTAAAAACCTATGTTGAGCTCACTGATCATAAGCAATCTCTAGCAAAATATCATGACTACTCGAATCATATGGATGCCAATAGTTCGACATAACATATTCAATAATATATTTCGTGGTCACCTTGTCTCGATATCCTAATTGACCATAAGATATAAACTGAGTCACTCTTGTAAAGTTCAATAATGTAATTTCTCAATATCCATATGAACCAATAATAAAGACCCATGGTGGGGCTAGGTCAAAGGATATAAAGAAAATATTATTATGCTGAGAAATACTTATATGACTTATAATTCATCTGGTATTATCATGGTGGATCATCTAGTACAATATTTATTGACATTTACTTATGAGTTGACGTAATGTCACATGTCTTTGATCAGTAGAATATGATCATCAGTCACACATCATACTAATCTTAATTCGTTATTTCTCTATCAATAATAAATGATCTTAGACAATTTAGAATTGTATTCCATATCAAGTCTAAGGTTCTACTATCAAGTCACGCATTTGTTGATCATGAGTGGATTCAACTATCAATGAAGTAAATTATCAAATTAGAAATATAAGATGATAACCAAAATATCTTTTTAATTATTAAAATACAAAAGTAATAATAATTGCACCATTGTCTTAGACCATATCAATAACACGTATATGGGCCAAATAATAGTATATATTTATAAATGATTATATATATATATATATATATATATATATATATATATATATATAACCATACATCTAACCATATGTGTGTGTGTGTGTGTGTGCCTTTATATGTTTATTAAACTAATTAACTTAAATTATTTATAGAATTATAATTGATTTTATTTCATGTAAATGGTTATATATGTTTAAAATTTAAATGTATAAACATATATAAGTTTGTAAGTTGATAGACGTTTATAATTTTAATACGCTATATGTATAATACATATAAATGTATATATGTATAATATATATGCATAATAGAATTATATGTATAATACATTTATATGTATAATAAGTTTAATACATTATATGTATAATACATTGTATATTTGTTTATATAATATATGTACATTATATACATTTATACATACATACATACATATATATATACATACACACACACACACACACACACACACACACACACACATATATATATATACATATAATGTATTCGTGAATAAGCAATGATGGGTTGTGGGTGGATAAAGTATACAATAGAAAGCATGATGGAGGATGAAGAGTGATGTAGGAGAAACGTTTAGTACTCGACGAAGAATCTTGAAGTTTCCATTTCTCTTAAATGCTCAATGAAAAAGTTCAAAACAGAAGAAATTGCATCCCTATGGGCACCACCAGCGCCACTAACAAAAACGCGAACTTGGCTACTAACTTCGATCCAGCTGCAACCAGTAATTCTCTTCATCCCCTTCTCCCTCATCTCTCTGCGCACCATTAACACATTCTGCCATCTAGCAGCTGCGGAATGTGCATTTGATAGCATCACGTAGGAAGAAGAGTCGATGGGGTCCAATTCCAAGATTTTCTTCGCGGCCAACTCGCCCAATTCCACATTTGAGTGAACATGGCAGCCACCAAGCAATGCCTTCCAAAACCCAATTCCCGGATCGAATGGCAACTTATCTAAGAACTTCATCGCTTCATTGAAACGGCCACAGCGGGAGAGCAAATCCACAAAGCAAGCATAGTGATTGGGGGCTAACAATTCCGGCTGCTCGTGTTTTGCTCTGTGGAAATACGAGTAGCCGGTTTCTACCAGACCAGCGTGAGTGCAAGCCCATAACAAGCCCAGAAGAGTAACGCCGTTTGGTCTGATGGTCGTCGTCGTCTTCATGCTCTCGTAAAGCGCAATCGCATCGGTTCCCTTCCCGTTCTGTGCGAATCCGCATATCATGGCGTTGTATGAGATAACATCTCTTTCAGTCATTCTGTCGAAAACTAGGAGAGCGTCATCCATGCTTCCGCATTTTGAATAGAAGCTGATGAGAGAATTACTCACGAAAGCGTTGAAGTTAGTTAACAACTTAAGAACGCAAGCGTGCAACCCTCTTCCCAATCCAATCGAAGCTATATTAGCAGCTGCAATAATGGCGGAAGGGAATGTTGATTCAGTTGGCGATAACCCAGCTCTCATCATCTTCACGAAAAGATTTACAGCCTCCTCGTTGAAACCCATCTGGCTGTATCCACAAATCATCGAATTCCACGAAACCGTATTTCTCTGAGGCATTTTCTCGAACAGGCACAGAGCGTCCTCCACCATTCCTTTCTTCAAGTACCCATTTATTAGAGTTGTGTGTGAAACAACATTAGGGTTCTTAATGTCCTCGAAAGCTCTTCTCGCTTCCTCGATCGAACCCAACTTCCCGTAGACATCTAGAACAGCACTACCCACGAACACCGATGAGCTATAACCCATCTGTATCACATACCCATGAAAGCCCCTCCCCAACCTAAGATCTCCTAGTGCGGTAGAGCCCGGAATTACAGTCCCAAACGTGTACTCACTAGGCCTGATATTCAATGAAAACATCTTGGAGAACAAATGGATGGCACATTTAAAATGGCGTCGGCTGGCAAATTGGCCAATTATATACGTCGCGGATACCACATCCAGGTCGTGAATTCTATCAAACAGGTTATCTGCATCGATATCTGATGATCCAGCACAGGATGATGCCGTGTCCAACAAGAAAGGTGTGGTTTCTGGTCTAATTACATTTGGATTAAGGTCTTCAGGGTGAACATGGCGGACGGTAGCGGAACCGTAGATTTGCCATGGAGAAATCAATGAAGGAGACGACGATCTAGTTAGGCTCGTGGATTTCAAACTGGAACCTGCGATAGAGACAGAGTAACTCATGACAAGGCGCCTCCAGTGAGCCAGGTAACCTTCGACCCGGCTGTTTTCCGCTGCCCGCCTGAGCCGAGTCTGACCCGTTTTAAACTTTAATCAACTTCTAGTTGTACGGAAAAAAGCGAGCGAAAATAAAATTTAATTTTAATATTTATTTAGCATAATTGCTATGGTGATATTGAATTAATATATTAACGTAATTTAATTAAAATATAAATGCAAGTATATACACACGTGCATATACATAGGCATATATACATATACGTGCACATATGCATACACCTGTATACATATTATATATGCATATATATATTCATATCTATTTCAAAATTTGTGTACATATTGATACAGAAATACATATATACGAATGCATATATAGTTTTATCTACATATGTAGATATACATACATATATATATATATATGTGTGTAGATATCTACATATATATATACATACACAATCATATGTATATAAATGTAGTGAGGGGCATGAAAAGTCATTTTTGATACTCTGTATAAAAGACGGGAGCCCGCTAACTCTCAATTATTTTGAGTTCGTTTGTTGGTACTACCTTCTTTAACTTCCAGATGTTTGGATTCGTAAATTTCAAATATGTTGCGCATAGTTGACAAAACCATCGTTATTGCAAAATCTAATGGCTGAAAACAGGAAATGAAGATTGCAGCAGGAGGATGAAGATCCAGCAATGGTTTTTCAATCAGTTACAAAAATGGAAGATGATGATTGTTGCTGTGCCAATTGAAATCTTCAACACTAATAATTTAGCTTCGAAAAGAATCATGCTGAGGAGTGGAACACACCTGGTGAAACTCATTTACAGGAGACGTAAGGACGAGAGATCTAGTTTTTTTTTTTTTTCTTTTCTGTTAAACTATGTTCTATGCGAGGGTGGACGAGGAGCCGAGCAAGAAAATTCACCTCCAAAACTGTGAACTAATGAATTTTCTGCATTTCTTCTATCTCCGGCTACCAGAAGACGCCGCCGGTGACTTGCGATGGGCGAGGGCAGGCAGCGTGGCACAAGCGATTCCAAAGGTTGAAGACGAAGTTGGCGCCTCCGTTACTCTTCGTCGTCTTTCACGCGTCTTCTGCAAAAACTCTGAAGATGAAATCGCGGAAGCGCCTGGAGTACTGTTTCGGATCGACGGCGGAGATCGAGGTCGGATCATACTGCATCGATTTGTACGCGTGTTCTAGCTTTTTGCTTATGTCGTAGTCTTGGAGAATGTCGATGATGCCGAAGAACAGAATTACTTCGTATGATTCTCCGGTCGGCTCTCCGATCAGCTGCGCTTCGCAGTCGCTTTTTCTCATCGTCTTCTCCGCTCTCGCCGGCATGTTCACGCCCAGCTTAATCGAGGCCCACCTACAGCAAATTCAGAAGAAAATTGAAAAGAAAAAAAAAACGATGGAGCTGGCGACGCAGAGGAGAAATTGCAGCTCTGATGGTTAGATTCACAAACAGCACGCCGTTGAAATTCACCTGGTCGGATCGAGGAACAGCTGGTCCATATCAACCCTAGAAATCCTTGGCGCACCAAATTCATCATCGGCATCGCGAATTCCTGCAACGAGAATTCCACCGGTTAGCCGAGAACAGATTCTCAAACAGGAACTAGTTGGACTGAGCATGAGATATGATCGGAGAATAACTAGGCGTGCAGGGTCCGGCAGGCGTTCGTGCGCCGGGAGAACGAGGAGTCAGCACGACGTCCCTGAACGAAGCTCCGCGAAAATGGAGGCCGACAAGAAGACTGTAATCCATAATTCTCTCCTGCTCGAGAAAATCGCAATCTCTATCAACTTGCCTGGAAGAATCAGAAGATGCTTGGAGTTAGAACTCTAAAGCAAAGGATCTGAATGAATCTTCTTGAACTGAAAGCAGCAAGTACGAGATGAAACAAAATCAATGGAGAAATTGTGACCTGAAGAACTCTAAGAACCATGATTTTTGCAGTCTGAAAATGAGGTTGAGATCGAGATCCTTGAGAGTGGTGGTCGGATCGATCTCGGACTCAGGCTTGGCAGTAGTCCGACCATGGGAAGAACCTTTCAGATCAAATCGCCTGTGAATCGCATACTCGGAGCAGAAAAGATTCCCCATGATCACAAACCTCACCTTTTTTTTTGTTTTTTTTAATGGCGACAGAAGAGAGATGAGCTTTCCATGATGAACACAGAGAAATCCAGACACACAACAACAACAACAACTTGGCAACTAGACGTTACCTTCTTCTGGTTCGGTCCTGTCAATCTAACACAGTGGAGACCATAAAACTTAGTGACGAGCGTGTTCTCGAAAGCGCGAACATGATTATAATACGCCGGCAGCATCCTCGACAGCACCTGCAATCACGTAATGATGCATCAAGAACTCTGGTTCGAATCAGAAAGCAACACATCGAGGAGGAGGAAGAAGAGGGGGTGAGTGATACTGAATACTGACTTTTACTTCTGCCTTCTTCACCGTTTTGATCATGTAACGATCATCGTTGGTCAGGTAAAAGAAACTTCCGCTTTTCCCAGGTGAAGAGAGCTCTCTGAGCGCATCGTTCCCGCAGATCGACACCATGTAATCTGCTGCATCCACATTGAACAGTTTCCTGAGCGTCCTGAAATGAGGTGAACGATGAATATGCGATTAACTTCCTGGGCCATTGTTTGAGCAGGACAGCAGCCATGATTGGTCTGCAAAAAACTCAGGAGCCTTCTTCTAACCTGAAAACTACCGGGCAGTAATCTTTCCATCTAAAATCACAAGATTGATGAGGCGGCGTGTGCTTCGATCCTTCCGGAGGAAATTTTGTCCACAGTTTTTCTTTTGGATCAAAGGCCGACGCCTTCAAATCTAGAGAAATTGCAGGTGCAGGCCGACCAACCGAATGCCTGTTTTTTTTTTTTTTTACTTTTACAGATTAGCAGAGCTGGAGAAGAATCGTCGAACAGAAAAAACAGAGTATTAAGGAAGATTGAATACCTAATTCCGAGTTGAAGATTAAGCATGAGCTCATAGTTCTTGTGGCCTTTGGATATGGTTTCTCCTTGCTTCTTTCCAGGTTGAATCCTCATTCTGTTCGTTCTTGAATCGAAATCGCCTGCCTGAACATTGTCAAATGCTTCTTCTCCATCGATCTCGTTGCCGTCGAATGAAACGGAGCGATAATTGTTCGTCGACAGTTTGGCCGGCTTGAGAAGACCGCCATGATCGTGAATTCCTGGGCAGCTCAGCATCTTCTGCGATGGCAGAATTGATACTTTTTCTCCTGCTGATACCTTGCAATCACTTAAATCCACCAAGAACACCTCCTGCGGATTCCATTCCAGGTTCTCTGACAGAGAACCAGATGGATAATAAGTTCCGTTTTGTTCTTCAGGATCTTTGCTCCAGACTCCAACGTAAAAGCTCCCGTCGGACCACCTAAAAGTTCCATTTCCTTTAGGCAGCCCTTTCTCCCAGCACCCATCATATCGGTTCCCATTCCCCCATATCATCGTTCCGATGCCATCCATCAATCCATGCTTCCACCCCCCTGTGTAATGATTCCCTTTCTTCCATTGGTATCTTCCTTGCCCTTCCTGCACCCCTCTTCTCCACTCCCCCTCGTAGCAATCGCCATTAACGTAGCTTTTTATTCCTCTTCCATGTTTCAGATTCATAATCCAGCTGCCTCTGTAAGTGTCACCGGAAGAATCTGTGTACGTTCCACTGCCGTCCATGTATCCGTTCTTAAAATCGCCCTCGTAAGTTGCCCCAGTTGGCCAGCTGAACTTTCCCTTCCCCTTCGTCTTCCCTCCATGCCATTCTCCTACATACATACATCCATCGACCCAGAGGTACTTTCCGTGGCCGTGAGGCAGCGATTCTAGCCATTGACCGGTGTAGAAATCGCCATTGGAGAGGACTCTCTCTGCGTGATGGAGCGATTCTGTGGATGAAGAAAGATCGTCGTCGTCGTCGTCTTCGTCATCCACGTGAGCTACTGCTGCCGACATCATCGTTCCGAATATACTACTGCTTCGTCTCTTGGTCACTGCTTGCGATTTCCTTACGGTTGCTTCCCAAGCCTTTACGATCCCGATTTGCTCCTTGTTCATCTCTCTCTCTCTATCTCCCTCTCCTCCTCTTTCCCTCTCCCTCCCTATTGCCCTCGATCCTCCATTAACCCCGCTTCTAGAACTCAAGCTTCGTTAGGCCAATGTGTTGTGAGGTTGGTCCTGCGGAGGAAATGGAGGAGGAATTTGATTGAGCAGAAAACAAACCCAAAAGTTCAATCTGTCTTCTGCGTTCCGTTCTGTTGGATTGAGCAGAGGAAAAGCAAAAGGAGAGGTCGGCACCTTTTTTCTCAATTTTAAATCGTTTTTTTTTTTCTTCTCCTCCTCCTCCTGATTTTTTTTTTCTTTTTTCAAAGGTTCCCGGCTGATACAATCACGCAATGCCAACGCGCACACATTTTCCCTGATTCCGGATTTCACTCCTCTTCGTCTTAGACTCGTGATAGACCGATCAGTGAGGGTGAGCATATAAAACATGCCATTTTTAGTTTTCTAATAATCAAAATATATCTAAATTTAGAGTGTTTCTGTTTCTTTTTCATATTTATGAGTTTTTATTTTATATTTCCTATTACATTTATTTTATATATATATAAACAATAAAAAAAATATTAAAAACAAAAAAGAATAAATAAAATAAAAAAATAAAAAAATAAAAAAAATAAAAAAACTCAAAAAAAAAAATAGTTTAGAGGTTCTAAAATAAAATAAAAAACTCATGTAGCTCGCCTTTTTTTTTGTCACATATTTGCGTGATATGTCAGCATGCAGCATTAGAATATTGAAAAAATTAAGTTGTAATATAAATTTGTATGGGCATATATTATATATATTTTTGAGTAATCCAAATAATGAAAAAACAACTAATTTTAGAGATTTGATGGAGTTTTCTACGGAAATAATACGTTTTAAATAAAAAATCCAAAATATAATATTAGTTTGAAAAATATTAGCAAACTAGTGGGCCTGAAAACAGCGTAGCAATGATCGTCGTTGTGAATGATGATCATTACCACGCTATCGAAGGCCGATTTTTAAATAATGATGATCATTACCGCGCAACCTTTTCTAATGCACCGCATTGTGAATATATACTAGTTCTCCACTGCAAATTTAGCCATCGTTGGGTCGTGACGGATTTTACGGGCTCCGAGAAGTGCTATCAGCGCATCAACATTAGGCTTACAAGGCATGCCACCGATCACATTCTTAGCCTGCTCCAGCAAACCAGCTTGGCCTAGCAGGCCTGCTCGGCATGCAAAATGTTTAGGCGCCGGAGAGGCGCCACGATCATCGGCCATAGACTGGAACTGGCGGATGCCTTCTGCCACGAGCCCAGAATGGGCACGGCCTAAAAGAAGACACTGGGAGGTTGTGCGGTGCATTAGATTTTTCAGCTTGAGCGACAAAATGGATCCCAAGTTCCTGCATTGCCAATTCTGCACACGCAGAAATCAGAGTCAGAAAAGTGACATTATAAGGCTTGATGAAGTTCATCTGCATCTCTTCGTATAACTTTGCGCGGTTTTCCCACAGTCCGTGCTGAACATACATGCCCATCATAGTGTCTGCGCAAGGTCGTTCGGCTCGAGCATAGATGTGTCAAACGGGCCTGGATTTGCCGGCCCGACCCATTTTTTTAAGGTATGATCGTGCTTCCGTGCTCGGCCCAGCACGATTTAAAAAAACTGGGCCCAGCACGGCCCGCAAGCACGGCGGGCCGTGCCGTGCCTTGCCGGGCCCGCTTGGGATTACCTGCCCGAGCGGTTCGGGATAAGGGGGACCACAGGTCAGGTCGAATCAAACCCGACCCGCTGTCCCGCTGTCTTTTTTTGCGGGAGGGGCATCGTGGGGTCGGGCTCACGGGACACCCGGCACGGGATAAACCCGTGCCGGTGTGCCGTGCCGCGGGCCGAACCATGCCGGGCCAGGCACGGCACGGCACAGCACGGCTCGTGCCAAACCCGGGCACAGAATTTTTCCGTGCCAGGCCGGCCCAGGCACGGCTAAACCGGCCCGGCACGGTTGACACCTCTACTCGGGCATGCTCTGGAAACAAGATCCCGCTCCTAGAGCAGCAATCAGAACGGCCCAAGAAGCTGCGTCTCTAGCCGGCATCAGCTCGAATGATTGCCTTGTCTGCGTAGCATCTTCTCCAGACTGTGCGTACATCATGACAAGGGCATTTCCAACATGAAGGAATGAGCTTGTTCAGATCTTGATCGTGCACGCGTGAAGCTGTCTTCCGAAATAGATGTGGCTTGGCCTTGGCGCGGAACAAACCCAAAGGATTTTTGTGAGGATGTCTGCATTTGGTTTATTGCAAGAGCCGTCATTCCAAATGCCAGCTTCTGTGTTGCACGGATACGCCTAGGAACTGTCGTGTCCACGTGTCGGACACGGGTCGGACACGCGTCGGATATGTGTCCGATACGCCACGTGGCGTATCAGATATGCGTCGGAGACGTATCCGATGCGTTGTTCGGAAATAGTTGTCATTGCATCAAACGGGGAGGGGAGGAGCACACCGCTGAGCTGCCGACAACACCTAAGGTAACCTAATTCTATAAAGGGAGGGGGGGGGGGGGGGGGGGTTTGGAATCTGTATCGGGAGGGGGAAAGTTCGAAAATCGGGTGGGGGGTGGGTTCAGGAGGGGGGGAAAGGTTCGGGAGGGGGGAGGGTGTTAGAGGGTTTAAATTTTTTTTACATTTTTTAAAATACGGAATTTTAAATTATTTTAAAATACAGAATTTTAAATTATTTTAAAATACAGTTTTTTTTAATTATTTTAAAATACATAATATTTATAATTAATAATTTTTATTTTTAAATTTATTTTTTTTTATCATGACGTATCCTAGCCGTATCCGTATCTTAGTTTTTTAGAATTTGCCGTGTCCCCGTATCTTGCCGTGTCGTATCCCCGTGTCCGTGTAACATAGGCCAGCATTTTAAAATTTTTAAATTTTAAAAGTCGGCTTTACAATGATGGTCTTCGATTTTTAAAATACAACAGCGTGACAATGACTTCGTTCACAATGATGGTCATTGCCACGCAGTTTCCAGACGTACTAATTTGGTAAAAATTTTTAAACTGGCATTATATTTTGGATTTTTTTTAGAACATATTATTTACGTACAAAACTCGAGTTTATGTTTTTCATATTTGGGAGTCTTTATTTACATTTTTTGTATTATTTATCTCAAAAAAAATTTACCCTTGTAAGATCATCTCCAACAATGCTCTCTAAAATAGCTACTCAAAAATTATTATAATATTGTATTATCTATTTTAGCTACTCACTTTTTTTAAGTAAATTCTAACAATCATATATGTTTTAGCTATTAACTTCAACTAATTTAACTAACTTTTAAAAATAATTTATATAAAATGGCATATCATCACGATTAAACTACTATTAATTGGATTTGGTAAGTATTATATAACCAACACATACACTCACACACAAGCACACACACACACACACACATACACAGACAATCACATACACTATCACACACACAATCACACACATAGACACACTACAGATGTATAATTTTTAAATTTTAAGGATAAATCCATCTTTATACTTAAAAAAAAAAACTATAAAATTATATGAACTGAATTGAAAACTCAAATTTCTGTTTACGAAAAATGAGCTGAATTGAAAAAACAAAAAAAAAAAAAGTGTTTAAACATTTATTAAATTTCAGGATATCAAAATATGTCACACAAAAACAAGTTTTAGTGCATCGAAAACAAGTTTTCGCTGCACAAAAAGTCGAGAAATAAAATATCATACCACTAATTTTTTTTTCTATTGCACAATATATCTTGATTTCACTGCACGAAATCATGTTTTCATGCAGCAAAATCAAGTTTTCGTACAACGAAAATAAGTTTTCGTTGCACGATAAGTAGAAAAATCATATATCGTAACCAGAAAAAATATTTCTGTTGCATGATATTTCTTTATTTCGTTGTACGAAATCTTGTTTTTGTGCACCGAATCATGTTAATGTGATGGCAATCGAAACAAAAAATTAAAATTGAAGATTAATCATGAATATCGAAACAATGCCAAAACGGAAAAAAAAAAAAAATCTAAAACATATTATTTTCTACCGAAATAAACCCCCACAACAGCTAAACAAACGCGAATAGTGATGCCCCAAAAAAAACAAATATTACCTGAAATTGAGAGGTACTATTCTTAAAAAACACGAACGATGATGCATCTAGCAAGGAAGAAAGGATCTCTATATCCGAATGAATCAAACGAAATGTAAAATAGCTAGGCAGTTGGCGAGCCAGTTGGAGTTGATTTTTAGGGAAAATCTCGCTAAAATACCTAAACAGATGCATTTAGCGAATCTCTTGGAGATGCTCTAAGTTGTGACTCGTAATTCAAATAATTTTTTTTTATTAATTTTAGCTCAGGTGGATAATAAAAAATTCCTATTTTTTATAAAATGAATAAAGCATTTTAAAATGTGGTCATAACACTTTTTTTTTTAAAAAAAAAAACTTTAAATCATTATTTTGCTAAATTTCTTTCATGATTCCATTTTTTTTTAAAAAAAAAACTAGCATTAGTAATTAATACAAAACTAAGATTATTATTTTTTTTTTATTTTTTTTCAATGTTAAAAGAATAATTTTATATTAAAAATGTGGATAAAAAACAAAAAAAAAAAAAAGAATTCTATTGAGACAGATGAATCCAACATTTTTACCTAAACTCACATAATGTTAGAAACTAGCAATTATCAAAGTGGATCCCCCTTTTTAGAAATCCCTAATCTCAGTTAGGTATATTTTAATAGAAAAATCAGGTGGAGCAAAGCAAGCAGAATCACTAATCAACGAGGCGAAGGAAGACTAATATCAGAAGCTTATAAATAGTTATCCAAAAATAACAAAATAAATTCAAATGCTTAGCTAAATTATTAAGGGTCCATTATCATATCCCCAAGCATGCAGTAATCCTATATATTTCTAGATGTGTAAAAATCAAAACAAAAGACTACCAATTTGCAGTTGTAAAGAATCCACTACAAATTTTGTTCCCAGACAAAATCTCTAGAGCATGAAATTTTGGACAACCATGAAGATGCCTATGGGACCCTTGCCAACAAGCCTTAGATACCTACCATATTATTCAGCTAATACACTAACAAATAGTAAACAAGTTGCTTTTGCTGCTAGTATACTAAGTGGAGAGAAATCACAGATAGCATTAAAAAAAAACCTAAATAAATAGGTTTAAAATACATATTTATATTTTATTGAAATTATTATATCCTTTACAAAATTTTAATTACCCAAATAAGTATTTATACAAATTATTTGTAATAAATTTAATTAATAATTAATAATTCTTAAATCAAAAATTTATAAAGCAGAAAATAACATTTTGCTCAATACCTATTGATTAGGCAGTATCTTTGTTAGACTCAATATCAACTAGCTATTGAATATATCCTTTACATCGATGCTTTATGGGTGGATTCAAAAATGTACGCACTCATAATTTGTGTATATACTCAAAAATATACACTTCATGAATACACACACACACACACACACACATACAAACACACATATACATTAAAAAAAGGAAAGCATTTTGGTAATAAAAACACAATTATTGGGAGGTTTTACATAACTAAACAAAGTTTACTAGGCATAGAATGGAATTACACTGCAATCACCCAATTAGGAGGGGAGACAAAGAGGATGAACTTACTATTGTGATTACTAATATTAAAAAAAAAACAAAATGTTTACATAGTTTAATAAGATTGTGTGGCTAGGGGTTGTTTTATATAAATAATTCAAGTGTGGGCACAACAATTTGTAGTTGGAATACTAAGAGCATCTTCAACCACATTTAACAAAATAGCTACTCAAAATATATTTAAATATTAAATTCATTATTTTAGTTAGAAATTTTTCAGAATACACTCAAACCACACTCTCTATTTTACACATAACTTCCAATATTTTTTAAAAAATCAACCATGTATATAGAGAGGAAAAAGGGAGAGAGAAAATTTAGAGAGCTCAAATGACTCTTCAAATTTATTGAGCCATTTGGATAAACTAGGAAATAGAGAGTAGAATAGAGAGTGGGTTGGAGAGGAATTTTGTGTGTTTGACTAGAAAGTGAAAAATAAATAATGAGTTGGAGATGCTTTAAGGATTTGTTTACAAAACTAGGAATCTAATAAAAAATATTTATGATTGACAAATTTTTTCATTATTAAAAAAAAATTCCCAACTTTAAAATAATTAATTTTTTTTGTACTAGAATTAATTAACCTGATTTTATACTTTGAACTCTAGGAAAAAAAGTAATTTAATTATAGTATTAACTGGCCTTAACCACCAAGGAAGCCACATTTCGAAAATCATAATTTTTCCAAACTCTAACGCAATTTTAAAAAATTAGAATGCTGACTATAATTGGAGAGGAAATGATTCCAATTCATGACATCCACATGACAAAAATACTAGCCTTAATCAACAATCACACATTTTATTTTGCTATAATGTCAACAAATAAATAATTATATATAAACAGATAAAGATATACAGAAATACATGAATAGCAATCTATATGTGTGTTGTGTTTATTTGTATGTTTATATCTACAGATTTATATGTGTGTGTGTGTGTTTGTTTGTTTTTGTGTGTGTGTGTCTTACAAATAAATAAATACACACACACACACACACACACATATATATATAGACTCATATTTATATTTATCTATACACACACACACACCCACCCACACAAACATGCACCACAAGATAATAATGAAATAGAAAAAAAAGGCATCCAATTATATTTCTAAAGTTACAAATAGAATAGAAACATATTAGTAATACAAAGAGAACATTACTACAAAATTTAAAAATTAGAATACTAATCATTTAAAATAGCATGATAAAGTAGCTTGATATTTCATATAAGATGGAAAAGGAATTAGATATAGAAATTGAAATGAATTAACTGTATTTCACTATTATCATGCGAGGATGTTGGTGAATAAAGTAGCATGATATTTAGCAATGAAAAATTCCATTTCTACATGTATTTATTATTAAAAAATAATAATTTCTTTAAAAATTATGATAGAATTGAATTTCATTTCAATTAGTTTAGAAATGGATAGCAGACCCATTTCAAAATTTTGTGATGGAATTGAATTCTTTGAAATGGACGCTTATTTCGTTGTCATTTGATTAATGAATTTAGCGATTGAATTAAATTCTATTTTTGTTTTTGAAATAGAAACGTATTTCATCGCTACTTGATGTTGATGAATTTTTTTCGAAGAACACTTCATCCTTTCAAAATTAGTTTAGGTTCTGGGCAAATTAAGCAGCAACTTTTCATCATCCATTGACTTAATTGACATTGATTTCCTTCGTAGTTGTGTTCGTCACCCTAATCATTATTCATAGAGGTACGCAATTTTAATTTCTTAGGTACATGTAGCATATATATATATATATACATATATTATTGTGTATCTCTATGAATGATGAACAGGTAGACGAAAAAATTTTCCGTAGTACACACACACACACACACACGTGTGTATGTAAATGTGCGTGCGTGTAATATTATTCTGTGTGTGTGTGTGTGATATTATTCCATAGTACACACACACACACAATGAAAAGTGGGCAGGTGAAGAGTGGATTGTAATATTATTCTATCCACACACACACACACACACACACACACACACACACTTTTTAATTAATTTATTTCGATGTACTTTAACATGTTTGTAGACAATATCGGTATGTAAGTGTCAACCAACTAAATGTTGAAAAAGAAGACATTCTCTTTAATTCCATGTCCATACAAATTAAGGGGAGCAATACTTTAATAGGATATTGATTTCTTGGTTTTTTGCCATAAGCATATTTCATTTATGTCTTTAGTATTTCTAATTATTTTTTAATTTTATGTGATTTATTACATAATTTTTATGATTTTAAGCTTAATAGATACATCTAAAATATTTCTTTTTTTGTATATGAGCAAAATACTACTTAAAACTATTGCTAAATATCTAAGAAATTAATGCAACCCCCATAAATTCATTTAAATGCAAATTTACCTATTAAGGATGCAACTACAACTTATTTATGATATTTATATAATGTCATTAATAAGTAACTACAGATTTATTACAAATAAATTATTATCTATATTATTATTATTATTAAATAAACATTGGTATTATACGTAATAGGAATGGAAAATTTAATATAAACTAATCGTGAATGAATCAATGTCAAATTAAGAGATAAGTTTCTAATTGATGAGCTTGTAGCGGGCATAGATGAGTTTATTAGGTTTGCTGAAAAACATCCTCAAAAATTTATAGAATGAAAATAAGATGTTCATGCAATAACCATAAATATTAGAATCAAAGTTTTCAAGAAGTGTATACTTAACAATTCCATCTTGCAAAAAATGAATTTATTAGAGACTAATATGTTTGGTATAAATATTAGGAAATAGTTGTGTCATAAATAATAAAATATTATGTACATAAAAGTATTGATTCAAATATTACAATGGAATATGCAAATCCCCACAATGCATGTGAAGCCATGTTGAAGCTTGAAGCATATTATTGGTCCTTCCTTCAATCTAAATGTCACTGACGATATCTCAAAATCATTAATAAAAAAAATTTATGAAATGCTCAAAGACATAGAAGAAGAGGGTTGGCCAGTAATCCATATGTTCACTCAAAGGTATATGTGGTGGTCAAACTATAAAATTTAAAGGCAAAACATTATTTTTTTAGAAAGGTATTTTAATGAAATTTGTAAATTGTAATCTGAATTATTACTAAAGAATAATTTCATAATAGATAGTTTTTATAGTACAACAAAGTTAATGTATGATTTGAGTTTGCATGTATAAAAAATATATTACTGCATTAATGGATGCATGATATATTAGGGTGAAGAGAGTAAAGTAATTATTTGTATTTTCTATAACTATCATTGGTACAAAAGACATATTATATGTAAAAGGCTATTAAACAAATATTTTTCATAAGATGTATTACTTTATATTGACTCTTTATTTTCAAATATTATTTGCATCTAAAGCCATAGCTAATGACATGAGTTGGCACAAAGAGCATACTATTAAAGAAGACATGATGCTGCATTGCTTAGATTCTTCATCTTGGCAATAGTTTGATCATATTTATCTATCTTTTGTAGATGAAAATGAAAATGTTAGATTAGGGTTATGCACACATTGATTTCAACCATTTGGATAAATAAGACAACAATACTTTTTATGGCTGATGATTATTATACCATATAATTTACCATCAAGGGTATGCATGAAATATTAATACATATTTTTGTGTGTTATTGTGCTTGATCAGAGAAACCCAAAAGATAAGTTGGATATTTTTCAATAACTCCATATTGCATAACTAAAATATTTATGAGAGCTAGGTATGAAAACATATGATATATCAAGACATATAACTTTTTAATAAGAGCAATACTTATGAAG
Organism: Sapria himalayana; assembly: GCA_029783825.1. NCBI lineage: Eukaryota > Viridiplantae > Streptophyta > Magnoliopsida > Malpighiales > Rafflesiaceae > Sapria > Sapria himalayana. Next base: position 286,455 of record JAREIK010000781.1, on the reverse strand, counting down.
ACATTAAGTGATTTTCCAGCATATTTAATATTGTCAGGATGAAGTAAGATAGGAAAATTAGCTTGTCCTTATTAAATGGAGAACTCTGATGCATTTTCTCTGAGCAAAGGTAGAAAGACTTCATTGTTTAATAATGATCATAAGTTCTTTCAGATAAAACATCTAATTTGGAAAAATATAAAGGCATTTAGGAAAGACTATATAGTTATAAAAAGTGCTGAAATATTAAAGGTAATTAAAAGATATGGCTTCAAAAATATGATAGAAATTTATGCTTATATGCATAAATTTTGAAGACTTGTCACTGTGATTGGAAGAAATGAAATATCTTTTGTGATTTGCATTATTGTAAAACTAACCTCATTTGGCATAAATTAGATGTGATGTACATTAAAAATAATTTTTTGATAATATTTTTAATATCATCATGAATGTAGAAGAAAAATAAAAGATAATTCAAAATCAAGAGAGAATTTAAAGAGTTATTTTCACATCTAGAGTTACATAGGGATGAATCAATAAATAAATTATTTAAATCTTGTTATAGTCTTGACAAGAATGCAAATGAAGCTTTGTGTAAATGGTTGATAGAGCTTAGGTTTTCTAATGGATATGCAGCCAACATGGGATGATGTATTGACATAAAGAAGGATAAGTTATTTGAGATGAAAAATCATGACTACCATGTGTTTATGTATAGACTAATACTCATAACATTCTATGAATTACTTTCCGGAAATGTTTGGGAAATTTTGATTGAAATAAGTATTTTTATGAATCTTAGTTGTAATGTCATAAAAAAAGAAAGACATAGAGTAATTACAAAATGATATACCCATAATTTTATGCAAACTTGAGTGTATTATTCCTCCTAGCTTCTTCGACTCCATTAAATATTTTCTGATCTACTTACCTTATGAATCCATGATAGCAGATCCTATGTAATATAAATGGATGTATCTATTTGAGTAATTATTTAATTTTCATTTAATCATCTAAAGATTTTAATATATCTAACAAATAAATATTATTCTAATTCAGAATTTCTTTAGATATCATAGAAAATTGAAAAATAATATTTGAAATAAAGCTAGAGTTGAAGGATCAATATGCAATGCCTATTTGGTTGAAGAAGATTCAACATTTAGTGTGCACTACTTTCAATCACAAGTGTGTACTTCACATTACAAAATATCACCAAATAATGATTATGATATGAGGGGTGGATCATAAGAAAATGATATGATTTACATTTTCGCCTATGTGAGTCGATCAAATGATTGAGAAAAATCAAGATATTTTTTGGATGACCAAAAGTATCATCCTATGCACGCATATATATAATTGAACTTTGAAGAAGTTAAACCTTATATTGAGTAAGATTTATAATTATTTTACATTTTTATTTCTTAATCATGGTAAGTGATATACTTATTTTAATATTCAAGATAATTTTAATATTGTTTTTTATAGAATTTATGCTAAGAAATTAAGGTAAAAAGAACTACATATTGACGATATTGCGATTGATGCCAAGCTTGACAAAGATTTCACACCCTGGTTTGAAATATTTGTCAATATATAAGCTATTAGTTTTTCTTCTAAAAAATAATTTGCCGCAGTATATATGTTTCATTTTATTTCTTATTTTAATAACTAACTATACTTTTGAAAATGATCCAATATTATTATTCAGAATTAAAATTGTATGCGTTACTAAGTTTTGGATAAATAATATATATAAAGAAAACATAAACTCAATAATAGAAGTATGAATATTTTTTGTTTATATGTATATATATGTGCTAATGTTAAATTACTTACAAATTTATTCTTTCTACTTCTCATATAATCGAGAAGATTTTTAAAGAGAAACTAGTTATAGATGGTATAAAGTAGAGCAAAGTGCTATCAAATATGAAAGAATATTATTTTGAAGAATTTGAAGTATAATTTTATTGCATGTAGCAAAATGTCAAATTGTTTTATTATTAAAAACTAAAAAAATGCATCACACTGTAATGTTCTTTTTTTTTTTGCTTTTTATAGAAAAAATTTAAATGGAATAACACTTTTCTTGAACTCTATGAGGGATACATAGAAACATATGATTAGTATTAGAGATAATAAAAAGCATGGAAAATGAATAAAAAGTTTAGTAAAGATGTAAACTCAAATAGTATTTCTCTAGATGTTTTGATAAAATAGTGGAAATACTAGAATAGCGAAGAGTTCAAGACCTTGTCCTAGATGACATCATAAAATCTTGATCAGAGAAAACAATGAATGATCAGGATATTCCAAAGATATTGGAGGTTTCAAAATGACATACCAACAATTTGAAGATTTATTTTGATTTAATTTGGAGGTAAAAGTGTATTTCCTAATTTATTTTGATTTTAACTTTGTGAATGTAAATGATACTAAATTAATGGTAATATTTCATGTACATCATTAGTTAATATTATTTATTTTTAAAAGGTTGAGTTGGGATGTCCATCAATACCATTTGAGGTGTTCGAGTGAATGTATAAGAAGTCACAACAAAAAAGAATTTTAACAAAGAATTCCAAGATAGAGACTTGATCGAGATAATAGGCTTTGTTGTGACAGTGGAATTGGTCATGATATCAACAATTAGTCATGATATCAACAATTGGTCAGGACATCAAAATTTGGTCATGAAAATAGGACTTGGTCATAACATTAGAATTGATCATGACATAAGAATATGGTCGTGATTGTGAAATGAAGAGAAAAAGAGATTTAGAGGGCATATCAAAGAATGTGAAGTTTGGCTGACCATTCTAGATTTGTATATAAATAACCATAGAAGCTATGGCTAGCACAGAACATATAAAAATGAATTCTTTTTGATAAACATGGGTTCGAGAGGTGACCCAGGCGACTAGTAGCTAACGACACTACTTGATTTTCTTATTTCTTCTTTTAGCATAGATCTAAACTAGAATAGATTATTTGAGTCATTTTATTTGGATATGGAATTTTGTTTTCTAGAAGTATGAATCTGGACAAATGTTGCTTAATTTTTATAATGTAATGGTTGTGTTAATTTGAATAGGAATAAATCACATGAAATATGATGATTCAGCAAGGTGCAATCACCTTATTCTTCATTATATGTAGTGCATATGTGATTGTAAATCTAAAAGAAATCTTCACTGAATCGATTTGGATATTGAGCAATTTCTTTTATGTATGAATCAGTGAGAGTTCCTTAGAACAAAAAGTAAATTTAATGGATTGGTGTACATTTCAATTACTTATTCTCCATGTTAGTACCGAATGCTCTTAATTCATTGATCTTGCCGGAATCTATGGGAGGCCCTCTAAGTGACACATAAAAGGCAAGATCCTGAGGATTAGTGAACAATCTATTAAGAGGATATGTGAGGTTAACACTTGTAAACAAGGAAACTCTATCAGTTAATGTAGAGAAGTCCTCATTTTACTCAGAGATGAGAAAATGTAGTGATTCTCTAAATGAATCACCAGAAACATCACCTTGATCTTTCAAGGATCATAATCCCTAATTTGGCTTTATTCTAATCAAGAAAAGAAAGAACTATAAAAGATTTAAAGGAATAGGTACCAACCATTTGTAGAGACTTGCAATACACATGTGTTGGGAAGCAAGAATTCTGTATTCATTAGAAAATGCTATAAAGTATCGAGAGAAAAAAATACCTAATTCTCATAAGACAACTCAAAATATGAGTAACCACTTATATACTTTACTTATAGGGAAGAAACATAGTCAAGTGGTAAAAAGTATAGCGACAAGGAGAGATCCAGGGCTACAAAAAAGGTGACAGATCTACACTTTAGTCTAGAAATAAGTCATGATAGATAAGTCTACATGAATTGCCTATACCACAGTAACTTGTGTTAGTGTCAACTTTAACAAGTGAACTTATATAGTCCAATTTATCTTTCAGAATTTCATTTGAGCTTTTGTTTAGAGTTTTAGTACTTGCTTTTCTTTATCTTTTAGTTAGCAACTAAAAACATCCTTTTTAATGCTTCAAATAATATGAATCTCTAATAGTTTGGGTAGTTGGCAATTCATTTGTTGTCAATCTCTATAGAAATGATATCTGGACTTACATCTATTTTTTACTACTAGAATAACCTATGCACTTGTAGTGTCATAGACTAAATCTAATTATAATCTCTATAAAAAGAAGAGTGATTTAGTCAATATAGAAAGAGATAATCAAGTTTTTTGGCATAATAGTTGGGGATTGAAAGAAATGGTTAGACCAAATATTCAGATGAGACACCAGTTCGAACAAGTTTTGAAACAAAATTTCAAAAATCACCAAAATACAAATGAATAGTAGGGTCTTTTGAAGACACTGATCTTTTTGAACTTCATTAATAAATATATGTAGAAATTTATTTGATGCCACTAATATTTTTTGATATTAGTGTGTTTAAATTATAAGAAATAATTTAAGTATAGAAGCTAGAATTAGATTGATTTTTTTCTAGATACTAAGATTGAAAGAACACTGAGAAGCCAAAGGAATGTCAGAATTACAATGACAGATGAAAGAATGACTCTAACGGTAAACCAATAACATGCAGAAAGACCTCCAAGGGTGAGAATCCATGAAAATATTCTAGAGATAAATCATCTAGAAAAAATATTCAGCAGTGATAGTGATACAACTAGCTATTGAAGCAAATTACTTTGAACTCAAATATTCTTTGATCATGATGGTCAAACAGAATCAAATTATAGGGCATCCATCAAAGGATCCTAATGACATCAAAGCATATTTATGAGAATGGTCGACACTATAAAGCTGAATGGTGTAATGACACCGAGCTAAAGTAGAAAAGCAGTTCTCCAAGTTTCTGGAGATTTTTAAGAAAGAGGAAATCATCCTACCTTTTCTAGAGGCAGTTGATCATATGTCACTTTATGCTAGAGGTGTCAAGTGGGTTGGGGAGCCCGAGCCTGGCATGAGGCATGATACTTTCCAAAAATCATGCTAGGCATGTGCTAGGCTGTCTCAAAGCATGATTCATGTCATGTCATTTCGAGGTCTCTTGGGCCAGGCACGAATCGGATGCACCACCCGAAGGCATGGTTCTTTGGCACAACCCGAACCTTGCCTCACTACTCGAGCATGGTTCGAGTGTGGTCCGAACCCAATCACCTGTGACACGACACCCATGACTCGTACCTGCCACAATACCACTATGCATGTGTCACATCACACCCAAACCCCTCAGGCCTTGACCTAAACCTAAACCCAAGGCCTCAATCCCATCAGCAACTATACGAAATATTTTTTGAGCTGTGTGCCTACTTGTAGCTGGATGCGCACCCAATGGCTAATGGTAGAAACTTGACCACTATCGAGGTTCTGCCCAAATTCTTTAATAAAAAATATTAAAAAAATGATTTTAAATTTTTTTTTTTAAATTATAATATATCATTCTCACTCATTCCTAATCTATATCCACATTTCTTCTCCTTCTCTCTTGTCTCCTTTCGTTTCTCAAACTCTCTCCCTCGATCTCGAGACTCTAGTGCGGACTGTGGTGCAAATATCAGATTAGGATATCAAACATCACATATTGTCAAGCAAATAGGTTCACACTTTACGAGTATTAATTTTTAAATTTTGTATAGTTTTTTTATTTTTATTTAATTAATAATTTAATAAAAAATAATACATAATTTAAAAAATATAATTTAAACTATAATTAATAAACTAATAAAAATGAAAAATAATAAATTTAAAGATGATGATGAAATTAATTTTAACATAAATATAGATAATTTAATATGGATAATGATAACCCTATGAAAATGTCCAAGGCGGCCAAAACCTTGTTTTCTTTCATGACCTCAACCCAAATATCTAAAAAATAAAAAATTAGAAGAAAATCAATAATTTAAACTCACCTTAATATTATACAAAATAAAGATGTTAAAGGTGGCAATAAAGAATTGATATAATATAGATATTATAAAAAAATATTAACATAGAGGAATGCATATGAAACTAGGCACCTTAAGTGGCTTGCCGAATAATGTACCAAAAAATATGGTATATTAGATCTTATTCCTAGACAAACCCAATTGAGCAGTGGGGGTCTTTGAGGTTTGATCTAATTTAGCTTCTATGTTGACGCCCTTCATATATCACAATGAGTTAGGGAGGAAAGAAATTACAAAACTTATCACCATGATGGGTCTTCCAAATAGATTTTTGGGAAGATCAAAGGGTAGTTAGTATCATACAAATCTATTCTCACCCTGTATAACATAGGATTCCTAGATCTACATATAGGAATAACATACTAAAATATTAAAAGTTAGAAAAAGAAATAATAATTAATGAATTTAGAGAATATAGTGGTGTGGTATGTGTGATGTCTGATATCTGAACTAGTACTGATGATACATCTTATGCATGTATCACTGCCCATTATGTAGATTATAAATAGATACTAAATAAAAAATTATTAGGATTTTTAAAGATATTTCATTCTCAAGATGACCTAGCCATTTATGAGTATATGATGAGAATTTTTAAAGAATAAAATATTCAAAATATTATATATAGTATCATATTTGATAAAACATCTAATAATTTAGTAGCTATTAACATGTTTATTAGGACCATTAGAGATATGTTATTAAGAAAGATTTTTAATGTTAGATGCATGTATCACATCATTAACCTCATAGTACCAGTGGGGATGAAGGTTATTTCTCTCACTTTAAAAAAATATATAACTCACTAAAATTTCTTCGTATGCCTCACAGACAATAGGAGTCTAGTAGTCTCTATTTGTTTACATGTCTGAAAAAAAGAAATTCTAATCGGATATTAGATACCATTGGAATTACACACACCTTATGTTAGAGTCTTGTGTTGGATATGAACAAGTGATATCTGACTAAGTCAATAGTAAGAGTGACAAACTTATTATTGATGACATTGATAGGGATACAAAAAATTCATTTATAAAATTCCTAAAGATTTTTTATGACGTGATGAATGTTCGTTAGTTTATACTCCCATGACTTACATTGTACTTAGGTGCATATGCAATAATAGTAGTATGTTTAGTAAGTTTAGAGATGACCCAATATTTAGTGATATAGTGCTTGAGATGGAAACCAAGTACTTAAAGTACTAGTCCACCATTTCATTTTATTATTTGGCTACCTGCATGGACCCTAAGGTTAAGGTGAAAGGGGTAGAAAATATTTTGACTTAGATATCATTGTGCATGAACTAGGAACACTAAATTGAAGGGTTCATTCATGAGAAGTTAACTGAGAAATTTACATAATACAATACTAAGTATGGTGGTAGTAGTAATCATGCTCTGAATATGAAAATGGATATCATATTCGAAGAGGATGACTTCTCCATTTAGTTAGCGAGGGAAAAATGACTTGGTGGATGGTAAAATAGGAGTAAGCTATTTTGGTACTTAGATAATGATTACTTTTCAATCTTTTCATATATCGATAATAAGAACATTGATATTTTATAATAGTAAAAATCATAAGAGTCTACCTATCCCATACTATCTAAGATGACACATGATTTACTCACTCATCTAGTGTCGAGCATAGAATCAGAATCTATTTTTTTTGTTGAAGTGAATTTGATTTTATATAGGAGATCGAGATTGTGGTCATATATTATTGAGGCATTAGAATACATGAATGATTGGAATGATTCGAGATTAGGTATCCAGAATCCTACTACAACTAAAGTAAGAGTGAAAGAGTTGGTGACAAATGATGATTCATGAAACTTTGATGAGGACTGAGATTGAGCCCACCATTAGTCTGGCACTCATGGGATTGATCATTTATGTATTAATTTTTGAGCTTATATTATTATTTTGTACTTGTATTATATTATGAAACAATTTAAATTTATAATATTTATTTTATATTATTTTTGAGAGTTGTGAGTTGTGACTTGTGATTATAATTTTGTTTTTATGTTGTATTTATTTATTTATTTAATTTTGAATTGAAATTTATAATATTTAGAGAAGACCCTAATATGCTTAAAATGGCAAGACCTGCTTGACCCAGCCCAAAATACACAAGGCCCAGCACGAACCAACCCAAATCTGCTTGACTCTGTCTAGTCAATATATGCTGGACCATGTCGAGCATACCCTTTTTGAGTCATACCATGCCATGTATGAGTATGACATGGTGGCCCTAGTGAGCCACCAAAATTTGTCATGCCATGTATGACATAGTGGCCCGAGTGGGCCACCAAAATGGCTCGTGCTAGTCATGCATGACCCATTTGAAACTTATACTCTATGCCAAGTTTCTCAAGGACATCCTACGTAAAAAAAGAAAATTTGCTAAAGATGGAGTGGTGAACTTGACTGCCAGTTGCAAATTAGTCATCCAGAGAAGATTACCAGATAAAATAAAGAATCCAAGAGGCTTCAACATTCCATACACTATTGGGAAAGTTGAATTCAAGAAAGCTCTTTGTGACTTAGGTGCTAGTATTAATAATATGCCTTTGTTTGTGGTTAATAAGTTAAGTTTAGGGGAACTGTCTTCCACTTCTATCACCCTACAATTATCAAATAGAACAATGGGTAAACCTAAAGAAATCTAGAAAGATGTGTTTGTCAAAGTAGGAAAATTTGTTTTCTCTATATATTTTATTATATTGAATATGGAGGAAGACTAACAAATTTTATTGATACTGGGAAGACTATTTTTTGTAACTGGAGCTACCTTGATAGATGTGCAAAAGGGTATAATTATTCTCAGGGTTATAAATAAGGTAGTTCACTCCAACCTTGATAAAGAGCCTTGATCAAATAGATATTATTGTTCATGATGATATGTTAAAAGAAATTATTAGTCCCAGCAATTATGAAATGAAAAATAATTATAATGTTCTACTTTCAATCAATAAAAATGAGATGAAATTCTAATATCCTAGAGATGTTGATGTTACATTTTTGAATTCCAATTTTAAGTATACATAATTTGTTTCAAATTTGAATGAACATAGTAGTGAAAATTCTTACAGCACCGAAAGGAAGACAACTCAACAAATGATGAGTGCAGAAGGGCTTCATTTTATAGAATTTCGAAACCATCTAAAATATAGTTTTCTAGAATCAAAAAGAGCAAAACTTATGTTTATTTCGACTGCATTGACTGATATTGAAGAATAAAAGATGTTGAAGCTGTAAAAAAAAATATAAGGAAGCTATTGATTAGTTTATAAAAGATTTGAAGGGTATCAGTCTATCAATCTATACAAATAAAATCCTATTGGATGATAATGCAAGAGCTTCGATATAGCATAAAAGAAAACTCAATCTTATAACGAAGGATATTGTTAGAATGTAAGTTCTGAAGAAGTTGAATACTGGATTTATATATACAATTTTAGAAAGTCCTTGGGCAAGCCCAATTCATGTGATTCTTAAGAAGGGTAAATTCATTGTGATTAGAAATTAAAAAAAATGAACTAATTCCAACAAGAACTTTAATAGTATAGAGTGTGTGCCAAGATTAAAGAAAATTAAACTTATTAATTAGAAAAGATTACTTTTCATTGCCCTTCATTGATCATATATTGGATATGCATGTAGGACGACATCATCACTTCTGTTTTCTTGATGGATATTTATGATATACCTAGATTATCTTTAATAAATTTATAAAATTGTTGATAAATAATGATTTTTTTTTGGGCAAGACATGTTTTTTTAGTTATTCCAAAGAAATATTCTAATAAATTTTGATTACTCTTGAATGTTTAGTTCATTATTATAATTAAATAAATAATTATCAACATTTTAGATTAAAATAAATTTATATTTATTTAACCATGTCCAGGTGAGAGTCCCGGATTCAATTGGGCTTGGCCTCAATTCCAATCACATGTACCCAATGATTCATGTTTTCATGTCACATCGAATTTTGGTAACTAGAATAATTTTGCTGATTGATTTTGTTAAATTTTATCATGCAATTTCCGCAATAAAAGTAGCCAAGATAATTTATTGACTTATAACAATATTTTTTATTATGATAACAATATGTTAGCAATTAGTAATATATTGTGCATATTTAAAGATATAAAGTATTGGGGAATTATATAAAGCCACATTAAATTGAAGATATTAAAATAAAAGATCAAAAAATCAAAAAAATTTAATATTTAGAATAAGTGCTTTTTTAGTTTTGATGCACTTCTTTCAAATTATTTTAAATTTTAGGTTTTTTTCTTTAAAAACATTTTTATCTTTAAACATATTTACATAATTTTCACTATTATAAATAAAAAAAAATATACAATTGAAATATTTTAGATATTAAAATATAACATTATATTATACATAGATGGGAAGATGCATTTCTTCGATAACACTACATTATTTTGAACTCCTATGCTAAATGCCATTAAAATAGGTGCAACAATTATAATGGAGAAATATGTTTAGCAGTTAGAAAAGAAAAACACTTTTACCCTTCTCACTCCACATTTTTGTTCTTCTATGTCCCTATATCTCTCAATTCTCACATCTCAAACTCAACTCATATAAATTTAGTCTTGCAATAAAAATGCCATGAGCTAGGCATTTAACTTTGATAATCTTAAATTTGGGTATTAAATAAAATTAAATAATTTACATTAAATAAATTGTGATTAGAATTTATGTTTGTGTGTTATTAGAGTGAAGTATTTTTTACTAACATATATATTTTAATGCAACTGATATATTAATGTCTACACCAAGGGATTATTTATTCAAATTGAAACAAATAAAGAAAATATAAATGCTTATATAATCTAGATTTAAAAAAAAAGGAAGAAATTGGATAATTAGTAAGCGATTAAGGCAGTTATTACATAACAAAAAGATGTTAATTAGGATTAGAATAAAATTACATTTAACTTATTCACAAACATTTCTCTCAACCAACAAGGAGAGGAGACAGGGAGGAGGAGGAACTTACTGTTGCGATTAATAATTATAAAAAAAAATACAAGAAACATAGACAATTTATTTGAGTTTTCTTGTGGCTCGTGATTATTTTATATAGAGAATTTAAGTGTGGGCACAACAAATTGTAGTATGAACACCAATGACCTTTTAGAAAACTAGGAACCTAATAAAATTTAATGGTAGGATTCACCAAATTTTCCATTATAAAAAAAAATATATATTCCAAACTTTAAAATGAATAATTTTTTGTGAACTAAAATTAATTAACCCGATCTTACAACTTTAGAAGAAAAATAGTAATTTAATTATTATACAAACCACCCCAACCATTAGGAAGCCACATTTTGGAATTAAAAAAATCATATTTTTTTTCAAACTATAAGAGCATCTCCAAACACACTCATCAAAATAGCTACTCAAAATATATTTAAATATTAAATTTATTATTTTAGCTAGATATTTTTCAAAATATACTCCAACCAGACTCTCTATTTTATCCCTAATTTTCAATATTTTTTAAAAAATCAAACATGTATATAGAAAGAGATAGAGAGAAAAAATGGAGAGAACATTTAAAGAGCTCAAATGGTTCTCCACATTTGTTGAGCCATTTGAGTAAACTAGGAAATATAGAGCAGAATAGAGAAAGGGTCTGAGAGGAAATTATTATTTATATTATTATATAAATAATAATATATAAACATATAAAGATTAATAGAAATACATGAATAACAATCTGTGTGTGTGTGCGCGCGCGTGTATTTGTATGTTTGTATCTACATATTTATATATTTGCACGTGTGTGCGTGTATTTGTATGATTGTATCTATATATTTATATATTTGTGTGTGTCTATTATATGTTTATGTTTGTCTATATATTTGTCTTCCTTCTTAACCCACTTGTGTGGTGTGGTATAAAATATGTTTTTCATAAAAGTGGCTTGCATATCTACCTAAGCATGTATTATTATTCATTGCTTCAAGGAGTACAATCATGTCTTTGTCTTATCTTTAAAAGTAAGCTATAATAATTTTAGATGCATCAAGTCAAAAGAAGATTCTCCTTCTTAAAGTATCTTAAAAGTAACATTAAAAGTGTTATGATGTATGATTAAAATGTACATAGTATCGTCTTAAGATACTATGTAGTCAAAATATTAATGATCAAAGAACCAAATATAAGACACTATTGTAATATTTTAATATTTTTTTTAATGATACTATGTATTTCCAAATGATATGTTACACACACACACACAACTATATATATATAGTTACATCTTTTAAAAATGATATATATATATATATGAAATGTTAAAAAACTGTTATATATTGTTTAGAATATTTATATATTTGTTTTATATAGTTATATATATGTTTCATATGTTAAAAATATATATTAAAATCTTATATATATATATATGTATAATGTATTCACACCCACACACACACACACACACACTCACTCACACACCACAACAACAATTCAAAACACACGGCGGCAGTATGATAAATACACAACTTTTCTAGTGCACAAATGGTGTTCCAACTGAAAAATGTTGCGCTTCGATATATGTTTTAGCTATAAAAGTAAATGCGAGGGAGCTTGGCAAAAGGCATAATTGAATCACAATGTATCATGGCTACGCATCCTCCTTATCCCTAAATCTCCTTGTTTTCATTCTCCGTAATGTTTACTCCATTGTTTGTGAATAAGTTAATGGCGCCTCTGTCATCCATCTTTCCTTCTCCGCAATGAAAGAATCCTTTTTCCCAACCGCAACCTTTTGTGTAATGGCTGTCGTTTGCGTGGGCTCTTTGCGTCTGTCCGTTTTGCATCTTCTTGTTGGCCTCATGAGCTCTGCGTCATGAATTAGCAGCAGCTCGCATGAACCATATATTTAGCCATGCCATATGTCCAGCTTTAGTTTTGATAATCTGCAAAAAAAGGAATTTAGTTGAAATTAAGGGATTATTTTATGCTAACCTTGGAGATGACTGGGTAAAAGATACCAAAAGAAATATTGAAAAAATCACATTTATCCAAATCGCAGATGAATATAGCAAGAAACCATACAAATATATTTATCGCCTTTGTTTTGGATATAAATTAGCCCTTTTAATAGTAATGCAGCGTTCAAACTTGATCTCTGCTATACAGCAAGCACACTTTTTCAAATTCAGCATGCACAACGGCCAAGTGATCCCAAATATTGCTCCTGAGGAGCATCTTTTCAAAAGCATCACCTACTTTTTCTTTTTGAAATAGGGCACCAGACCCTTTGAATGGGCATATTCTGGATTATTTATTACATCAGAAATCGTCTTTCTAGGTATCTCCTGGTCAAACTCAGGCAGATCCAAAAAGTTTATGCTTAAGTGGATTTATATCCAAAATATTTATCTATATATTCAAGAAATAATTCTTCAGTATTTTTCAATCCTCACTTTTTTTTTTTTTTTTGTGAATATATAATAAATTTAACACATACTGTAGCATGCATTTAACAATTTCAATTTATTTATGATATAATTAATTAGTTTCTTACTATGTAAATGTTATATCAAAAATATATTTACGTGTTTTTGTATATAAGCATTAATCAGGGATATTTATCAGTATCTGATAAAATATAGATACTTAATTTAATATATTTCTAATATTATCAGTGAATATATAATAAAATTTTAACACAGCACAAGTGATTTTGCTCATCAACCATTGCCGTGTGTTTTGAATTTTTTTTTTTTTGGCATTTCCAACATTTTTCTAATTTTTCAACCTAAAAAAAAGTTTAGCCCTGGGCATTATATATTTATATTTTGGGGCCAAGAAATTGACAATCCAATTAGACTCCCATAGGATTCAATCCTAAGACCTAAAGAGTTTATTTCTCTTAAATCATAAATCTACTAACACAGGCTAACACTTGATGTTATTTGATGTCACTAGTAAGTTAGTTTCTGGTGCAAAATCAAGTTTTACGTCTTGGGTTTGAATCACACATCTACAATAATATTTATGCTTGTAGGCAGTTTCAAAAATTGGCATTTTTAAAGAAAAAATAGAAATTTGTTGGGGCAAAAATGAATATTTTTTTCACCTCGATAAAAATATGATAGTTTTGGGATATATTTAAAAAAACTAAAACATCTTCATTAAGATAGCCATTTAATGGTTTTATTTGCCGTATGATTCTTGACAAATATTCAATATATTTAAAGGTTAACATCGTCTGTTAAAAAACTATGTCAACCAAACTTCAAGAAAAACCCAACCCAATTCAAGCCCATTTTGTTTTGCTAAATGTTTATTGTGTTTTTTTAGTAAGTTTAAATTGTGTTAGTGGAAGCTAGGTAGAAGGTTGGTTGAAGTTTGGTGAAAGTTAGGTAAGAGTTAGTCAAAATTAGGTAGATGTTTTTTTTATTTTTTTAAATTTAATGGTTTGGATTAGTTTACTACTATTTAATCGTGTGGTTGATGTTGAGTCTTGTAGCCTATAAATACCACCCTTGTATTTGTGTTTTCTAATTCATCAATAAAAACTTGAAAGCTTTCCTTTAATGTTCTTTGAGAGAGTGGGGTGCTTTTTTTTTTTTTTTGTAGAATAGTTTTCTTGATAAATTAGAGTTTTGTTCTCTAATTTTCTCAACAATCTCTACATTTTATTCTATCTTAATAGCATGTGTCTCTTTGTGAGCATGCATTTGTGTGTGTGCATACATATACTAATACTTTGGTTCATATAAAAACTTTAAAGGTAAATATCTTTGAATGAGTTTAATATCAAGATGATTGGTCATATGGGAAGTTTAATTTTAATATGATAAGTATATTTGTCTAATAGTAATAGATATTGAGTTTAGATTATCAAATATACCATCTCCAACTTTTGCGGGCAAATTATATTTTTTGGATTTTAATCTCTAATCTTGTGCTAAATTAGGAGTTTTGTATATTGGTTGTGACTTTTTATATATATAAAATATGATGGTTATGAAAAAAAATAGAGAATAGAAGTAGAATTATGAAATATCTTTGAATTGTATTTTATTGAGATTAGTCTATTATGTATAAAAGTTCAGTAAACTTAAAAATTAAGCATTATATTTAATTTTGATATTAACTTCTTTAATGTTGTCATAAATAAAACTTATAAATCTGCAAGATTATCACTCGATCTTTTTTGATAAATATCAATTTTATAATTTTTCTAAAGCTCTTGTATATATAACAACATTGAAGAAATATGCTTAGTTCAATCAACCTTAATATATCCTCTTTTAATTTGTGAAATATAGGTAACATTGCCTTCATATAGTAATGTTGAATAATTCATATATATTACTCCTAAGATTGCAACACTATCAGCTTTTATGCATACCAAATTAATTATGATTTTGAATTTTTTGAATATCATAAGCTTGTCACTTATCCCAAGAAATTATCACAATATATATTTAATTATGTTCTAGTGGATTTTAGTTGGGATATAATTATATATTGCTAACAAATTGATAGAATATTATATTTAGTTTAATATGACATGAGAGATATATTAGTGTATCAATTACATTGAGATATGAAACTTATGGACCAAGCAAATTTTTAGGATGAAATGAGTTTCTTTTTACTTCGAGCGAATGAACAACCATAATGAAATTTAGTTTCTATAATATTCAAATCATCTACATATATTATTAGCTCAATTTCTAATTTTTTAAATGAACATGCAAGAAAAATTTAGGCTATTCACATATCCATCTTGTAACAATTACTCAAATGATTGTACCACATGTAGTCTACTTAATTTAATCCATATAACATTTTTTTTGTAATTTGATTTTATACTTATTTTGATGTTTTGGATTGGTTACTTTAGGTAATTTGAATCCTTAAACATTTTCATGTGTGTGTGTGTGTGTGTGTGTGTGTGTTGTATATTTATTATCATCTATAAACATATATAAAGAGGATGTAATAATATTAATGAGGTGCATATCAAGTACTTAAAATACTATTAAACATATAAACTATCAAAATGTGATTATGTCCATTATAAGGGAATAAGTTTTTCTCATAGTTTATACAAGATTTTTTGTGAGATTATTGAGCAACAAGTCATGCCTTATCTTATAATTTCTTTATGATCATTTTGTTTTCTCACAAAAACTCATATATGCCAAATAATCTTTATGTTTTTAGGGTTTGGACTACAGGTCCAAATTCTTCTTGTTTTGATAATGAGATTGATGGTTTTTTGGTACTTTCTTTTTATTTTGTTCAATCATAATAAGACATAAAATCAAATTCTAAATATTTGATGAAATGATCCTCTATATATTACTACTACAGAAGCACATTTGATGTATACAATATTGTAAATGTCTTTTCAAATTTTCATGTATGTCTTCTTTAGTAACTTTTTCTGCACGTAATTTTAGTTATGATCTATTTTTGAAAAAAAACCAAGTTGAAATCCCTAATGGGCTTGAAAAGTGGTAATCTCAAGTGTATCTGGTCATAACATATTTTTGGAATGATTATTGCATTTTGGAAGTCAAATTGGTCCTTATTATTTCAAAGGATAAAAGAATCTTTGATTGTAAGATATTCACCTTTTAATCCTTTATCAATGTGATAGAGAAGAAAAAAAAATTAAAGCTTTGGTGAGATCCTACAAAGATGTCTTTTTTTTTTTTTTTTTTTTGAAATAATATTTCAAGGATTCATTGCATCTATATAAATTTAAACATCTATAACCTAAGATAAATAGTTTTTCCCTGAAATATCAATGGTAACACACTCGAGCTTTGCCATGTTTTATATTATCTATAAATTATACATACAATAATTTAATTAAAAATGATTTAATTTATCAACATAAAATAATTTATTAATATTTTATTTGGTAAATAATACTTAGTAAAAATAAATAAATAAAGATCATTAGTTTTTTATTTATTTATTTATTTATTTATTTGTAGGCCATGATTATTTTTTTAGAAAAATATATGAATTTGTACATAGCTTCGGCTATGTATTATATTCATTTTATATATTTTGGCTATACAATATTATTTTATATTACTTCTAGTTATATGATCTAATTAATAAAATTAAGGGATCTTATGCATAATTTCTAGTTATACATTTGTTATTTTATCTCATTAATTTTGGTTATGAGTATGAATAATTTCAGACTATATAAATAAATAAATAAATAAATAAATAAATATATATATATATATATATATATATATATATATATATATATATATATATATATATATATATATATATTTCCCATAACATCATTTTATGAATATGGATTCAAATAAAATAAATAAGATAAAAAATAAAATATAAAATAACAATATAAGTTCATTACTTACATTTGATGCGAGAAGAAAGTTTTTGGCAATAGAGTTATTTTTTATAAAGACATTTCACAATGTTTTAATTCTCATCCTGATTTTACTTTTGTGAAGACTCATGTTGGTTTTTATTATGTAGAGATTAGTCTTGATAACCTGTTAGAAAAAAAAATAAAGAAATAAAGTTATGAAAGAGTTTTGAATTATATTTCATTGATCAAGATTTCATATTTACAGGATTTAGAAAATATCATAATTAAATATAAAATTATAATTATATAAAATATACATAAAGACCTTCATGGGTAACTTCAAGGTTTTCATGGATAACTGTGAGGTTATTTACACCCATCTATATTATTTATAATAATGGTAACATGATATTTATGATGATTTATCAATGAAATTTTAATTTATATGTGTTTTTTTATTTTTAATTTTCATTTTTTTTTTTGAACATGGTTGATTTATTTTTAATTTGGAGGGTAATGTGCTTGCTCTTAGTGTCATACATAGGAAATAATTTAGAGTCTCACAATATTATACCGAATATTTAGAGTTGACAAAATTGATCATTAGTTGAAATTAAAATTAATGTATGAATGTGATAGATTACTCCTTCATACTATTGCAATTATAATTATGACAACATGATTTTTCAGAAAAGATTTTTATTGTTTTTATTTATATTACACTTTAGCATCATGAAGATCTTCACAAACCCTAGAATGAACACTAATAATCATAGAAAATTTTCTTCCTTTGTGTCCCAAAATAATGACTACAACATTATGTGTATTGAGATGATTTATCACCCAATAGAAGTTGGCTTTGCTACACCTACACGCTTGAAGACTAATAATGATGGACCTCAATTTGGATGAAAAATTAGTAAGGTGCTTGAGAATGAGATACATAGTTATTTCGATAATAAAATAAAATTATTTTCTAATGTACCAAATAATTATATAGGATGAGATAATTTCAATTATTAAGTTTGATAATATTTAGTATAAATAAAAAAATCGTGTTTAGCACACAAGACTTTCACTTAGCACAAGCTCTGAGAGAGATTAATATCTCAATAATCTAACCCTAAAAAGTCAATGAGGATATGTATGATGAGTCTCAAACTCGATACTTACTATTCTTGAAAAAAGATACTAGTCATCACCCCAAGACATAACTTATATAATTTTTAGTGTTAATAATTGATGAAAATATTAATAGTGAACCATTTGAAAGTATTCATATATATAAAATAAAAATTATTTAAAATGATAACATGTGATGATACTATCTTGAAAGATTATAAAAACCCTTTGTATGTGAGAGTCTTGAATATCATTTATAAAACTTACACATCCTAGCATAAAAACACACATTAATAGGGTTCACACTAATTACTTCATACTATTCAAGAATTTCTTTCATTGTTATTGACGTATTTATTTGGGAATTAATAACTTCATGTTGGTGATGGATGGTATAATCTTAAAGATGAGTCTGAGGGTCATCTAATAGGTGTTTTTTTTTTTTTTGCATAAAAAAATATTTATTTAAATTCAATTGATTTTGTATTTGTTGATAGTGAGACAAAACAAAAATGTAATATTTTAAATGAAATCTTATGAAATAATAGTTGGTGTTTATAATTTAGTATTTATATATGAAAAACATGTGAGTATTGCATGTCTTAAATATATTAGTATGAATATCACAATAAAATTTAGATTGATCAAAATTATCATGAATTTTGTTTAGTGTCATTTGCTTTTAGAAAGTTGAAATTTTATCACCACTTCAACAAGATCAGGATTAAAACATGTAATTACAAGGTATTAGATGGTTATTAGTTTCAAGAGAGAGAGAGAGAGAGAGAGAGAGATTGAGCATATGTTTCTAGTTCTAGATTCAAAATAATGACTAACTTTACAAAAAGTTCTAATAAAAATATATAAATTTCATGATATTCTTAAATAACTTTTTTTTTTCATTTTTTTCTATGGTTTACTCTTCAATTGTGATTCTTTAAATTGTAGGAAGAGGTATAAAGTGAATTTTTCATTTAATCAAGCATAAGTAAGAATCACATGTGTTAGTTATTTGAAAATTTATAATTTATGATTGTTTTTGAACTAATTCAATTTGAGTTAACCATATTGGATATTAAAGTAGAAAAAGTTGTAAATGCAAACAAATGTGATTATAAGAAGTTCCAAAAAATTAGGCCTCGATGTGAACATGCGTTGATTACTTTTTGTTAGTTAGATTTAATTCAAATAGTTTATCCTCTAGATTTTACGTAATTGAATTGTGGTTATACTTACATGTGGAGACTATGTATTTCATGGGAAACATAGATAAATAGTATGGATAGTGACGAAAAAAGACTTGAAAGCTACACATAATGTAAAAAAAAATCTTTAGTCAAGTTCTTTCAAAATGATGGCAAGGCTAATGACAAAACAAAAATCATCAGAAGGAGAATAGTCATGTGCTAAAATAAATGTAGCAGATGAGTGTGAAATTATGATTGTGCATCTTATAAGATTAGGATATTAGGTGCAATTATATAGATTATGTAACATCAAGTTATGTGTGATCATTTGTTAAATGTTTTTGTCATTGTTTAAGCTTACAACATAACTAAACCCTAAAATGTCATATAAGCATTTTGTTATAACTTATAATTTGATAAAAATATTGTTTTATATTATATATATACTATGTTTCATGTTATACAATCAAAATATATTATATGTATCATCATATGTTTTTATTATGTGATATTAAATGACTATCATATTTAGCAAATTATTATTTTTATAGTGATTATTATAATATTGCTATGAAATTTTGGTTTTTGTGTGCAATGTTCATCAAACTTTCATCATAATCATCTAAAATAAAAAAAATAAACTAGATATTTTTTTATTGAAGATTTTCCTGTTATATAAAATAATCATCATATTATAATAAAAATTATTAAAAATCACTGATGTATCAAATAATAATCAAATTATAGAAATATTTGATGATAATTGATAATAAAAATAATTATGAATAATGATTAAATAGAATTGAACATAATTAAAAAAAAAATGTTAAATTGAATAGATTGATTTCAATCATCAACATCAATACATTGGTAAAATTATAAGTATAATGGAAAATCAATGAGTAGAGTTGAAAGATAAAAAATTATTTTTGAAATAATTTAAAGACAATGGAGAACCCAAATCAATAATCACCAACAATTTTAATTGAACATACATCATCAAATATTGAATAAATATAATTGAACTACATTAGAATCCATTTATTCTCTATTCATTGAATTATTTTTAAATAATTCAATGAAACTTAACAAGTAACATTGAATGATCATACAAAGTAATCAAATGACATCTATTATTATAATATAATGTAATGGAATTTTAAAATGACATACATTAGCAAAAAGAAAAAAAATATATTTACTAACACAAATACACAATTCATCTCTGAACTCATTTATGACTTATATAAAAACATTATGATAAATAATTCCATTAACAAAAAAAATATACACAATCCATAATATGAATGAATAAGGGGCTATGTTATATAGTTGGCATATTAAATTACATAAACCAACATTTTGGTACTTCTTCCATAATGAAAAAGTTGACAACATATAAAAAACAAATATAAAGTTAAATACAACTATAAACTAAAACTATAACACCCCCTCAAGCTATAAGTAAAGATCTAGAACACTAAGGTCAGAGGAAAGAAAAGTAAGATGAGGTTTCTTCAAGGCTTTCATGAAAATGTATGCTGATTGATTTTATATATGAATATAGGTGGTAATAATAGTCTCATTATAATTTTTTTTCTTGGGGAAGAAGCAATCCACCTCTATATATTTTATTGCTCGTAAAACATAGAAATGGAGCCTATAAGATTTGCTGTCTGATTCTCATAGTTAGAGTAGTGGAAGAAGAGACTGGATGCGTAATCTTTTCAAGTAGGTATTGAATCCAAAGTAAGTTGTAGGTGACCATCACCATTGCTATAAACTCTATCTCTACACGAGACTTTAATGCAACTATTTGTATTTTACTTTTCTAGGGGTCAAGATTGTCTCAAGAAAAAGTACACAAATCTATAGTAAATATTATCTTGGTGTAAGATGGTGCCCAACTCTAGTTTGAATACCTGATCATTTGTATGTGTCTGTTATCACTTTAAAAATCCCAAAGTTATGGAAACTTTTACATAACTTTGTATGTGAAAATTTATATCTAGGTGAATTTTATGTGAAAAATCTTGGAAATTACTAATTATACTAATTACATAAGCTATATTTGGTTTGGTGATAAATAGATATATTATATTTTTTTATGATTCTTCTATAAGTAGTAGATTTAACTAGAAGAGTTGCATCATATGATAAATCAAAACTCGAGTCAAACAAAGTATGCACATAATCACCACCCAAAAGATGAACCTTTATAAGAATAACAACCACATATATTCTTTATGATAATATAGTCCTATTATGAATTATGTCACCTATATTTTAAAAATTATCAAAGTCTCTCAAGTTCCTTCCTCTAAAATTATGATTAAAGATACTCCTAACATTAGGGATTTTCTAAACTCATCTACTGTCATGATATGAATATCAACCACATATACTAATTAAAAGATTAGCATGTTATCATTAATCATTCACAAGAAAAAAGAAAGAAATATATTGCACACTTGTATAAGCCAAAATAGGTGACTAACTATGAAAATCTAACAAATCATGCTTTTGGTGACTAATTTAAGACATACAATATTTTTCACAATCTATAAACTAATTATGTTCATGTTTCTCAAAACCTTAGTGGTTGATCCATATGAAGACCATGTTGGCTTTTAGGAAGAACATATCATGGTAATCCACACTAACATTTAAGTGAACCCCCTTGCAAAAAGTTTCATTTTAAGGTGATCTACCATCCCATTTGGATATATCTTCATTATGAACACCTAGCTAGAAACAATAATAGATCTTATTAAAGGTCAAGGTACTAGTTACAAAATTTTTATTAGAGTTGAGATTATCTATTTCTTTAGATATGTTCTAGTACCACCATTAGTGAGATAATATCTCAAAAAAGAAACTTGGACATCCTAGTAACACTAAGAGAAGTAATAAAATAATTAAAAGAATAGATAAGAAGTGAGTATGACAATACATGTGTAATAGGGTGATGACTGCATTCTTTCATTTCTTCTATAGAGTGATTGGAAGGTAAAGATCAGAAGAGCTAGCTATTTAAATTATAATCATCTAAATTCTTTAGAGACTCTCCACTATTCCCTAAATATGATACTATATATTTTATTTTGAATATTATGTTCTCTAAAGATTATCATCATCTACTCATATATGGTCGAGTCATCTTGAAGTTAGAGAATCTCTGAATATCTTAATATCTTTTTATTTAGCATCCATTTAGAATCTATATACTAGGTGGTGAGGTATGCATAAGATGCATCATCGCTACTAGTCCAAATATTAAACATCATGGACATCACACCACTATATTCCCTAAATTCATTAAATATTATTATTTTTTAACTTATAATATTTTAGCATGTCATTCGTAGACGTTAACCTAGGAATCCTATGATATGCATGCTATAATTAGGTCTGTATGATACTGACCACCCTTGGATCTTCTAAAAATCTAATTAGAAGACCCATCGTGATGTTTAGTTTGGTCATGCATTCCCTCCCTAACTCATTACGGTATGTGAAGGGGGTCAAGATAGAAACTGAACTAGATCCAACCGAGTAAGGTTTGCCTAGGATCTAATGCACCATGATTTTTTATGCAATGTTCGGCATACCTCTTTAGGTACTTAGTCCCACATGCACTCCTACAATTATATTTTTTCTTACACAACTTGCATTTTGCCAATTCTTCATCAAAACTCCTAGCATTTTAATTTTATATAATATTAAAGTAAGTCCAACTATAGATGTTCTTCTAATTTTTTTATTTTCTAAATATTTTAATTTGGGTTGAGGCTATGAGAGAAAATATTATTTTGACATTAAACCTTTTTGTAGAGTTATCAATAATAAAAATATCTACGTTTACGTTAATGTTAATTTCGTTATCATTAAATTCATTATTTATCATATTAATTTTTTTAGTTTATTAATTATATTCTAATTTCTAATTTCTAAATTAAAAATTATTTGATATTAAATTATTAATAAAAATATAAAACTAAATAAAATTATAAAAAACATTTATGGAGTGCCAAATATGGATAATATAGAAAAAGTCACACCACCTACATGCCATACTATAGTCTGCTATCCACACTCGAGTCCCAAGAGAGTGTAGAAGCAAAAGCAACAAAACCAAGAGAGAGAGAGATAGATAGATGAAACAAGAGAGAGGGATAGAGAGAGAAAGAGATTAAATAAGAGAGAGAGAGAGAGACAGAGAGAGATGAAACAAGAGAGAGAGAGAGAATTGTGATATTGAGTTGAGGAGAGTGAGAGTGTGAGAGTGAGGTGAGAATGTGAGATTGAAAGAGAGGAGAGGAAACCCTCAGCCAAACACATGGTAGCTTTTTAAAAAAACACTGTCACGTGTAAAAGGTAGGGCAACTTTTTTTATAAGATATTAATTTTAAAAAAAGAACCATGCAGGTCGGGCACACTCCAATTGGACCTTGCCCAAACCCGATATGAGCATGGTAGCTTACCATGCCATTGGACCATGCCAAAGTGCTAGGCTACTGGGTCGTGTTTGGCCCAACAAGAGGCTCGACACCCCTAGCCTAGCATGGCACGACCCAGCATGGCATGAGCCTAGGGATGATTCTAGACCATATCATGTCAGGCCATGCATGTGGGCCATGCCTAGCTCAGCATTATGCACGAATGCCTCTGGCCAAGCATGGCATGAGCCATGCCTTGGATCGACCCAACTTAGGACCAGACATTGTTTTCAATCATAACATGCCGGGTCAGGCATACCTCAGTCAGGTCATTCCTCATGTTGTACCCGATTTACCTGGCTCACTTGACACCTCTATGTCAGACTCAGATAAAAAAATACTTGTATCTTTTTGAATATTAGAGTAACTAACAAAATAGCACATCTTAAACCCCTAGGTGCTATCTTATTCCATCCACAATGAGTATGTGAGATAGACTAAATAATCTATTTTCATAAAGTAATATCTAAAATGAAACATGATGAGAAAGGATATATGAAGGTATATAGTTGATGAGAAAGTTTGTGCTTAATACTACATCTCACCCAAAAGTATATTCTTGTTTTCAGGAACCCAATTCTATGAGAACATGCTAACACATGAAGTCAAGTGTAAGATCTCATGATCAGTACAATAGCTACTAAGATTATTTGACATATGACCTAATGCATTAGCAATCATTATTTTTTATGTTTCTAATACATTTATTTGTATTTTAAATGAAATGTTTAAAAATAGAAAAAATATAATCTAAATGGAAAAAAAACCAACTATATAACTCATGTAAAATCATCAATAAATCTAATCAAAAATCTAAATCTCTTTTAAGTGTCATCTCTACTAGGTCCTTATACTACTTAATGTATCTTATCAACAATGTTATTATTTGCACCAATATGATGGGAAGAATAGGAAACTATTCTATGCTTTTCTAAATGAGATATCTCACACTCTAGTATAGATACACATACACATCTAATATTAGGGTAAAATATTATCAACTTGTCGAGTGATAGATGACCAAATCCAAAATATATAAATAATATGGGCAACATGCTTAAACATATAGTGTGTATCCTATTATAGAAGAAAAACATGCAATCAAACCTTTTATATCCTAAAAAAAAACCTTTCTTAATGTCCATCTTCTAATCTTGCAAAAAATAGTAGTATTAAAAAAATATAGTCAGAGTTGAGTTGCCTGAAAAGACAACTCATTGAAAAGAGACTATAAGGGACATCAAAAATAAACAAAATACATGAAAGATAAAATGATTAAACAGAATGCTACAATAACAAATAGCTCTCGAGGGCTTACCATTATCTATAATAATATTCAATGAACAAGAGAAAATAATAATGAAAAGAGGGTCATTACCTTTAATATGATTTTTGGCTCTCAAGTCAATAACCTAGGAGTCTAAAATGAAAGAACAAGTCATAGGAGCTATAATACTAAAAGACTAGCAAAAGTTTACTGTTGTGCTAATATAGAGGAATCCTCGATATTTCTCTCCAATAAGGGTCATGGAGGAAGAACTCAATGAGGACCCTTATATATATTTCGTAGTCAGCATGTTCCACTTAATTATTTATAGTGCCTCATCTTTCTCTTTTGAAATACCTAACAACAACTATCTCTAGTAAGGTCCAACCTCCTATAGTACATGCACTAAAGCAAAGCTCTCTTGTCTCTAACTCTACTATAACTAGCACTATAACTCTTATTCTACCTTATATAGAATGAATTGCTCGGTGATGTAACTCTAGTCTGATGAGAAAATTATTATCACCCAATATTTCATTATGAAAAATAAAAAACTCAATTGGCAATGAATATAGAAATATCATGCCAAGAAGCCATTGCATCATACCTCTCTCTTTGATACATTAATCTTCGCTAAAAAATATCAGAGCTGGATAGCTATTTGATGAAATAAGTAAAGTGAGTTATGACATGCCCATACTCTCTTACCTCTCCTAGTCTCAATCCAATAAGTTATGAAACACCCAAGATTTCATTATGTAAAACAAAAAACTCAATTGGTAATAAATATAAAAATATCATGCCAAGAAGCCATTGCAACTATACCTCTCTCTTTGATACATCAACCTTCACTAAAAAATATCCAAGAGCTGGAAAGCTAATTGAGTGAAATAAGTAAAGCGAGTTGTGACATTCTCAGGCTCTCTTACCTCTCTTAGTCTCAATCCATTAAGTTATGAAACTACATCATATGTTTGTGTTGTTTGAGATGAGTAAAGTGATGTTGCTAACTCATATAAGATATTACATATTGTGCAAAATGATAAAGCTAAGATAAGCTCCAACTCAATGAAGTTCCACTTGTCAATCAATAGGAAAGAATTAGTCTGTAGCTAATTATCCTTTGCCTAATTGTAGTATAGTTCATTTATTATGTGGCCCATCATCCTATTTAATTTATAAAAAAATTCTAATATATTTTGGTAGTTGAGAATGATGTGTATGTGTGGAAATGAGATGGATATGTGTTGATTTCACATTTTTGGTATTTTGAAGAATTTTGATGAATAATTGTGAAATTAATACAATTTTAAGGTATTTAGTAGATGAGGCAAGTCTCTAAGTTTTTCATAATTTTAACATTCATTCTTAGCCAAAACTTTATTTAAATAGGAAATAGAAAATCATATACAACACGATCCTACCCTCTCGTTTGCATAATAATTTAACTATGTGACACATTCTCAATAGCTATAATATTATCATGGAGTCACAGTCATAATTAGCTCATAAAATTTTAATGACCATGATATTAATTCTACATCTCATCAACCAAGTACCCCATTTGTGCTCAAGGTCATAGCTAATTACAAAAAGATGAGGTTTTATCTTTTTATGGTTTAGTGTTTTCAAATCAAAGTTGTGACTCTTTTATAAAGCCATGACTTTTGAGTTATAAAAATCAAAAGATCAATAAGTACTCAGGCCAAAGCCATGATAATTATTCAAATCCATGATTCTTGGATCATTAATTATTACAAATGATATTACTCGAGTATGAGCTATATCTAAGGTAGCAATTTTTGTCTTCAAAGAAAGACATAATAGTAAATTCTACGTACAAGCTAAGTACAAGTACCATGACCAGTTCATAACACTATGACTACATACTTATAAAGAAAGATGAATGGCTAATATTGTGGTCTCTATACATTACCATGACTATATAATAATGTTTGAAATGTCACCACCCTACGGAAATTTCATAGTGTTGTGGTCTATCTATGGATAGAGGTGTTAATCTAGCCAGACAGCCTGGGCCCTATTTGGGGCTCAGCCTATTTCAGTCATGCCTGGGCCAGTGTTGAGCCCATTCTCGGCATTATTCGTGCCGTGTCATGGCGAGGAAAATTGGCCTGCTTGATGTGCTAGGCATGACCTCGGTGCCTGGCATGTGGGCACAACATGAAGGCAATGGGCAATGCCCAATGGGAAACTCGATGAGCCGAGCGGGTTAACAAGAGTGCCTGCTTGACTTTGGGAAGTGCCCATATTTTCAAATCCTACCAAGAACCTGCCTGAAACCAGACTAATTTTGGTATATGGGCCATGCTGGGTCTGCCTTCCAATGAACCATGCTGTGCTAGGCATGACATGGTTATTGTAGCTTGTCGTGCCAGGCACGACACACAGGCACTATGGGCCTAAAAAATGGATCATGTCAACCTGGCATCGTCCATTTGACACCTGTATCTTTGGACTACAAATGATGAAGGCATGAATCATGACCATTTCATATGATCATAACTTTCTATTACAAAGAGATTAGGCCTAAGTCATGGTCATTACTAGCACCGTGACTTTTTGTTATACAAAAGATTAATATGTCGATTGGGGTTGCATCTATTTTTTAGAGTCATGGCCTAAAATTGAAGAAATGAAAGGTAAAATTGTGACTTTTATTGGAAATCATGACTTCTTACTTAGAGCAATACAAGACCATCTAAGTATAATAATAAAAGTTAAAGAATTTTTGGATAAACTTTCACTTTCTTTCTTCCTCCCTCATGAAACAAGCAAAAACCATGATAACTACAAATTTTAGGGATAAATTTCACACTCTCTATGGGTTCAACGAGTAACAGATGTATGACCAATGCTAATCCCTAAAGTTGGCTAGCATGGCTCTCAAACTCCTCTCTTGTAGTGATATGAATATGTATTAAATTAGCATAGTTTGGTGTTTATGTTAATTTTATTATATGATATAATTGATTTAGATAATTAATGGAAAATTAGTTTGATTATATTTTATGTTATATATGTTGATATATGGTAACTAAATTGAACTCATATTTGGATTTTGACTAATGGTAGATTTGTGCAAGATTGTCATGATAGACAATGACAAGTAAGTCATAAGACCCACTCATACATACGATAGGAAGGTATTGACAACATTCCCAATTGTGATACATGAGATGAAACTATACGTTTAACATCAAAGTTTGGGCATATTAATTATTATGAGTCTGATACTTATAAAGCTGAAAGTGTGAATATTTTTACATATCAATCCATTATACATATCTTAGAGGGACTAGTTTTTGATTAGGATGAATATTATATAGAATATTCTCCAAAGAGGCTTACCTTTAGTATGAGAATGATATCATTACTGAGGATGATGGTGATAGACAATCCTTGGGTGACAACCCTTATGAGTTTCTTTTTCTCATATGGTTCCAACTAGTGAACTTAAAAAAAGACATACATTAATTTTGTGAGTATGACTCTTATGAAGCCGAAAGTATATGAAATTATGAAATTATGAAAAATAATCATTAATTGATATTTAAGATAATATATACTGGTGAATAAGAGTGTGCATACAAAGTAATCATTAAGGATAGTTGATGAGGTTGTCTAAAATATATGAAATTATGAAAAATCCTTACATAGAGATACAATATTATTTTATTGGAGATATACCGAAGGGATAACCAATGAAGGGATTACCAATAGAAAAGACTCAATTGGTGATAACCACCTTGAATATCAATATGGAAAGGGGTCATTTGCAGTATACCATAGCCTTCATTTTTATCCATCATAATATATATGAAACAAATTAATGTCATCACATCAATTAGGTAGTTGGACCTTGGACCTAAGATTGTTTAATTACTTGAGCATCTAGTATACTAAAAAAAGGGTTGTCTTTTGTTGGACAGCTGAGCTACCAATATAATCATCATTAGATTGATATCTAGACAAAAGTCTATTATACTACTTGTATGGCCCATGTACTCGTGGATCTCAGTTGATAGGATATCCTCATTAACAAGCTTTTGGGATGTTATCTAACTAATTAAATTACGCATAGTAACAAAGTTGTAACATTAACAATCCATGCCCAACTCGAGGTGTTAAACAAGCTAGACCAAGTCAGCCTGACCCATTTTTTGGTGGCCTAATCGGGCCTCCGTGTCATGCCTGCCATGACCTAGTATAGTAACCATGTCGTGCCATGCATGACTTGAGAACCACTAGCCCGGCATGCCCCACTGGCTTGGCTTTTACCCGATTTGTGCCAGATTAGGGCAGGACATACCTGTGGTTTTTCTAGTTGAATTTTAAAAAAATCCAGCTGGGTCCTCGGGCTGATTTACCATGCCGTTGGGCTAGTCGAATGGGCTGTTCTTGGCCAGGTCACAGTACAAATTCCAAATAGTGACATGTCGTGCCATAAATACAAAAATGTAATTATTTCATTGTCTATGAATAATATATCATGTAGCCATTAATACAACAATGTATTTTTTCCATAAGTAAATCCTAATCTCGCATTAACTTCATTGTGGTGTAAAACATATCTATCATGACATTATTCTTTGGTAAAAATTAAGATAACAACTAGTATATTTCATTAAAATATCTTTCTAAAAAATACTATTTTGCCTTTATATTCAATAGTATAGCCTCTATATATAACATTGAGTGGCCATACAGATTACCTAGACATACCTATATTTCTGAAGCTTTTATCATTTAATATAATTATTTTGTTGATGATATTGTGATATCATTAACAAAGTCTGGATTAAATGAAGGACTAATAATATTTTTTAATATTGCTTCACATGTATTACTGGAATTGACATATTCCAATATAACATTTGAATCAACACTTCTATATACATAATGCTTAATTGTTTGTGGTACAACTATTTTTCCATATTTATACCAAACATAATAGTCTTCATCAAATTCATTTTTTTGCAAAGATGATATCACACCATATTTACATCTTGAAAACTCTGATTTTGACAAATATAATCATTATATGGGCAACTTATTTTGATTTTATCTATAAATTAAGGTTATTTTTCAGTAAAGCTAAAAAACTCCTCAATTCCCTCTACAAATTCTTTAATCAAAAACCTATCTTTCGGTCTTACATTCATTCATTGATAATTAGGTCATATGATATTTTCTATTCCTGCAACAAATAACACAATTTTTTTTTGAATTATAATAATCTAGATAGAGATTTATTTGTAATAAAGTTGTAGTAACATATTTATGACATTACATAAATCTAATAAAAAAGTTAACATCAATATTATATAATTTTTGATTAAAATGAAATAAGATGAGGTGCTATAACCTCTTAGATATTTATCAAAAGTCATTAGTTATAATTATGTCATATACATTAAACTAAATTATATTTGAGATCTATCTATATTGGATGAAATTATACTAATTAAGCAACAAAGAAAAATTCACAAAGTGATAATTCATGATTTATAAATTAATAATATGTATTAACTAATTAGACAAAGGCATTTTATATAAAAGAAATCATTAAAAATTTCACAATGTCAGGCATTTCAATTTATCAATGAAAAAATGACAAAAAAAAATCAACTATCGATGAAAAATATTAATAATTAAAAAGAGATATTTACTAATCTATATAAAACATATATATTTTTATAAATATTAAATAATGGGATGTGTTATTTATTTTATTGTCCTTTAGTGAGGTATAAATCAAGGAATTCTATAAAATTTGAAATGAGCTTCTAATTTTTTTAGTTGTTCATTTGTTCATTATATTTTAACCTTCCAATTGCAAATCCATAAAATTTTTTTATGTTATTCATTGTAATTATAATTAAATTTAATATTTGTTAAAATATTTATATATTATTCATTGTTAAATTTGCACCATTACTATAAGTTATTCTTTTAAACATTATTACATATCAACTAATCCTAGTAAGCAAATAAAGTCCAAATTAATTAGTATGATCAAAACTATAGATAAATAAAAAAATGTACATAAATATCATACCTCAATTATGCAACACAAAAATTTAACAAATCATAGTATGTAAAAAAATGTAAAATATATAATTTATCAATTAGAATGACATTAATTCAATAAAACAAGAAGAGAAAACCCAATAAGAATATTAAAAATGAAAAAAAAAATTTATAGATAATCTCAAAATGCTCAAAAAAGCTAAAGAAATACATTTGGGCTAAATGAAAAACTAAATTTGATACCTTAATTATAGATGATTTTTGCATCGATCAATAATTGGAAGAAAGAAATTCAAAAAATAATTTAGACGAACTTGGAATCAAAATTAAAACCATCCAAACCCTAACTTTTTTTCAAAGTTTCAAAGTGTTCTTTGATAAAATAATTATTATAATTTAACGATGTAAATTATTTCCATTTCTAAATTAGCGGAGAATGTTATTTCATCGCTAATTTTTTTAAAATGAAATAGCTACGAATGGGTATGACGTTGCTGATTTTATAACAAAAATTATTTCTATCTCTAAATATAAAAACGGAATATTCTATTTCTAAAAAAATATAGATACATAAATTTATGTTGCTAAATACCACTTAGGAATATCCGCTCACCACAACACGTCATAATTAGTGACAAAATTAATAAAACATATAACAATTTGTCACTAATTAGAGATGAAGTTTTTTTCAATTCTAATTTTTTCATAATATGTCATTGTTTTTCTAATCTGTTTCAATTTTATTCCTAATTTTAGAAATGGAATTAAGCATTTATAATTTCTATTTTTAATTAGTTCTTTTCTTCTAGTGATATATATATATATATATATATATATATATATCAATGTTTTAATCTATATATACATATCATTTGTTTTTAATATGTACAATATATTTATACATATTTATTATATGAATAGTGTTTCCAAAAATGTTCATATATTTTTTCAAAAATTTAATTTTTTTTTAAAAATAAGGGTATTTTGGATTTTAAGATATAATATTACCAAAATATAAATAAATTATATTTTTGGGAGCCTTTTTATTAAATTTTTAAAATTAAAATCAATATATAAGTATTTTCATTGTAGGGTCCATTTATATAATTTATTATTCAAAAGATTTTAAAACTAATGTAATACACTATGATCTCACCATTTTTTACATAAATATTTTGGGAGCCTTGAAAAAAAATGAAGTAATATAAAAGCTAATCTAAAACATTATTCAAAAGTTTATTTAAAAAATATAATTCATTATAATTTCGCCATTTTTTTCCCCAAAAGATATCAAATTGGTGCTTAATACTTAATAGTTTAGAAGATAATTTTTGCTTGCTTGCTACTAATGGAAAAATGTATTATTATTCATTTGATAATCATTTATTATTTGAAAGTTTGCTCATCTAGAATAAATTTATAAATTCCATAATTATTTTATTTAAATTATCTAATATAGTTGATATTCAAACATCCACAACTCTTTGTAGATCATTCAAATTATACTTAATTTGAATTGTTATCCCAAATATTTAGAATTTGATTACATAATTTTATATATGAACAAACATAATAATAATATTTGTAAGTTTGATTTTGTTAAAATTAAGTAAACGTAAAGTATTAATTACATTGATAAATTATATGTCACCTACTTAATAATTTACTACAGATTATTCTTCATTTGGACCAAACTAGCATGTATTTTAGTGATGATAACTCACTATTAAGTTGGTTTTAATAAAAATTAAATTTTTGTAAATTAATTAATTATATGTTTAAATTAATCACCATGTATAAATTAATCACCATGCATAAAATATCATTGTGGATCATGTCTATTCCTATACATTGTTATGAAAATAATATCTACATAAATAATTGAAATAGAAACTTCTACGTTCTACCATAATAAAATAATGAAATAAATAATAAAATAAAATATAATCTACGACACTTGATTGATATGATTACAAATAAGAAGACACACTCATTTTATGGAAGAGTAGAAGTGTGCCCATAAAGAAATGGGCAATCTGGTCAAGGAGGAATGTGACACCCTAAAATTTGGGTATCCGTTGACCAACCGATAATCAATGGAAAACTTTTGGATATCTAGCAACCTGATACCACTATGTTGTACCTCATTTACTATGAGTCATAAATAAAAAAAAAAAAAAAGAATCAGATAGAGCCCTAGCTATGATGTTGGTATCAAATATTGAGTCATAAATAATCCTACACTCTAATAATAAAAAAAGAATCAGATACCCCTTGCATAGGAACTCTATCCAAAATTTAATTTTTTAAAACAATAATCACATTTACAAATAATATTTTTCCACATGTGCATTCATCCACACTCAATAGACAATGATATATCAAAAAATCATAATAGTTTAAGTTTTATCACAATATATCACACAAAATATTTTTAAGAAAATGTTATCATTCCAATTCATTTTACATAAAAACCAAAGAAAGCCACAATGCAGCTTCCTTCACAAATACAACTTGAAATGGGTGTGGTCCATTGGTATATATCCTACACATAAAATATTTCTTGTAAAGGTGAGTAATGGCCAGTAGAAAAATTCATACAAAATTGCTCCATCCTCAAGTGCCAACAACCGCCTATTAACACCTACAATTCCAAATTTTAAATTCTACTTTGAAAATATTATATGTTTGCAATGAGATGAGACTCGAATGTGTACTATGCCTCAAGCCCTTATCAGTTCTTACAATACTTTATACTATGCACATACCAATATATGATAAAAACATTGTTAATGACCACCTTTAAAATAAAAGTTATTTGTTTATAACCAAAATATTTTATGAGTACCACTATTTCAATGCCTTTCAGCACTTTTTGGACTTTCACCTGCAAATGTGTCTAAACCAGTATAGGCCTTTTACCCAAGAGGGAAACTAGCATTGTTTGCTATTACTTACACACATATTTTTCTTTTTTATGCATTGTTGTGCAGCTTTTTTGGACAGTGTCTTGAAGTACCAAGCGCACCCATCAAACACCAAACCAAGTGTGATGATAGACCATTACCATGCGCTCATACTCATTTAATATGGTGACCCCGTGCATATGCAATACAATGTTCCATTGCAAATCAATATCATGTCACGCCTCAATGAAAATCATAAAATCCATATGCACCATATATATGATAAATGCATCTTGGATAACTATATCACATGCATAAAATTTCCTAACCATATTCAATTTCAAAACATATTACAAGCTATTTCTTTGACTGTAATTACTTCATGCATATAAAGATGTTCATATCACAGATTTATCATGTTATATACATGTTATAAATTTATGTATACTAAAAATACATTGATTGTAATGGATGATTATTTAATACATTTTGTTATTTCAATTCTATGAGAGTTTACAATGAATTGATTTGACATTTAAATACATAATGTACCTATGTCATATATACTATATAGTAGATGAATGGTAGATTTAGTTCATCTTACAAATATAAGAATAAATTATCTATTCTTGTAGAATATAAGCTTTTAGTTTACAATCTAAATGGAGTTAGACATGCCATTGATATAAATATAATGCAAGATTTTAGTAAGTCTGTCTTGACTATGAGAAATGATAAAATTACAACTTATTGTACCAATACACTTTGAGTGTATTGAACAAGATCGAGCTAGAGATATTGTTTTATATTGACACGTAAAATAATCTATACCCCATAGTTATTTATTAATTTATTGCTCTTAATCTTGAAATAAGTAATAATCACATGTATTTATAATTAGTTATTTCGATTAACATAGAGTGAGATCTATAAATAGATTAGTGCTTAGTGAATTGGATAATTATTTCAATTATATGATAAATATTAATTATCAATCGAATCTATATCCTATTAAAAGTATTAATGGTTCTCTTTGAGGATACTTAAGTTTTAGTAATGTCAAATCCTACCGGTGAATTTTAAATCTAGCATATCAAATTAGTCAAGTGAAAGGTCTCAAGTAAATAATAATATATTGATTAAATGACATGTCAATTATTAAATTTAATTTATGGGCATCTATAATTTTAACATGAAGAAGTTAATAAGTATTAAATAACAAATAGTTTAAATTGAATTTTAAATAAGTGAGTGAGTACAATTATGATTCTATAGTGGAAAGAATTATAAGTAATATAAATAAAATTATTTAATAAATATTAGAAGCCTGAAATTTTAATGAGTATTTTAAGTGATGGGTTTATAAATCATGATAAAATATTTTGTTTATTATTTTTATATCTGCATATATATATATATATAATATCAATTTAATTGATATTGGTTTATATATATATATAAAGAAAATAAATTAATTTTACTTGAGTTATTCATTATAATTTAAGAGAAATTTATCAAAATAATTTTAATCACTTTTGAATGCATGATAAGTATTGCGTATATGATGGAGGAGAAGAAATTCATTATTCATCTTCTTCTTGGCACCTTAGCTTCAAGAATATGGGAGAAGGACTTAGCAACTACATTAGAGCTCTCTTTTGACAAGGCAAGTATATCCTAACTTGTGGATACTGAAATTTCATCAAGTTTATGTTCTTGATAAGATTATTAAGCAAAAATTGTGACTCATAAAAAAAATTAAATAATATGATTAGACATAAGCTTGCAAGTTAACAAAAATTTTGCTTGAAAATATTAGGTAGCTCTCAATTCTAGTTTCAAATAAGATAAATTACTAAAATAAATTCAAAAAAAAAAAATACCATAGAGATCTTCAAGTAGAGATTATTAAATGTTTATAATACAGCTAATATATTTATAATGATTTAAATTTTTATTGAAATCACTCAATAAAAAATGAGTTGTGATCATATTAATATTGAATTGTTTCAATTAAATGCATTAAATTTTAGAAATTGAACAAATGATATCCTAAAAAAATTTTCCCTTTAAGACAAATTTTACTTATATATAATGAATAACAATAATCCATTTACAATATAATATTTTTAAATTGAATATTCTTAAATTAAAATCATTTCTAAATCAAACATTGAGTAACAATTCAAATATTGTGTCTTTGTAATTAAATTTCATTAATATACTTATTTATCTTATTTAAAAATATATTTAAATTAAAACATCCATCAAACCCACTAAGAGTAGCTCAATTGATAATCATTTTTTTAACTAAGTGGAACTTATGAACTATATTGAGCACAAAATCTAACTACTTGTGACACATGAGGCATAGTTTTCTAAGGAGAGATGTGCATCAATTTCATCAAGGTCTCATATAGTTTAATCAATGGAGATTCTAATGTATTATTTCAATTTGTAAAATACTTGCTAATCTTTATAATATGGAAAAATATGAGATATAATATTATATGCAAGATAAATAATTTTAAAATAAAATAAGTAAAATTTATAGCAATTCAAATTTTACTTAAGACACGTTTAGAAAAAGCAGTGGTAAATTCAAAAATTGACTAGTTTATCAAATAATTTAAAGAAATTATTAACAAATTTAGAATTATAATTATAGCTAATTATAGTTATGAAAGATGAGTTTTTTATTAGTGCGAGGGAGAGTTAAATAATGAAAAAGTCTTTGCTTAAAGTACCCAAACCAAACAAACAACGATATTGAGTTTCTGAAGTTTAAAATCATATCTTTATGTTCTTTCAAATTCAAGGGGAAATATCATTGAAGAGATGAAACGATTTACGGGTAACAAAAACTACTATAAAGAGGAACTACATCAGCAAAATAGACGCACTGGCACTGCCAGTGTTTCATATCAGTCATTCTGTTCTTTCACCAAAACTCCATCTCTCTCCATGTTTCTTGAACTTTACTCAATACCCACCGAGATCACACTCAGGTCGCGTTGCTGATGCTGCCTACAAGCGCCGCCTAAACCTGCTCGACGCACAGATCAATGAGATCATCAATGGCCATCTCTCACGGTCTTGGAAACTGGTCAGGTTGTTACTTGCTTAATAGTGTAGTAATTATAAGTGTGAAAAAAGGTGACTATGTAAGACAGTTTCTATCTTCAGGCCATGCCTGCCGATATCCGTGCTTTTCAAACATCTACTCATGTAGTTTCTTGGGTTCCTTGCCTGCTTCAGATATTCAAATCTCTACTTTGTTTTTGCTTTCCCTCTTTTCCTAAACAAAGTACCAGTGGGATTCACAGCACTTTCTATGACCATTAGGTCATGATCACTTTTGGTAAGTTCACGCTCAATGCAAAATTGCGAACAAAATAAAAAAAATATAAAAGTTACTAAGATAAATAAACAAATCCAGTTTTTATTTTAAATATGGAGCAAATATTTAAAAAAAAATACAAATAGTTGACTGATGTTATTAAGTTGTCATTCAACACTATGACTTGTAAGAGCAACTCCAATGAGAGATGCTATAAAAGTGGTGTCAAATGTTATTTTGCAAACTTGAACATTGTTTTTGGCACCCCTAGACAGATTTTTACTCCAATGATAGGTGCCAAAATAAGGTGTTATTTTAATAATTAAATATTTTTTTAATTAAAGTTTTTTTTTCAACCTATGAGAAAAATACTTTGAGATGCACAGTAGACATAAATGCTATTTTGCATCCTCTATATTCTCTCTCCAAAATTGTCAAATATGACACCCCAAGATATTTGATGGTATTTTGCCACCTCTTTTACTAACTCCATTGGAGTACGTTTTTTTTATTGTTTGGGTGCCATTTTAGCGGTTATGGAGATGACACCCATTATAACAACTCCCATTTGAGTTGCTCTAATATAGGATGCCGATGTACCATCCCATCAAAAATGACAACCCTAAAAAATAATAAAAAAAACATATCCATGGACACGATGCCCATTGGAAAAATGGATCAATCCAACCCAAATTATTAGGCACAATCAAGACATTCAAAAAGTAAGCATGTTTGAACAATGGGCAATAAATGTTCAATCACAATACATATATCCCATATAATTAATTATTATAAAAATATAATTCGTAATAATAATTTGAAAATAAAAATAGAACACATGATAATAATTTAAAAATAAAAAATTCAATCATAAGACGATAAATAAATAATACAATCAATATAATACAAACAAAAATAGAATTGGGATTGAGATATTTTTTAAATGAGTAAACTCTTTTTATAAAAAAAAAATTAAGAAATCTCAAATGTATTTATGATATGGGCAAGCTGGTATTTTATCAATCTTTTTGCAGTTATATTCTTTCACTTTAAATTTACATTTCTCAATTGTATTGTGTATGCTTATTTATGTTCTTGCTAAGTCACGTGAAAGTTGACACTATTCATAAGATAATAAAATAAATAATATAATAAATGAGATACAAACTAAAATATAATTAGGATTGATATACTTTTCAAAAGAAGAGAAAACTCACTTTATAGAATAAAAATTAGAAATTCCAAATATATTACTAATATGGGCAAGGTGATATTTCATCAACTTTTTATGCAATTAAAAACTCTCACTTGAAAATTATATTTCTCACTTATTTATATTTATTTATGATATTGCTAAGACACAAGAAGTTTAAATTAACAATATTAATTAGTTTGGTCAAAATACCCACTTTGTTCTTATCAATATAAATCTTTTGCATATCTAAACTTCATTATTTAACACTCTCTAGTATAAAATAATATTATACTTTGATATATTTTGTTCTCGAGTGAAATATTATTTTTTTTGCTAATTGTAGAGCACTTTGACTATCATAAAATAAAGTAACTTTATTTTATTTGTATTAAATCTTTTCCAATAGCGCAAATGAGTTTCCTTTTATTAGCTTATGTAGCTATAGTATACTTTGTTTTTGTTATAGAAGTAGTCACAATAGATTATAACATTGAAACCCAACTTATAGCTCCTCTAGCAAGAGTAAAAATCTTATCTGGCACGGTACCTCGGCATGAGCCGAGAAACCACCCCAGCGGTAGAAGTTGTGCTCGGCCGGCGAGGCCCGACGAGCCCCGAAAGTGAAGAAGAATTACGGCGGTGTGACACCGTGGCGGCGTGCCTGTCGAAATGGTGAAACACTATTTTTTTTAAATTAGGGTTTTGGCTCGATTGGGCCCAACCTGGCGGATTCATGCCATTGTTTTGTGCCAGGCTGACCTCCAAAGAATCATGCCAGGCCATGTACGACACTATACAGTAATCGTGGCGTGCCTGGCCAGGCACGGAAGCATGGTCAGACCAGTTAAAAATGGGCCAGGCCGGCCTAGCACAGCCGGTTTTACACCTCTATGGCTGGGTACCATGCCCTGGAACCCCGATCGGATTGTGCTTGACTCACCCACTTTTATTAACAAAAAATAAATTTTTAAATAAAAAAAACTACCCTACTTTTTAAACATGGCAGGTTTTTTAAATATTACTACCACGTGTTTGGCTGATGATGTTCATGTAGGACGGTCCAGGCCTGCATGGCATGTTAGTCCGACTGGGCCACCAAAAACCAGGCCTTGCCTGTATGGCACTACCCGTTTGACATATTTACTTGAGGACAACTTGAAATTAACAAGAAGTGGGGCAGAAATTTGCTTACTACCTTGCATGTTGAAACATCAAAAATCTTTTTAAAATAGTTTTATTGAGAAAGTCAAATCTTTTTACTATTTCTATCTCGATAAATTTGCATTCTTAGAATTATGTTTACTAGTCCCAAGTCCTTCATATCAAACTTTCTAGCCAACTGTGCCTTCGATTGTTGGATTTGATATTTGTTGAGGCCTACTACTAACATGTCATCCATATATAATAATAAAATGATGAAATCATTTTTATTCTCAAACCTCTCGTAGTATGTATAATAGTTTGAACTGAGTCTATTATATTCAAGGTTAATGATGAAAAAATCAAATCTCTGAAACCAACATCTCTGTGCTTGTTTTAGACTGTATAGAGATTTGTTCAACTTACAAATCAAGTTTTCCTTATATGTTTCAGCAAATTCTCCTGGGTGGAATATATAAACTTCTTTAATTTTCCATGAAGAAATATAATTTAAACATCCAACTCATTCAAATATAAATTAAATATAGCACAAAAAGTTATTACTACTTTAATTATTATAAGACAGATCATCGGGGAAAAAATTTCATTGAAGTCAATGCATTCTTTCTGAGCATATTCATTTACTATCAATCTTGTATGATACTATTCTACTTGATCATTATTATCCTGCTTGATCTTGTAAGCCTATTTTTTATCAATAGCTTTTCTTCCTAGTGGTAATGTTACTAGCTTTCAAGTTTCATTCTTGTGTAAAACTTTAATTTCTTCTTTCATTGCTATCATTCACAGAGATGCATCAAAAATATTTGAAGCTTTCATGAAATGTTGAAGGTTCTCCATCATTACTTTGAAGACAATGTGCAATACTATTTTTCAAAACATACTCTGAGTGCCAAGCTAGCAGCCGCTTATCATGTGCTGGCTGACTAACTTTTGGAGACTCAGACTCAACTTGCTATGTACTTCATTCTTTGGTTCTTCTTCCATGTATATTGGATTATTTTTTAGCTAATTATTTTATACTTGCACAATGATAGTTTTGAAGTTTCTTTAATGTTCTATCATTATCATCAAGTCTTTGTAGTTGATTTTCTACCAAGGTTAAATCTCTATTAATAATTTTCATGTGGGTAGTGGGATTCCATAGGCGATACTCTTTCACTCCTTCAACATACTCTCAGAATATTTACATGCTAGATTTTAGATCCAACTTTATTATTTATTGGGTGTTATACATCACATATGCATGACATCTAGAAAAGTGTAAAGTAGAATAATCTACTAGTTTACCAATCCGCATCTTCATCAACATCTTCGAATCAATCATAATTGATAGTGATCGATTTATTATATAATATGCAGTATTGGCTGCTTCCACTCAAAAAGAATAGGGTATGCTTGTAGTCCTTAATATTACTCTCAACCATTCTACAAAAGTTCTATTCAACTATTCTGCTACTCTATTTTTTTGTGGCATATATGTAACTATGAACTATAATTTAATGCCTTCCTACTTATAAAGAGCAATAAACTTGCCACCTATATACTCACTTCCATTATATGTCCTTAAACACTTTTTTTCTTTTCCTAGATTCAAGTTCCATCTGTGCTTTGTAGTCTTTAAAAATTAGAAATACATCTGACTTCTTGATTAGATACACCCAACAACTCATTAAGTAATTATCATTGAAAGATATAAAATATTTTGCTTCTCCTTGTGATATTTCTAATGATTCCTATACATCAAAATATATCAAGTCCAGAATAAATTTATATCTTACAATTGATATACTAAATATCAATCTATTCTGCTTACTTGTAATATAATACTCACAAAAAATTAATTTTACTAATTTGAGCCCCAAAAGTAGTTTTTTTCGAGGGAATCTTTAAAATTTATTTTGACATGTGACCTAGTTTGAAATACCATATTATCATTAATTCTTTTCCTTTACTAATTGATGAAACACATGCATCTCCTTCTTATCTATTTTTCATTTAAACATGAATAAATTTACCATGATCTTTTCTCTCTTTATGACCATAAGTGTGCCTCTCATAATCTTTTTATCTTATTCTTAATATGAGTCTTACACCCAAGATTATCTATTTTTCCTAGTGATAATGAATTTTTGTTCAACTCTATCATATGTTAT
This sequence comes from Sapria himalayana, assembly GCA_029783825.1. Taxonomy (NCBI): domain Eukaryota; kingdom Viridiplantae; phylum Streptophyta; class Magnoliopsida; order Malpighiales; family Rafflesiaceae; genus Sapria; species Sapria himalayana. The sequence goes on along the minus strand of JAREIK010000781.1, from coordinate 244,203 downwards.
ACCTCTTGAATAGTATAAAACATACTATCAAACATTTTTATTTTGATAGTACCGATACCAATAATCTTCAAAGCATGATCATCATCCATATGCATAGAATCTCTTGAGATTGGTTTATAATTGTGAAACTAATCTCATTAAGATATAATGTGCCACAAAGCTCATACATCTAGTAACTATACATCACCAAATTACTTTCTACTTTTAACTATTATTATGAATTATAACCTTGCTATATAAGATATTATCATCATCATTGATACTTACAATATTCTCTTGAATATTTGATTATTCATCATCCCTCTCTTTTTCTTAAAACTAACAATCTATTTTGAAGTATCTTAACATGGTTGTAGTATTTAATATTTTTCTTACTTCTTGATTTTGATTTATCATAATTCTGACTTCTACTTGGATCATGCTCCATTGATCTCTCTTGTATCATCATCAAGGCTTATGCTTGCTATGCATTTGTATATATATCTTTCTTAATTTTGTGTCAAATTTTTTCTTCTAAGATGGTAGCAGTAATTGAAGATTAGACAATCTATTAGGATACCATTCATTAGATTGATGAGTTGATCATATGAATCAGATAGACTTTGAAATAAAATCTCAGCACATTCAATTTCTTTTATTTTATGACACGACATAGTAAGTTGAAAAAATAGAGTGAAGTCTTCACTTTAAAAATATCTTATTGTGAAGTTGAGAAAATAGAGTATCCTAATTTTGTTTTCCTGTATCCTTTTCTATTGCACTCTACAATACTCTATCAACTACTTTTAAATGTAGATTAGCAATCATATTACCATCTATCTCATTCCACTTATCTTCAAGAATCCTAGTGATTTTTTTTCAATTGCATCTAAATAATTATCCTTTCAAAATTACCTTAATTTTTATTTTCCATTATCAAAATTATTTTCGTTGAATTTTTCTACTTAAAATTTTGCTATTTCACTTTTACAATGAATAGTCATTGAGAAATATAGTAACTATTTATATTAATACACCAAAAAAGTTTCTAGGTAAATAGAGGGGTGCAATACCCTTTTAAAAACTACATACCTTGATGCTATTATCACCCTTTTGTCATATCTTTTCTATACATATATTAACCACAAAAATTATTATCCTAAACCCCTCCTACGATACCACTATTATAAAAATAAAACATGCAACAATAATTTGAATATAGAAAATTCAACCTTGAGACAATAAAATAAACAATACAATAAATGAAATATAAGATAAAAAAGAATTAGAATTTGGATACTTTTCAAAGGTGGAGGAACTTCCTTCTTTAAAAGGACAACTAAAAATCCCAAATGGATTTTCGATGTGGACAATGTGATGTTTCACCAACCCCCTTTTCATTATATTAAACTCATCTTTTCCAAAAGTGAATTTATTTTCTATCCTTACCAACTTTTAATTTTTTGTAATGAAATTTTGTTTTTTGTTGGGCTTGCCTAGAGTAGTTATATGGTTTCGGTCCAACTAGTTCAATCAAACTAATTTAGTTTTATTTATTTTTAATTGATGTTGTTCGATTTAATAAATATTGTATTTTTTGTTTGCATTTTGCTATTTATTATTATTTTTGTGTGCATGAATCTTTTAGAGAGAAATCTAACTAGAAAGTTCATTTTCACGTTAATAAAAAAACAAGAATTAATTGCTAAAATATGTAAATGGTTATGATTTTTGTGTAATTTTTGGTTTGAGTGATTACTAAAATCTAAATAAAAACTATGGAAAGATTAGGTTTGTTATTGATATCATTTGTGAATTTTGATGAATGATGACATTTATAAAATTTAAACATTTTATTTATTAATCTTCATCTCTCATCTTTAAGATGAGTAATAAAATATAAGCTTATATTACTATCTCTCATTCAAAACTCTCCTCTTTCTCTCTCCCTCTATGTCTTTGTCTCTCTCTCTCTCTCTATGTACACCCACACACATATTATTAATATTCTATATCTCTTCCATAATTCAAGTAGACAAAAAAAGAATAATATTAATTTATTTAAAAATTTATTGAGTTTTAGTTGGTTTCCCAACTAGATTCGTTTGATTGTTTTTTATAGACAATAATTTTTCCATTGGGCAAAATCAACTAGAGATTGGAACATAAAGAGATATGTAAGTATCTAAGTGAGGTGAAGATTATAAGAGTGAGAGATCTATAAGTCTATAAGAGAGGTGAGAATATTGGACTATCATATGCATGAAGGTGTGACACATAATAGGTTATCATTGGATGATATTAGAATCAATGGTAAAAATAATAGAGAAAAAAATAAAGAAAGATAATTCTTCCTTGAGCCTCATGTTTCATTATCTCATCAAAAATTATTTTATTTTTTCATATATAGGTGGTAAATAGGTAATGTTGGGCAGGTACACCTAGTTTTGGGTGACCCATCCGAGCAACCATGATATGCTGGGCCTGGCACGGTTTAATAGCCATGTAATACCGTGTTGTCATGGTTGAAGAAAAGAGAAGCCTAACATGTCACACAAGCTCAGTTTCAAATTAAGGCATGCTTATTGTGCTAGGTCAAGTAATTCTAGGCCATACTGGCACAAACCAACCCATGAACATGCTTTGCATTTGGCCCATAACATAAGTAATCTAGTCTAGCTTGAGTCTGCCCAAGGCGTCCAATTGTCTAGGTGAGGCATGTCATCAGTCCCAGGCCTTGGACTATAGTCTAAATGATTGTAATGACCAGCCCAATGGCAAGGTGGCAGTGGCAATGCTCTACAATCTACTTGATAGGAAAGACCCCCTTTTGTGCTTCAGCTCTGGCTCTGAGATCACATAAAATACATGAGACATACTCAACTCTGATACCAGATGTAAAGGTGACTCAACACACTAACTTTGATACCAAAATATAAAGGCGACTCAATACATTAACTCTTGTTCAGATGCAAATACCAAATGTATGTTAATCTCAAACACATAGACAAACCTCTAGGGGCTCTTCAAACCAGACATAGCTCCCACATTCCTTTGATACTAAATTCTAAGGATGGATCTAAAGTTGCATTGATCCCCAAGTTTTTTTGTTACCCTCATCCAATCCCAAACCAGGAAGTGGATGATTAGTTGTGGATTTGAGAATTCTCATAGAAGCACACTAAGCACAAGAGAGAGAGAGAGAGAGAGAGAGAGAGAGATAAAGAGATATTACCATGACACAATAGAAAATAAGAAGAAAATCCTATTCATTCATTTTTGGTTCTATTCTGAGTTTTTCATTTTTCATAATTATAATTCTATTCAATTTATAATTCTTAAATAGAAAATAAAAAAACCTCTTAAAACTTAAGACATGAGTCATGATATCATAGTTTCAAGTTATGATTTCATTTATGTCATGATACTATAAGACAAAATCATTACTTGAATCCTTACGTCTATCAATCATAATTACACAAAAAAAGGTTGTATCAACAATAATGTCATCACACCATAGAACATGGTCACAATACCAAAATATATGTTGCACCTTAAGTAGAGTATAACATCACGATTCCATATTGCAACTCCAAAGCACATGTTATAACTTAGGATAAGTCATGACTTCATAATACAGCTCATAAATCCAAAGCATAGCCTTTTATTTGCAATGACATAAGACTGGTTGTCACTCTATTCAGGTTGCAACTCCAAACTCCAAGTCACGACACCAAATTATAGTTGTAGTTTTTGAAGTATGAGTCAATCATAATATTATATCACTTAACAAATATTTATTCTTACTCATCTCAATCTCAGCTCTACAATACTAGAATTCTTTTCTACAACCACTACCATTCAATTACCTTTAGATTCAAAGTCAACTTCACAAGGCTCTTAGATATTGGAGTGATCATCTTCTTTAGCTTGCCCCCACAACATTGGATTCTTGAAGGCTCTTGACTCCATCTCAGTGCTTGGATTTTCTTTTGGTATCCTAAAGAGCAGTGTGTGCATTATCTTCATACCTTTTAATTGGGTTTCTAACCAATGTAAACCAACTTAATATAGGAGTTGTCTTGACTACATCAGCCTCAACAAATTCTTAAAACTCTATCTACTCCACCTCTTCATCAAATTATTTTGTGCTACCAGTAAAATAGATTTCTCCATTTGTGATGTAATGATAAAAAAAACTCATGACTCTTTATTTCAATGTCATAGCTCCATTATTTTAGAACTATTAACCTCGTCATAACTTGTAGGAATCTCTTTACGCTTACTTTTTTTAAACAATACATCTTAACTATATATCACTATTTCCATTGATGTCTCCCAAAGCTTGAAGTCTTTGATGCCTTCCTTATAGCCAAGTAAATTTCAATTAATTGATTTCAAGTCTAACTTATTCTCATTTCCTTTGCCACATGCACATACACATCATACCCAAACATTCAAAGATGGAATTTGCTTGGCTCCCTCCCATACAACACCTCAAATGGGTGTTATATCTTTCAACACTAACATGGAAGTGTGGTTCTTTAGGTAGCATGAAGTGGTGATGTTTTCTATCCAAAATTCTAGATTCAAGCCTTCTTAACTTTTCATCCACCTTGCCTTTTCCATCATTGCTTGGTTTATACTTTCTACTAGTTTATTCTACTATGATATCATCTTGATAGTGTTATGCATGGCAATGCCTAACTCGATATAGAAATGATCAACCAAAAAATACTTCATATCATTGTCTATCTAATGAATGAGTATCCTCTTGTTGAACTAATTTTCTATTAGTAATTTAAATTTCATGAATTTCTCTAACAATTTGATTTTGTTCTAGATGAAGTCTTCAACAAAAGAAATATAGTATCTTGATCTCTCAATTGATGCCTATGATATTCTTCTAAACATATCACTATATATCAAGTCTAATGTTGGTGTTATTCATATGGCTATAGCTTTGAATTTCTCCCACTTTTTTTTCAGTACAGGTAGCCCTTGCAAAGCTGAAGCCCTCCAAAATAATCTGGCACTCCTTCCATCATCATGTTCAATGATATAGTCTCTTGATTCTTCTCATTAATATACTCAAATCACTGATGCCAAGACCTAATCTCTCATTATCCCATTATGTTCCCATGTCATGACACTATATAATCATGCCATGAATCTAATGGGACTTCTTCACCCAAATACTTCATATTTTGATCGCTATGTCTGGTTCAATGTTGGTATGTTGTTTTTCCACAACACGACTCAATGTTTCCATGTCTGATCTCTAAACCTTAACACAATACCATATTTCTGTGTCGTGACTCTACTAGGACATTTCCAACTATTCTCTTCCTCTAGTTGTTCTACCTATTTCCATGTTGTGAAGTTGTGTTTCAACATCACAACTTCTAATGGAACATCAAGTTTTTCTCTATGGACATACTCTATTGCATTCCTTGCATATTCTTTATGCCTTCTTTCTTCTTAGAACACAAGAACCCATTTCCTGGAATCATGATGATGGTTATCTACAACTTACACAATATGTCACACCTTATTCTTCAAGCAATCAACATTCCTCCTCACTTCATCTTGTAATATTTATCATTACAAGAAAACCTCACACCATCATCCATCATTATACTAACCAAGATCAAATTTCTACGCAAGCTAGGAATGTGCATCACCCTCAAAAAATTTGATTATCTCATTATGTATCCTCATCTTTACTATCCCATGGATAACTATCTTCATCATTACTCAAGTTGAGAAAATAAACTTAGATCATAGATTAATACTCAAACTCTAAGGTTAATTTGCTTCCTTATATATGATGAGTTTTCTTTTCTATTAATGAGATATTATGTTTGATTGTTGGCTAAATAGTATGATGATATAAAATTTTCCCCCTTGACATATAAGAAGGTTGTCAACCATGGACTGTGACTATCAAAAATGATCCACTTGTAATAGTTTCTTCATTATTTTACTATTGAAATTATACTTACTCTATTTACAAGTCATCCACATTTCTATTCCTTTTAAATTGTACATCAATATTTCAAGATGATTACTTTGAGTATATATTTACATTCTCTAACCTTAGTTATCATAAAAGATGCGAAATAATATATTAATAATTTTATTTGAGCTTTTAGCTTTGTAAGGATTTCTTAGATACTTAACATATTGATTTTTTTAAGTTATTTCAAAGTGTTTTCATGATATGTTTATATAGAGAATAGGCTTATAATGAAATGAATTCATTAATAGTGGTTTTGATAGAAATAGATGAAAAGTATGAAATCAGATATAATTTGAGTATAATTGGAGAACTTGTAAGAAATTGACTAGGAGGGTAGAAAATTAATGAAAAGTTGTGATATTTATAATGCACAACTTGGTTATACTATCACAAGCCTATTAAGTAGTAATGACAGCCTTTTTTTGGTCATAACTCTACAAATAAGTCAATAATTTTCATACACCATAGCTCTACCACATTGTGGTCACAATCTATTTACTATATAATATTTTCTTCATGATCATGACATTATCATGGGTCACAATAAACTAGTATTAATATACAATTTTGGCCCCAACTTTATTTTCATGTCAAAGCAATAAAGTGCTACATTTGTTCAAAAAGTCATAAGAATTTATAGCGTCATAACATGTTTATTACAGATCTATAATTGCATAATACCAATTAATTTTTAATCACGACATACTTTTCTCACCACAACCTTTTACTTTATAAAGAAAATATCTCAATCACAATGAGACTATTTTTGTGACAGTGACTTTGTATTCTAGAGACTAATTATTTGTCATTATATCATTACTATAATGGCTTAGTACATATAAAAATTATTAATTAGTTGTGGTTTTTGTGCAACCATGATTATTGATTCTAGAAAATAATTACCTCAATCATAATATTCTTGCTACCACAACCACAACTTTGAGTTGTAGAGAAAAATTATTTAAGTCAAGGCATTCCTTTTTCGGCAAGACTTTTTCACTCGATAAGAGATCAAAGAGATGACAAAGTTTGGTTTTAATCTAAATTCATGACTTCTAGCTTGAAAAGGAACACATAAGCTTGATGAGACCCTGATGTAAAAAGGAAAGACTTAGAAATTTTGTCAAATTGATAAGAGGGATTCATATTTTGAGCCTAAGAGTATGCAAAACCCTAGGTAGCACAAATTATAATCCATACTTAGTGTCAAATTCAAGGTGAACATGAATAATGATTAATTTTGAATAGGATTTGAGACTTAAGATCATCATATTGGTTATCATTAGGAACTCTCGAATCAATGAGATACATCACAAAATAAATCACACAAATTTTTCACTAATATCAGACTAAAGAAAATTCTATGGTTGCTTTATTTTATTTATGTATGATGATTGAGTTTGTATAATATTAAATTATGATGATGTCATGTTTGGAATATTGATGGATGTGGATATTATTTACTATAGAGATTTAAGGTTTCACTCTAATATTATGTATGATAGCCATGGTGGATAATAATAGGTATATATTATGACTTTGTTATGATTTCCAATTTTTAGGAATATGAAATGCTTCAAAATCTCATAAGGTGAGAGTCTCTTACCTAACTAGCCCCACAAGTATAAAGATTATATAAATAATAAAGTAGAATTTTGTCTAGATATCAATCCCACAATACTTCTATCAGCATTTCAATCAGCTATTGATGAGTTAATAGTTACTTTAGTCGAATGGATAAAATTGAGTTTTTGGCGAGAATATTAGAGTCTAAGGGCAGGTCCATTTCATTATGTATGATTGGTGGTCTAAAGTGGTTGGTTTTTATTGTACTTAGTTATTGAATGATGGTTGGATTATTATAAAAATATCATAGTTATATACTGGCATACAAGGGGGTTGTCATCTATTAGGCCCATACCAAAGATTATCCTCTCAGGACTTTATCAGCAAAATGACAAATTATCACTACTCGAGGGTCATTCATAAGACAATACTTTTTAGGCAACTCGTCTACTTCTCTCAATGAATTATATATATATATATATATATATATGCATTCATATTCTCTGAACTTATGTGTCTTAAAGATATAACCTAATGTGATATTAAAAATATTTATACTTTCAACATCATAAATATCATACTTGCATAATTAACAAATATTTTCCCTCAAATCTCACTCTTAAGAGTTATATAATAGAAAGTAACTCATAGGAATGTCACCACTTTATGAGTCACCTCAACTTGTAGATACCTCATGACTTACATATCACCATCTACCATGACAACACATGACTCCCACACCAAATGTGAAACTCTTAGGATAATATTCTATAAAACTTACACATCAATCGATGGTTAGTTTGTCTAAGATATACACAATTGATTAGCTTATAAAAATATTAAGTCAGTTCCAGTAAGATGAGCAAAAAACTATATATGATACTTGGAAGCATTTTTAAGAGTTTTTTGAGGAGGTACCCGCAATATGGGTTCTAGTTATAGTTCTCAGCCTAAACTTTAACTAATAAGCTAAATTATATGATGAAGTATATGGTTGTATGACCATAAGTAGTTTAATTATAAATAAATCACAGAGGAGGCACATGACTTATTTAAGGAGCTAGAAAAGAACAAGTATTTAACTTTAATAGATTATTCCTTTGAGAGAATATAAAGCTAGAGTATTGAAGTATTTTCCCTTTACAGAAATGTGGACTTAGATTCCATTTATCAAATAGAGGAAAACCAATGAAAAGAAAAAAAAAGGTATGTATTTTGACCCAACAATAATTTTCCAATGCATTACCATCCTAATATGATAAATCATAAGAATTTTTCATATTGAGGGTATGGGAGTGAGCTATAAAAATACTAGGTAAGCTTCAATAAATTTTAGGAATAATGTAGTGAGCTATAATAATCAAGGAGGATTAAGCTTGAATTATTAACTATCACGAAGAGAAGAGAAGAGAAGTTAGCCTTGTAAGAAAGTATGAATATCATCTTAACAGAATTGATAAAGAGAAATGATAACTATAATAATCAGATGGAGAAGCTTTAAGTAAGATTGGATCAAATGAGTTTGGAGACAAGGAATATACATAATCAAATTTGAAAATTAGTATAATTGATGAAGAAAAAATAAGTTAATAAACTATCAAGTAATAATGAGGCAAATTTGAAGAATTGCTCATCCATATTACTTAGATGAAAGAAAGATCTACAAAGGTAATTTATTGAGCAAGAGTATTCTAGAACTTATGAATCTGATACCATCGTTATTTCTTGAATTACTAACTCTCACTAAAATTTGCATAGAAGTCACTACTCCCACTGAAGATGCTTTCAAAGATAAAGGTTATAATGTAGTGATACTTAATAATTCCATGACTCGATATTAAGTGCACCCTCAAATCTCATCCTCATATGCAAATGAAGGTTACACAAGGATATAAAGAAAAAGAAATGAATCATAATGAAGCTAAAGGTAAGCTTTAGATAAACCTTCCATTTCCACAATATTTTAAAAATGAGAAAATAGATAAATATTTTCGAGATACTATACTATTTGTCAAAGCTCTAACTCAAATGTCAAACTATGTGAAGTTTATGAAAGAAATAATGAATAATAATATTAAGTTAGAGTTGTACAAGACCATAAATATGACCAAGAAGTATAGTATAATTATTCAAAGAATACTCCTATTAAATTGAAGGACCCCACACAAGTTTCAATATACCTTGCACCATTATAGATTACATCTTCTATAAAGTATTATATGACTTCAGATCAAGTATCAACTGGATTCTCTTATCAATGGTATGAAAATTGATTTTCAAAAAGATTACTTTAATATCTCTCTCACTATAAATAACTGATCAGATTATAAAGTTCCTAGATGAGATTATAAAGTTCCTAGATGAGATTATCAAAGTTGTTTTAGTTATGGTGGGTATCTTTATTTTTCTGGTAGATTTTGTTATGTTTGATATGGACAAAAATAATTATGTACCATTATAATTGGGATAACCATTTTATCCATTGGATAAACCCTTGTCGACATCAAGAAAGGAGAGTTCACCCTACGTGTTGGCAACAAGCAAGTAAAGTTTAATCTTAAATGACTTGTGGGGTGTAGGTGATAAGGAGACAAGTTGTTGGGAAAGTATATAATCTCCTCCATACTATTATAATGCAATAAAAAGTGCACCTTCAATATAAGGATTTTTAAATAATTACTAGCCAATTAAAGATGTAAGAGATGACATAAAAGAATATATTTTGAGTTGTAGAAATGATAAAGATGAGAAAGATGATGATAAAGAATCATTTTGGAATTGCAAAATATATAAATTAAAGAATATGACTTTTATGAGGTCATGAAATTCTTTGATATCATGACCTCGAAGAAATCTTATACTGACAACTTCAAGAAAACTAAGGAAACAAATGAGAAAGATAAGACTAAGATAGAAACTATTGAGGATCCGATCAAAGACAGAGTCATGACTATTCATAATACTATGACATTAATGCTACAACAAAAACATGCTTAAACATAGCTCAGGGACAAAATTGTGGTTGTGCACATCACCACGACTTTGAGAGAATAGAAATAAATTAACTAAAGAAAGCTAGAAAACAAATTCATGGTAATGCACAATACTAAGACTTTGGTATTAAAGAATAAAATAGTCCATCATAAGCTTAAAGAAAACTATGGCAATGCACAACACTATCATTTTGGAGTTACATAATTAAAAAAAAGCAAAGAAAATCTAAAAGGTAAAGTTGTGATTGTGCTTAGTGCCTCAACTTTGTAGATTCAAGACGAAAGGGGTTAGGCTAGGACAGAAGAAGAATCATGATATTCACCAAGTCATGGAATTCAAAGAAAAAAAAGACTAAATAAGTAAGTATAGTTAAAGTAAGACTGAGGGAACAAACAAAAAATAGGAAGGTAAAATAGTACATTTAGGAGTTCGCATGGATAGTAGAGATTTTGAATGAAGAAAAGGAGCTATTGATGGTCTTGCTATGGACAATAAACATAGTACTACTTGGGACATAACTCAAGAAATTTATCGATAGCATGTATCATATAATATAAACATATGTCCATCATATAAAAAATTATACACACTCAACTTTTCACAAGTAACAACCACAAAACTCAAACACCACCATGATTATTAGTATGTCCACATGATGTTGCTTCACTATTTTGAGACCAACACTCAAACTTAGTCACAAAGAAAAAAATGTTTTTCATTGAGATGTTAAATTTTTTTTACTGAGGGTGATGTGGAAGTTATTACTTAGGGTTGAGCAATAATTTTTATATGTGAGTTTTTTTGGTATTCAAATTATCAAATATTTTTGAGTATTTTGGTATTTTTAGATGGATCAATTTCATGATTTTAGAGTTTTGGTAGACTTGATGAATAGTCATGAAATCATTAGGTATTTAGATGTATTTTGCTAATAATTAGATTGTGGAGCATTGGGTAGTTTTGACATTAATTTTTGGCTAAAACTCTACCTAATTAGTCATGATATTATCTGTGCACCACAACTCTACTACTTCATTAATATAATCTTTTTACTATGTAATGTATTCTTTGTAGTTGTGATATTATCATAGAATTGTAATCATACTTATTTCTTAATAATTAAATGACCATGATATTAATTTTATAATGTTATAGCCAAGAACTCAACTAGTGCTAAGATTCATGGCCGCAATCTAGTACTGTTATTTTATCTTTAATATTACTTTGTCATATCAAGTCAGAGTCATGATCTTTTTATAAAGCTATAACTTTTAAGCTATAGAAAATTATAGAGCTAAAACTACTTATGCCAAAGATGTGATAATTATTCATTATCATGACTTTAGGACATTAAATGTTAAAAAGAAACATTTATTCGAGTACAGTCATTCCCCAAGATCATGACTTGTCCTCGAGAGAATGGAAAATCATGACTTTTATATTTGGGTAAATTATCAGTGTCATGATATTTTTATAGCATCACAACTATATGATGATATATGAGAGAAGTTAAAATCAACACCATGACTACTCCCAACATCATGGCCACTAGAGATACATGAATGATCATTCATTGTGTCATAGCCATTTCTAGTATCGTGACCATATTATGCGGATGAGAAGTCATTCCAAATGCCATGGTTAATCCCAATAGTATGACTATATAATAAATAAGAGAGACAAATATCAAAACTATAAGTATCCTCAATGTCACAACTTTATATTACAATGATATCATGGACATTGCAAGTGTCATTTATTTATGTTACATAAAGATTGAAATCTATTAGAGTCATGACCACTTTCTAGAGTCGTGATCTTGAGCTCAAGAGATAAAGGCTAAAGTGATAGTTTTCTTTCAAAAGTTGTGACTTTCTAGATAAAGTAATCTAGAAAATTTTGAGTATAAAAGAAAAATGAGAGAGAAATCAGAAAAATATATTCAGGTGTAAACTTATTTTATTCATTATTTTAATTATAGAAATTATCATTATTTTAATAAAAAAACAAAATTAATAATTTTAAATAGATCATGTTCAAAGTTGACACTTTGAAAATATTTCATAAAAAAAAATATAAATGATGCCACTTCTATAAAGCATTTTCAATTAGCTTAATGATACTTCAATTAAGCAACTTCTTTAACTTAAGTTTACAATGATGCTTCAAAAAGCATCATTGAATATTACCTAAACATGACACTCGATAAAAATATTATTTTATATCAAAACTTATAATTACAAGCACATATGAGACTCTTTAGGGAAGCAATATCATTTAGTATCCAAGACATTCTTTCTCATAGTGAACTCAAAATTATCTAATCTCCAATATATGTTTTATATCGAAGATCACATGCAAGATAATTTTTTATAGTAATTTGCACAAAAACAATTACACTTATTACCCACTAACTTTCTGAAGTCTTGCATTAAAATTTGGGTTGTTAAAATTTGGCCCATACCTTGTGTTTGGTAGGCCTCTACACATTAAGCATCTTCCAATGAGTTTTCACTATGGATTGAACGAGATGGAAAAGATTCCAATTTGGGTAAAGTTTCCAAACTTTCTCATTTACCTATGGAACACTATTAGCATAAGCAAAGCTGTGGGCCGCCTAGGAAACCATTACACATGGATAAACTAACATTTAATGCCTCTAGAATTGCATTTGATAGAGTGTTAGTGAAGACATCTTTCATAGCAGCAGGAACTTACATGACTTGGAACAAAACTCATTATCTCTATTTTTCTCTTCTTTAGAGATAAAGGAGGCTTTGTTCATAATGGGGAATGCTAAATCTCCTAGGCCGGCTGGTTATACAGCAAAATTTTTCAAAAATTCATGGGTGTTTATTGGGAAGGATCTCATTAGTGTTATTCAAAGCTTCTTCCATTTTAGAAGAATAGTTAAGCAAAGTAACCATGCTTACATAGCATTAATTTCTAAATCCTCTCATGCCTCCTCACTGAAAGACTATAGGCTCATCTCTTGCTGCAATGTCATACACAAGATTATTTCTAAGTTGATAGCTATGAGACTCAAAGGTATTCTTGGTGATATTATTAATCTGGCCCAAACAACATATATCAAAAAGAGATTAATTTTGAATAATTTTCTCCTTGCACAAAATTTAATACAGAGATATACAAGAAAAAGAATATCCCCAAAATATTTTCTCAAGATTGATCTTAAAAAAGTATTCGATATGGTTAATTAGGCTTTTTGAAAGAAGCACTCAATGCTTTTAATTTTCCAATTAAATTATAAATGTTATCTATGAATGCATTTCATCCACTTCTTTTTCAATTGCCATTAATAGAGAGAATTGCATGTGTTCTTTATAGGAAAACGTGGGCTTAGGCAAGGGGAGATCCTATCTTTCCTTATTTGTTTGCCTTATGTATGAAGTACCTATCCAGGTTACTCATTGAAGCTACATATTTCGATGGCTTTTCCTTTCATCTTGGATGTTCTCATCTAAAGATATCTTATCTAATGTATGTAGATGACCTGATAGTTTTTTCTAGAGAAGATTATTCCTCTATTAAAATCATCTTCAATGCATTGAATGAATTTGCTGCTGCTTCTGTTTTATTTGTTAACTTTTCCAAATCGAATATCTTCTTCGGAGGAATTAAGCTGAATACTAAGTTAGCATTCTAAATTATTCTGAATTTTTGGAAAGCACTTTACCTTTGATGTTTCTTGGAGTCTAATTATCCTCAAGTATATTAATTACTGCTTAATTCTTAACATTATTGGCAAAAATCTCTGTTGCTATCTACCAATGGGCCTCCAAATTATTCTCCTTCACTAGAATAGAAGGCTTGAGTTACTATGCACGGTGATCCAAGGTATAAAGGGATATTGATTTGCAATCTTCCTATTGCCTTCATCCATTATCAAAACAATTGAAAGTACATGCAAAAGGTTTCTCTAGGGAGCTCCTCTTTCAGGCAGATGTAGGCCTAAGGCCTCGTGAGAAAAAATGTCTCCCTATATCATCTGGTGACCTGGGCATCCTTGGATTATCAATTTAGAACAAATCCCTTTTCATTAAAAACTGGTGGAGAATTAATAAAAAAGAGGTTTTCCTTTGGATAAAATAGATCCATCATTTTTATCTAAACTCTTTTTAACATTTGATTTTACCAAATATTCAAAAAGGATCCCCTCTTTTGGAAATCACAAATCTCGATTAGGGATTTACTAATTGAAAAGGCAAGAGGGGCAAAGGAAGCCAAGATACTCCTCAATTCCTCTGTGGACAAAGGAAAGATAATATTGGATGCATATAGATATTTAGTTGAAAATAATAATATGAAAACTAAAGTTTGTACCAAAGTTATATGGTTCCCTAATCATATTCCAAAGCATGCAACATTTTTATGGATTACAACATGTGGTAAAATCACAACAAAAGATCACCTTTTCGCAGTCCCAAGAAATATGTAGTGTAAATTCTTTTCCCAACCATAAACTTTTGAGCATATTTTATTTGAATGTCACTTTATCAGAAGTCTATGGAACAATCTAAAGTTTTGGACAACAATAAAAGAGCTTATGGGAGTTTAAGGGACCTATATTCTGCCAATACAACCATGAACCACATAAGGAAAATTACATTTATAGCAGTTGTATATTATACTTGGAGATAAAGAAACCGTAGATGGCATGAAGGAAACCCCCAAGGTGCAGAGTCTATCCAAAGGAAGATACAAATATAAATTTTTATTGTATTTCGTAATGATTGTATTAGCTTAAAACTCAATTAGGATGTACATATTTTGATATAATTTTTTTATTACTTATCAAATAATAATAATAATAATAATGATTCCACGTATGGCTTGGAATGAATTCAATATAGTTGACTTGCCCTTTTTTGAAAAATGAAATGGATTTAGCTCGTTTTATTAAATTTATGTGTTGAATAATCCACAAATAATATAGGATGTCCCTATTTTTTAGAATGGGAGATCTCCCTGTTTATGTAATATTTTTGGAATGGTGACAACATGCCATTATTTTATGAATAGCCTTTCCCTGTGTATGTAACATATCATCTATCTTCTATAAGGTTGAGTGTTGCTTGGGTAATAAATATACAGAGGAATGATTTTAGGGAGGATGATAAGAACTTTCGAAAAAGTTTGGTTTCCAAAAATTCTTAAAGTTCTTAATATATATTTTTTAATTTATTCCTGTATGATTTTTTTTTTGTGTTTTTGTTCGGTGTTTAAGTATAGTTGCATGGAGTTCCAGCGAAGGTTCTTGCAATGGTTCGTTCAATGGATGTGTTGTGAATGTGTTGTGAATGTGTTGTGAATTGTTGCATATTTGTTGAGTATTCATTCTCTCGAATTTTGTACAAAATACTGATAGTTTATGCAAGTGTATAATCTTTCAATATTCAAATGAATATACAAGAAATATTGGGGTTAATCTTGAAATTCAATATGGGAATTAAATGTATATAATTTTTTGTGTTTAGAATATTTGGTTTTTTAATTTAAAAGAAAATTAAATAAGTGAAGTTTTGTTTTAATATTTTCTAGTCTTGAAAATTTTAAAACACAACTAGGAATTTAATTTTCGATTATATTTAACTAAGTTTTAATATTTAAAAATATGACTAAAGTATAAATAAATTAGAAAGAATTATGTTTTGGTGCATCAATCCAAAAAAAAAAAATTTAAAACCTAATTTTTAATATTTAAAAATATGTGATCCAAACTCTTAGAAAATTAATTTTTAGTGAAATAATATTTGTTAATACGAAATTACTTTTATTTTAAAATCTAACCTGACTCAGTGAACTCATTAATAAGTTTTTTTAGAGTTAGGTAATTTAGTTTTTAAAATAAGAGCAATTTCATATTAACATAAATTAATGAAGCAAAACTTAATTACTCAAGATTATAGTGCATATATTTTTTAAATACAAAAATTGTTGTTATCTTTTTTCAATTATTTTTTGGATTAGTGTACCAAAATATAATTTTCCCAATAAATTACCCTACTTTTTATAATGATAAAAAATTTTGAAATCATTCATGATTTTAGGGTTCCATCTTAGTCGATCCCAACAATTGGGAACTAACCAATTAATAATTATTTGGTATCATTATATTAATGATTAAATTAATTAGTGACTAATATGTGAGATTCTAACCAAGATTTAATAAATAAAAATTCTATGGTAGTTTTATGTTATCAATCTATTATTCTTAGGTCCTGTTTGATAACACACTTAAAAAATTCAACTGACTTAAGATTAAAATTTTCAATGGTTTAAAAATTTAAGTATTTTTGATAAAAAAATATTTGGAGCTGATTAATTAAAATGTTAAGTGAAATTGTATTGAAAATTTTAAGTAGGTCGAGACCTACTTATCGTAGAATGTTGAAAATGCGGAACAATAGCGATAAAGTAAAATTACCAATTTGCCCTTAAAAATATCACGAATCATTTTCCGTCGTCAACATCGGAAACGCAAAAAAAAATACTCTCTCCTCGTGCGCAAGTTTCTGTTCGTTTCGGAGTAATTTCGGTATGAATTTTCGGTGAGGAAAATTATTATTATTGATATTTAATTTATGGATTTCTTCTGTATTAAGGGTATTTGATGTTAATGTTGTGAATATGTGTATTTTTATTTTGTTCTCTGGATGAAATTGAATTTCCAAAATTAATGTTCTTCGCGAAAACCCTGCTTATTACGATTTAATTTTAATGAACAAAACCAAATGCTTGATTATCGCAATACTTTAATTTCTAGAATGCTTATATGTTAGATTCATGGATGCATATATTATTTTTTGAGAAAATTTTAATTTTCGAATTGTTTTTGAAAACTAGAATTTTTGTTCAATGTTTTTGTGCGAAAATTGATTCCCAATATGTTTTTTTGTGCGAAAATTATTGTTCAGTATTTTTTTAATCCAAAATGTTGATTTTTTGCTTATGTTATGTATTTTTGCATTTTGTGGGTTTGTATTTTTCGTCCCTACTTCTCTAATCAAAGGTTTTCTTTTTTCTTTATTATGTAATATATTTCATCACATTTTGTGGTTTTTTGTATGTTGATTATGCATGTAAATGAGTTGTATATTATATTTTATGGATTAATGTGAATTTTGTTGCTGTATTTATTGTCTATTATTTAATTTGATGAAAGATTATATTTAAAATAACTTTCGGTTACTTATCTTATGTAGGAATGACTTCTTTTGATTCTACTAGAGCAAGTTGGAAAGACCCAACACAAGTTAAACTTTTTTTAGATTATATGTCATGGGATAAAATTTCAAAATACTTTAAAGAAATCAAAATTTTAAATTTTACTCAAAAATAATTGAAAAATGAATGGAATTATTTAAAGCATAAATATACAGTGTGGTCGAATTTAAAAGGAAAGTATGGCCATAACTATAATCCAGTAGCTAATAGAGTATATCAAGGTAAAGCTCATTTCTTTAGTTAATTTTTTGAAATTATTAATTTAACTAATATTGCCTAATTACAATTATTTGAATAACAGAAAATTCATGATGCAAAACAATTTTGATATACTGGGCTACAATTTGCAGATGAGATGAGATCACTATCCAACTGTAGAGAATTTTTATACACACAAAGATATAAAGCCTGAATCTTCACCAAGTCCTTCATCATCAAAAAAAAAAAGTCTTTACCAAAAAGGAAGAACCAAAAGAAAAATAATGAATGAGATATAGATGAAACATTGCTAGTTATTCTAAGTATATTAGAGCAATCAGATGGACCTAGCATTGAAGAATGTAATAAGAAGTTGAATGAGATTACAACTTTACCTATGGATGACCTGTTGTACATTGCAGCTTCTAGCATTTTTTTGTGAAAGCAAAGCATATAGAGAATAGTGGATGATGTTTTCACAAATGCCAGAGTCAATCAAAATTACTTGGATCCGGATGAATGCAAAAAAAATTGGGATTACTTTTGTTTTTTTTTTTGCTTCTTTGTTTTAAAGGAAATGCAATTTAATGTGTTATTTTTTGAGTTTGTTTCATACTTTGTCTGCACGTTTGTTTTTATTGACATTATTTCTTTTTTTTTTTTTGACAATATCTTGTGGTTCACTTTACTTGTATTTGTTTTATTTTTTTTTTAATTGATTTATTTTGAAATGTTGAATATTGTCAGAAGATGTTAAATAAAAAGCAAAGAAATATATTGAAAATCACTGCACTGATTCTAGTCAAAAAGATTATTAGGAAAAAGTGACTTGGAAGAAGACAAGATACCAACTCGGCACTGAAAAGTTTTGCATATGTGCAAAAAATTTTAAATGATAATCCAACACATTGTCTTGAAATTCTAAGAATGAATAAGCAAACTTTTTTGGGTATTTGTGAGCATTTCAAAAATAGAAATAGGTTGAGAGATAGTCGTTACATCAAAGTTGAAGAAAAAATGGCGTTGTTTCTTATGACTTTAAATCACAAAGTGAGAAATCGTGTTACAAAAAGAAGATTCAATCATTCAACTCAAATCATACATCATTACTTTCATGAAGTACTAGTAGCAATGCTTCTCTTCATATGAGAGATGATTGTGCCTATCTCAATTAATAAAGTAATAGAAAATTATCCCCATCAATGATAAAGGAAAGTGTTCAAGGTAAATAAAATTACATGGTTATTATTATTGGTATTCATGTTGTTGTTATAATTATTATTATATTGATATATTTTTTTTGAATAGGTTGTAATTGGTGCACTTGACGAGATGCTGGTTAATGTTGTGATACCATCTACAAACAAGTCCCTTATAGAGGAAGAGGAAGAGGAGAATGTTATCAAAATGTTATAGTAATATGTGACTTCAATATGATTTTTACATTTATTTGGGCTGGATGGGAAGGCGTAGCACATGATTCAAGAGTTTTATAAGAGACTATTTATAATCCATAAAATAATTTTTCCAATACCTCCGCCATGTAAGCATTATTCTCTTCTCGCCTTTTTTTAATAAATTCATATTTAATTTTATAATAATTTTTTTGTAAATAAATATTATCTTTGTGATGCTGCATATCCACATACTCGAGGGTTTATGGCGCTTTATCGTAATGCATGATATTGGTTGCCTAATTTTCAAAATGCTGCTTGCCTCGTACAAAAGAAGAGATATTCAATTATGCACATGTCAAATTGAGGAATGTCATTGAGTGATCTTTTAGTATTTTGAAAGCTTGTTTTCCAATCCTAAAGAGAATGACATATCCTTTTCAAGTTCAAAGATACAATGTTATTGCTTGCGTAGTTATACATACTATAGCTAGAAATTATGTATTGCTGATGTTTTTTTTAAAGTAGGATGATAATGATTATGGTGAAAATTCAGAAACACATCAAAATGATCATGAAGATCTACTACAAGTTGGAGGAAGAGTTGCACAACCTAATCAAATTTGCATGATTAATTTAAAAGAGGAAATATCAAATCAAATTGTTACAAATTAATTTTTGTTTTTTTTATAAACATTTTAATGTTTTTTTTTTTTTGGATTTTGTTATATAATTATGGAATTCATGTTTGTTTTAATTTTTTTTTAAATAATAATTAATAATAACACTGAAAATTCAAATTTTATTAGAAATTCTATTTAATTTTAATAAAATGAATTACATTAATAATAATAGTAAAATGTAAAAAATATTATTTTTAACATTCAACATTTTAAGTTATCAAACCGAATTAATATTTTCAGCATTTAATTTTCAGTCATTTATCAAACAGTTTTTCAATACAAATTCAACACTTATAAAATTCATCACTTAATTATTTAGCACTTATTTTTCAGCACTTAGTTGTTTAATACTTATTTTTAAGTACTTAATTTTTTCAATTTTATCAAACGAGCCCTTAATTACAATTTGAAACTAAAATTTGGAAACATTAAAAAAAAAAATTAAAATCACAAAATAAGATAGATGTGCATGATTTTTTTTCCCATGTAAAATCTTCAATAGAATTGTGCTCCAACTAAAAATTGTTGTGATTGGAACTATATTTTCTCTATAAATGAATGACAATCATTTTATTAAAACTGAATGAATATGTTAAATTTTATGTTTTTTATTTTCTACTAAATCACTAAGTGTCTCCTTTCTTCATCAAGCGTTCTCATCTTGTTTGTGAATAAGTTGTTTTGCTCCCTTCCTAACCTCTGCTACAGTCAGAGACTAGCAATTATTAATATTGGTTTTTTGAATTATGAAATAATTATTGGTTTTTGTCATATTAGTTGTCTTATTTTCAACTTTTTCTCGTCAAAGTTTCTCTTATAGATGGGTATTATATCTGCGGTTACCTTCCCGCAGGTTCAAACTGTGTTCCCCCAATTTTGAGGAAATCAATATGAATCTTTTGTTCAATGGTTGGTTCGGCATAACCTTTGGAACGCCATCTTTTTTCCACCAGAATGATGCTTCCAAGTTACGTGATTCAGTTAACGACTGCAGCAGCTTTTCTTTGCGAAATTTCTTTTTTGCTCGACAG
Organism: Sapria himalayana; assembly: GCA_029783825.1. Classification (NCBI taxonomy): domain Eukaryota; kingdom Viridiplantae; phylum Streptophyta; class Magnoliopsida; order Malpighiales; family Rafflesiaceae; genus Sapria; species Sapria himalayana. Next base: position 223,088 of record JAREIK010000781.1, on the reverse strand, counting down.
ACACCACCCGCATGCTATATATAAGGGGGAGCTAAGGGGGGCGGGCAGCAACAATCATCGTTCAATAATGTCGAGGCCAACAATCATAATAAAAAAATAATTTTTAATTGGGATATTTGTTTTTGGTGTACCTAATACGCATCTAAAACAACTTTTAGGATTTCAAGATGGCATCTTATGTTTTGGTGCATTTCAAATTTCAGTCTTATTTTGAGTCCACTAGGTCAATAGATAATTTGATTTTATATATTTACATGTTTATGTTTTGTTTATATATTTAGAGCATCTCCAATAGGCTAGCTAAACTCTATTTTAGCTATTTTATATTGTCAACCCTTAAATCTTGTCTCCAAGAGTCTAGTAATCACGCTAGCTATTTCTCATTAGCCATTTGACTAGTTATTTCTCATTAGCCATTTGACTAGCTATTTCTCATTAGCCATTTGACTAGCTATTTCTCATTAGCCATTTGACTAGCTATTTCTCATTAGCCATTTGACTAGCTATTTCTCATTAGCCATTTGACTAGCTATTTCTCATTAGCCATTTGACTAGCTATTTCTCATTAGCCATTTGACTAGCTATTTCTCATTAGCCATTTGACTAGCTATTTCTCATTAGCCATTTGACTAGCTATTTCTCATTAGCCATTTGACTAGCTATTTCTCATTAGCCATTTGACTAGCTATTTCTCATTAGCCATTTGACTAGCTATTTCTCATTAGCCATTTGACTAGCTATTTCTCATTAGCCATTTGACTAGCTATTTCTCATTAGCCATTTGACTAGCTATTTCTAGCTAGGGCCAAGTTGCTAGTTATTTTCACTTTAGTTATTTTAAAAATATTTTCTTAAATTTATTATGGCCAAATACGTTAAACATTAAATAACCTAAAAAATATTTTTTATTGCATAAATGTGTATAGGACAAGAAACAAAACATATTGCAACTCTTGGTTTAAATTTTAAAATTTTTTATTGCATGATTGTTGTAATTAAGATTGTTTTTAAAAAAATAAAAAAATTAAAAATTTGATAATGGCTTAATATTATTTGTAAACAGATTTGAGTTTTCAATCCAGCTCATAATTTTATAGTTTTTTTTAAAGTATAAATGATGGATTTATCCTTAATTTAAAAATTATATATGAGCAGTGTGTTTGAGTGTGCGTGTTGTCTTTGTTTTTTTGTGTGTTTGTGTTTGATTGTGTATTGTGTGTGATTTTGTGAGTATATATATAATGATAAGTAATATAAATATGACCATTATAAAAATTGGTGTTTAAAATTTTAAATTTAAAAATTTTTGAATTCAATCAAAATGGTGATGATATGGTACTTTTATATATTATTTTAAATCTTTTTTTAAAGTTAGTTATAGTTAGTTAAAGATATTAGCTAAAATAGATTGTATTGTTGCAACTTAAAAAATTGAGTAACTAAAATAGATAATATAATATTATAATATTTTTTAAGTAGCTATTTTAGAGATCATTGTTGAAGATGCTCTTGTATATGTTTATGTTTATATATATATATATATATATATATATATATATATATATGTGGTAAATCAATTTGATTCAATTACTTGGGATTGTTATAAATCTAGTTTTTTAGTTATTTGTCATTCATCTAGAAAAAATAATTTTGTTTTTTTTAAGCGCAGAATGAAATATCTGATTTTAGTGCACTAAAATATAACTATTTTATATTTTGGTGTATTTTTATTTTTGTTTCACTAAAATTGTTCATTTTTATTCACTCTATTTCTTAGCATTTAATATTCAAATGATATCAAAGGGATTTTTTATAATTTGGTTTTATCTTATTTATTTTTTGATCATCATGGCTTTTTAAAGGGATGATTCATTTCGATATGTTCGTGTAAGATTGAATATAAGGGATTATCATATTTATAATTAATGAGAAACTTAATTATAAATTAAACATATGGGGCGCAAACAATGCAAAACAATATTAGTTAGAAATTGATATATGTGCTCTCACCAAATAAATGAGTATTAACTATTAAATAGTTTTTCCCTTGACAAATTTTTGGGATTATTGGCTCTTATAGAATCAAATGAATTGAATGACATATCATGCCTATATTGCTTGTGGAGAGAAGCAACTATTTGTATAGTTCTTGAAGTTTAATTTTACCCATATTTGTGTTTTTTTTTTTTGTTGATTTAGTTGTTAGTGAGTTATTGGCTGAAGAAATATATGTAAGTCTCATTTTGAAATAGCAATTCTTTCTGCTTTGAATTTTTCAATGTTGAAAATACCATTCAAATCATCTTTCAATAATCACAAAAGAATTTACACAAAAGTTGCTTATGGAGAGTTTATTTTTTGTAAGCAAAAAAGTTAATTGCAAGTCTCAATGTCATAAGTTGAGAAATTAGAATCAATTAGAACCTAAGTTTCAAAGTCTGGCAACTAGGTCGTATATTGCTATTAACTTTTTGGATGACCTTTTGGATCATTTAATTCATCATATGGGCTACCACCATTTAATAATGCAATAGTTCCCCCATTTGGGTTCTTTCATTGATTCTAATACTCTAGTTGAGTAATTTTTGAAGTTTCCTCCCAAACATCTACGTACAAGCTATGTCTATTTATCCTTTTATATGTTAGTTATCTCACAATCCCCCATGTATGTCATGCATCTTAGATTTTGGTGTTTGCATCATATGGCTATTCTATTTTTACCATTGATTTCTATGCTTTCAATTGGTATTGGATGTGTTATTTTGAAATTTAAATTGAATTGGTTAGTTGTGTGATTTTGGTAATTTTGATACTTTTTTGTTATATGAAAGAATTGTGTTCTTGGAAGTTGAACTAAGACATAAAAGGTTTTTAATTATCTTGTAAAATCAACATGTAGCTTTTATCAAATATTTCAAGTGTGATATGAGTAGTGAATATATTTTTAATAAATTTCTTGAACTGCTCGTCTCAAATGAAATAATTCATCAAATCTTGTGTACAAATACTCCTAAATAAAATAGTGTTTGAAAGAAAATATTGATATATTATTAATATTGCTTGATCTTTTTTATTATTTGCTTTTGTTCCTAGTGAGCTTTGGAGTGAAGTTATTCTTGTCATTATCACTTAGATTAATACAATGTCTTCCTCATGTTTTAAGTTTTTTTTTTCTTTTGAAAAAAATATATGGATACATCCTAGATTACTCTTTCTTTAGAGTTTTTGATTGCATTTTTCATTCTTCAGCCTCATGTAGAATGTAGCAAGTTGTGCTTCAAATATGATTTTTGTATCTTCCTTGGTAATAGTGAAGGTCAAAAATAGTGTTTTGATCTAGTTATTTAGAATCCTTATGTGTCTCATCACGTTGATTTTCTTGAATATGTTTTTTTTTTTATTTCATTTGCCACTCATGACATGACTAGATATTATCTTATTCGTATCTAGCCTTTTTATGGGGTCTGATGGCTTGTTTACGTGTAGTGTTTGTTCAAATAATATTGCAAGTACTGAGTACCAACACTTTGGTGTCTAAAATATCTGAACTTACCCCTCACTTGTGATCCCCCAAGATTCATATGAGATTGTAGGTTCACCTCTACATCGACCCATACGCATTTGTAAATCCACGAAATTATCATATTTTGTTTACTCTTGTTATTCCTAATCTCTTTTACTTCTTTTTTAGTTTATATTTGTTATTTCTCTGACCCTTCTTCTAATAAAAAGGGCATTCTTGGTCCACATTGGTAGCAAGATATGAATGACGAACTATCTGCTCAGCATAAGAGAAATATTTGGAATTTAGTTCCTCTGTCTCTTGGTAAAATTGTTATTAGTGGATAGGAATAAGACTAATTCTAATAGATCTATTGAGTGCTTCAAAGCTAGGTTGGTTGCAAAATCATATTCACACCAATATGATTTAAATTATGAAGCAACCTTTGCTCCTATTGCAAGCATGATTATTGTTCATACTATTAATTACTATAGCTTAAGTTTAAAAATAGTGTATTTCTCAACCTGATGTTAAAAATCCCTTCTTAAATGGGATCTTTAAGAAGAAGTTTATCTGGAGCCTCCCCCTAGTATTCCTCATGCTTTTGGCTATGTTTGTAAGCTGGAGAAAGTATTATATAGTCTCAAACAAGCACCTCATGCTTGGTTTTAGAAATTCTTTATTGTGATCTTCTCTCTTAAGAATTTGACTTATGTACGGAAGATCAAATCATTAGTTCTTGTGGAATATAAGTTTATTATTCATAATCTAGATAGAAAATGATAATATATCAATAAGATTATAATATAAGATTTCAATAGGTTTATCTTGACAATGGAGAATAATGAAGTTCTAATTTTTAGTGCTATTACACTTGTATCTAGTAAATGAGATCATCTATGTGTGATTATTTTGTACTGACATAAAAAATAAAATATATCATTTTTATTATAAATATTATTATTATTATTCTTGATATAATTAATATTCACGTGCACTTAATAATTATTTTGATTAATAAAGAATATGATTTAGAAATATATTATAAACTTTATAAATTAGATAAATTTATCAAGTGTATGGTGAATATTAATTGTTGATGGAATTTATGTCATGTTAGATGAATTAATGAGACCCCTTGATGAAGCTTATAAGTGTAAATATTCCCAAACTCTAAAGATGAATTTTGATCTAGCATTTCAAATAAGTTAAATGAAAAATCTCGAGAAAATAATTTGAGATTGATTTAATGATTATCGATAATTTAATTTAATCAATAGATATCTGTAATCTTAATATTGAGAGTTTAATTAGTGTTAAATAACAAAAGACATTATTTTGAATAAATGAGCAAATGCAATTTAAATTCTATATTAGAATAAATTATAATTAATGTGAATTATGGTACAATAAAAGTTTCATTGAGAGCCCGAGATCTTATTTAGGTCAGGGTCTCTTCTGGAAGCCTTATTAACAAATAGCTTAAAGATTTTTTTTATTTTTTTAGAGTATGTGTGTATATAATTATAATAATTATTTTGATTAGAATCAAATTGTTTGATTTTATTGTTAAATCGATTCTTAATTTATATTAAATTAATTTTGATTATATATATATATATATATATATATATAATCTTTAGTATTGTATCTTTAAATTAAAATAAAAAGAAAATATCATGTTCTTAAGAAATCTTTAAAAATTAATGTGACCTGTTAAATTTTTTTTTTCAATTATATAATCATGACACAAACATATCTATTCTACTTAGAGGTATCAAACAAGTCATTGCACTGGCACTGCCTATTAATGTGCCACTATGCTATGCCACCATGACATGCCAGACACATGGTATAATTTTTGTGCCATGTTTAGGGTTATGGCAGATGGTGCCAAACTTTCCTTATAGAATCTATTGCATGAATATTCAATGAGTTACTGACATACATGGCTAGCCAATGACAATTAGTCATGTAAGCAAGATCTAGCCCATGTGGTCAGATTTTTTTAAAAATAATAAGCCATCTATCAGGCAGTCACCCAATGAGACTTGACCAATAGGCCCTGGGTCCCCAAAGAGGCCATGTCAGCACACCATGACTTACCCCAGGCACACAGGTCATTTCGGCCCAACACAGCACAAACTATATCATGGTACAGCATGACCTAGGACCAGACACAATTCTAGACCATGTCATGCCAGACTAGACACAGCTGAACTAAGATGTGTCATTGGCCATGCCCATTTAGTACCTCTAATTCCACTATAACATCATGACTTGGCAAAGGGTGATACTAAAGATGACTTGGCCACCAACAAATGCTCTATTTAAGGTATGTTATTGAACCAACTCTCATCTTTGAAGCAGAACATATCTAGAATGGTAATTTCTTGCATTAGTGATATATTTGAAACCCAAAGGCTTCAACAATTGAAAGGGCTAATAGATGAGGGTTGAAAATGTTGGGTCCGGCCCATCTTCGGGCCAAACTAATAAAATAATAAAACAGAAAAAAAAACAAAAATAAAAAAAAAACGCAGCGAAGAACGATCTTCGCTGTCGGTGAGTTTTTTTTCCCTTTCGTTCGTTTTTTCCTCTTCTCTCGTTCAAGGCAGCGCAACGCAAACGCGAATATCAAAATCATCGGTTGGCACCCGCTGGTTGTGACCTGGAGAATTGACTCGAAGAACTCGAGCTCCTATATATATATTAAGCATTACAAGAAGCTGCTGTACACCCGATATAGAAGTTTTTTTTTAAAAGATTGTTGAGGAGGCCTCTCTGAGCTTGCAAAGAAATTATTTGGCAAGGGTCTGAACAAGCCAATCCGCAACAGCAACTGGGAGTGGCGATCTCTCTCTCTTGCGTTCTCTTCTATTTATTTTTCCCAACCCTATCGAAGTACAGCTACCTGGTTTGCAAGAGAAATCCATTTCCTGCTCAATCTTTTCCGCTTTGTCGTTGCAATTTGTTTCTCTTTTGCCTGTTCTTCACTTGCCATTCAAATGGTGAGTTAGCTACTGTTGCTGCGTCTCTCAAATTGTGCCGTTCTTCACTTGCAGTTGAAAGTAAATAACGCATTTTATAACTTCATTAATATACCTTCTGTTCATGGATTCTGCTGTAAAGATTAAATTTTAGTATATGGTTATTTGCGATTTCAAATATCAGTGTCTTATTTGTTGGTGTTGAGTGTGATGAGATCATCAAAATCTGAAACTACTATTCCAGAAATCTTCTAACAGAAAATATAGTGTTGGATCACTTGTCGAATCTCCATTGAATGTATTTGGCTAAACCCTCTATAAAAAAAAATGTTTGGGAGTGAGACTCAAATTGATAAGATATGAAAATGACATTGATCCATGATTATTAATATAAATATAATATTTAGATGGTGTGGTCCAAATAAACATAAAAGTGTAAAGTTTTAATTCACCATCATTTACATGCAAATGTCGATTGCGACTCAAATTGTGAGTTTGTCTCTCATCTAGAAAATGTCTAATTTTTATTAGATGTAATTTTAGATGAGTCAACAATCAAAACAAAGATTTATAATCCCGTGGCAAGTACTTTTGATGTGAGATGCCGTTCAACTCTTTAAATTAATATCTTAGTGTGCATGGAATCCATGTATCAAAGCTATAACTCGGATATGAAAACATAGTAACAAATTATTTAAGAATATTTATTCACCACTCGTAAAGTTAATAAACTTTACAAAGCTAATAAAGCAAAATCAAAAACAATATTAATTCCCAACATGTCGATGAAAAGAATTAAGCTGCGCAATGGTTTGATTTATGATTGCGAGGTACAAATAAGGAAAAAAATTGAAATATAGATGGCTTGCCACGAGTTAATTACAGCATGAATTGAATAGAGATTGGGCAAAATTTAATTCAACTATTTTGCAGACTGAAAATTGATGGCGTACGTTGAGTAGATAAAAAGTCATATCACAATGCTGTAATAAAGTGATTACACATAAAAAAGGATTTAAGTAGGCATTAGAAAAAAATTACATTTATTCAGAAACTTATTCAGAAACACAGTATGAAAAAACAAAGGTAGAGGGTTTAGAGCAGCTAAAGATCGCAACCAATTATAAGCAAAAAATTAATTAAGATTGCACAACAAAATAATATACAATGGGGCAAATTGGCTTGTGATTGTTTTTATATAAAAAATGTATTTGTGAGCACAACTTGTGTTAGTTGGAGCACCATCGGATATATGTCTTACCTTGTGATTTTAATTTTTTTTAGTAGTTTCACATTTACTAATTTCATATTACAATTAACAACCATAACCATGACATAACATATTCCATAAATTTTTATTAGTGAGCTCTAGCTCTTGGTTAGAATCCCACATATTATCAAGTCGATGTGCCCATAGTATGACTTTAATAGAATGGATTGAGTCATATCATTCTTTTCTAACAATAAAATTTATAAAAACAAACTAACAAAAAATAAATAACTAAAATGTTTTAAATTGAATAATCTAAAATTTAAAAATATATAAATTTTATATATCTTTATATAAAGTATGATTTTTTTATAATATAAAACTTATATTAAAATTTTAAATTAATGATAGTGCGTTTTAATTAAATATGTTAACTTATACTCTAATATTTACTTGCATAACAATAAGTGATTTTTCAAATTGGTTCATAATAGCTTGTGGGGATTGAATTTCCAACCTGCAAAGATGCATGACTTTTGTTGCCATAAGGAAAATACAATCTCAAGCTTATGTGAAGGATTGTAGGATAGACTTATAGTCATTTCTAAGGAATTCATAATATTTTTGATAGGTTCATAAAATACGACCCGACAAAGGTAGATCCTTCCTCAAGTTAGTGATTTGGCTCCTTTTATACTAGTTATTTTTTGTAGTATAATATTTATTAATTTTTGTCTCTTCAATTTTTCTATAATTTTTGGTGCATAAGGAGAGTACTTACTACTATAAGTGTTATAAAATAAAACTAAACACGTAATAATTTGGAATCTAGAAAATTTAATACTAAGGCAATAAATTACATCATAAAATAAAATATAATCAAAAGAAAATGAGAAATTAGAAATACATGGGAATGAATCATAAAGGAATGGGAAAACTCTTTTTTTTAGAAAAAATTTGAAAATCCCCAAAAAAATTTCTGATGTGGGCTAGGAGATTTTCATATAACCCCATAAATAACATTCTCCCACTTGAAAATTACTTTCTTTACTTGTCGATATTGCTTTCATTCTTATTAAGCCACATCAAGTTCTACACAATTCAAACTTTCTCAGTGTATCGATTTGGTCAAAACATCCGCTATGTTTTCTTCGGTATAAATCTTTTGCATATCCACACTTCCTTCTTTTACTTTCTCTCGTACAAAATAATATTGTACCTTGATGTGTTTTGTCTTTGAGTAGAATGCTAGATTTCTTGCTAAGTGTAGAGCACTTTGACTATCACAAAATAAAGTAACCTTATTTTGTTTATATCCAAGCTCTTTCAATAGTATTTACAACTAGATTTCCTCTTTCTGGCTTGTGTAATTGTAACATTTCCTGATTCTGTCGTAGAAGTAGATACAATAGGCTATAATTTTGAAACCCAACTTACAGCTCCTCCAGCAAGAGTAAAAACATAACCCATTGTAGATTGTTATTATCAATATTCCCAGCATAGTCTGCATCAACATAACCTTTGACAATAAGGTCTGAACTTTCATAGCATATTATAGTATTTGAGGTTCCTTTCAGATATATGAAAATTTTTTTCACAGTGCTCAAATATTCTAAGCTAAGATTTTTCATAAATCGACTAATAACTTTCACTACTTGTGTAATATCTGATCTTGTACAAATCATTGCAAATATTAAACTTCCCACTACTACTGCATATAGTACCCAAGATATATTTCTTCTCTCTTATTTTGAGCTAGGACACATGCTTGAAAATAATTTGAAATTAATAGGAAGATGGGTAGAAATTAGCTTACTATCCTGCATGTTGAAATGCTGCAAAATCTTGTTAAAATAATTTTGTTGAGAAAGCCAAATCTTCTTGTTATTTCTATCTCAGCAAATCTACATTTCTAGAATATTGTTTGCTAGTTCTAAGTACTCCATATCAAATTCTCTAGCCAACTGTCCTTCAATTCTTGGATTCGATATTTATTGGGCCTGATACCAACATGTCATCCTCATATAATAGTAAAATAATGAAATCATTTTCTTCAAACCTTTTGTAGTATGTATAATTGTCTGAATTGTGTCTATTATACCCAAGGCTCATGATGAATGAATCAAATCTTTTATACCAATACCTCGGTGCTAGTTTTAGACCATATAAAGATTTGTTCAACTTACAGACCAAGTTCTCCTTACCAATTTCAACAAATCCTTCTGGCCGAAACATACAATTTTCTTCTTCAATTTCTCCATGAAGAAAATCAGTTTTAACATCTAACTGCTCCAAATATAAATCAAATATAGCACATATAGTCATTACTACTCTAATTATTGTAAGATGAACCACCAGAGAAAAAATTTCATTGAAGTCAATAGCTTCTTTTTGAGCATATCTCTTTATCACTAATCTTGCATGATACCGTTCTACTTGATCATTGTTATCCCACTTTATCTTGTAAACCTATTAGTTACCAATAGCTTTTCTTTCATTTGGTAATGGTGCTAGCTTTTAAGTCTTGTTTTTTGTGTAGAGCTTCGATTTCTTCCACCATTGATATCATCCACAGAGATACATCTGAACTATCTGAAGCATCTTGAAATGTTGAAGATTCTTCATATTATATTAAAAGACAATATGCAATATTGCTCTTCGTAACATACTCTGAGTGTCAAGCTAGTACCTGGTAGTCTTTTATTATAAGTTGACCGACTAACATCTTGAGGCTCAAACATGACTAGTTCCTGTGCTTCATGCTCTAGTTATTTCTCCATTGATTTTGGAATATCTTGTATCTAGTCATTTTCTACATGCATAGTGGTGATTTCTAAAACTTTTTTTAATATGCTATAATCTTTAATTCTTTCTTTAAAAATTATATCTCTACTGATAATTACCTTGTGGTCAGTGGAGTCCCATAGGCGATACCTCGATCACTCCTTCAACATACCCTAAGAAAATGTATTTTTTAGATTTTAGATTCAACTTTTTTCTTTCTTGGGTGTTGTTCATCACATATGCAGGACATCCAAAATAATGTAAAGTAAAGTAATTTGTTGGGTTTCCCAATGACATCTCTATCGGTATCTTCAAATCAATCAATGTTGATGGTGATCAATTTATCTCATAGCATATAGTTTTTGCTGCTTCAGCCCAAAAGGAATTGGGTAGTCTTGTATTTCTTAACATTGTTCTCATTCTTTCTATAGAGTTCTGTTCAACCATTCTGCTACTCCATTTTGTTGTGGTATGTATGTGACTTTGAACTGTCGTTTGATGCCCCTCTTTCTTACAAAAAACAAGAAATCCACCAATTGTATACTCTCTTCCATTATATGTTCGTAAACTTTTAATTCTTTTCTCAGATTCAAGTTCCACACGTGCTTTGAAGTATTTAAAGTTAAAAATAGATTTGACTTTTTTTGATTGGATACACCCAATATCTCCTTGAATAATCATCAATGAAGGATACAAAATATTCTGCTCCTCCATGAGATATTTCAAGTGATTCCCATATATTAGAATAAATTGAGTCTAAAGTATTTTTACTTCGTTTATTTGATCTTCTAAATACCAATCTATTCTACTTATTTGTAACACAATGCTCACAAAAAGATAAATTTATCATTTTGAGCTATGGAAGTTACTTTTTATTAGAGAGAATCTTCGAACCTTATTCTAACAATATGGCCAAGTTTGAGATATCATATCATCATTGATTCTTCTTTTTTATTAATTGATACAACATATACATATGCTTTCTGTACTATTTTTCCTTTAAAATGAATAAATTTGTCGTGATCATTTCCCCTTTATTACCATAAGTGCATCTCTCACAATTTTTATTATTCTATTTTTAATAAGAGTTTTACAACCAGGACTATCAATTTATCTCAAAGACAATATATTTTTTTTCAAGTCAATCACATGTCGTATCTCTTGAATGGTACATATCATACCATCAAATATTTTAATTTTGATAGTATACAACCAATACTTTTCAAAGCATGATCATCACCCATGTGCATAGACCCGCCTGAGATTGGTTCATATTTGTGAAATCAATCTCTCTGAGATGTCCTATGCCATGATGCTCCCGGGTCTAGCAACCATACATCACTAAATTATTTTCTATTTTCAACTATTATTGTTACCTTAATGTATAAAATATTACTTTCATCATTGATGCAAGCAACATTCTCTTGAGTATTAGATAACTCATCATCCATATTTTTTTCTTATACCAATCTCTTTATAAGTGCCATTTCTTACCATAGTTATAATATTTAATATTTTTTTTACTTATAGATTTTGATTTACCATAATTCGAACTCTCACTAGGACCATGCTCCGTTGATCTTCCTCGTATTATCATCAAAGCATCTATTGTTGTGTATTTACATATCTATCCTCTTTATATTTTATCTATTTTCTTCTTCTAAGATGGCAGAGATAATATTATTAAAAATTAAACTATTAGACAATACACCATTCATTAGATTGTCGATGAGTTGATCATACGAATCAGGTAAACTCTAAAGTAAAATCTCAGCATATTCAACTTCTTCTATTTTATGACCCAACATAGTAAGTTGCGAAAATAAAGTATTTTGAGTGTTGATATGATCAATTACCGTAATAGATTCTATCATTCGCAGAGTGTAAATTCTTTTTTTAAAGATCTTGTTATGAAGTAACTTTGCCTCGTACAACCTTGTGAGAGTATCCCATATTTTTTTGTCGTATTCTTTTATGCCACACTCGACAATACTCTATCAGCAAGTGTCAAATGCAGGTAAGCTACTGCATTACTATCCATCTCATTCCACTTGTCTTCAGAAATTTCGGTGGACTATTTTCTAATTGCATCTAAGTAATTATCCTTCCTTAAAATTACCTTAATTTTCCACAATAAAAAATTACTTCCATTGAATTTTCTATTTCAAAATTTGCCACCATGTTTCACTTTTACAGTTAATAGTAATCGAAAATAATAATAACTATTTATGTTATTACAATAAAAAAGTTCTCCAATAAGTGGAGCGACAAAATTACTATTTTAAAAATCATAAACCTTGAGGCTCTTATTACCCTTTTGACAAAGGAATTAGAAATTAGAAATTAGAAAGATAAAATATTCAATGCTAAGGCAATAAATTACATCATTAAATAAAATATAATCAAAAGAAAATTAGAAATTAGAAATATATGCAAATAAATCTCAAAGGAATGAAAAAACTCCTTTTATAGAAAAAATTTGAAAATCCCCAAAAAAAATTTTGATGTGGACTAGGTGATTTTCTCCTAACCCCATAAATAACAATAAGAAATCTCTACATTCCTTCGAGGCAATCAAAGCCAGACTCTGAGACTATTTAACCTAGCCGAGGAGAATACCTAGCTACTATTGAACAACAATAGGAAAATTAAACACTCAATATGCAAATATTTTCTCCTTCTATCCAATAGACTCTTTGAAAGGGCAAGTTCAATGTCAATGACTATGAGAAATAAGTAAAACTATCATTCCAAAGCTTTGAGGTGTGACGTGGGGGCTAGAAATCAATTGGAGAACCAATAAATAGAAATGAATAGAAAGCATAGGCTTCAGGCAAAGTTGTAACCAGAGAGGAGTGGCTATTGCCCAAACACATAACTATTCAATTGTGTGACCTAGTGTCTATAGATTAAAGGCAAGTTTGAAAGTACTAGCCACCATGAACTATAGTTTATGTGGAACCTATTATTCCTTAGTCACTAACAAGTAGTTCTTGATAGAGAAGCTCTATAAAGAAAATTTTAGGACACGCCCTACTCGATGTGGTTTTTATTTTTCCTTGATTAAATTCAAATATCTATTATTGAATTTCTTTGTGTGTTGATATAAGAAAGCCATAACATAAACCAAACATCCTTTTATTGAACATGTAGTAGTGTCAGCATATTAAGAGTCCTTTGGTTGCATTGAAAAAGAAGAGCCATTTATTGTGGTTCAAAAGATGTATCATTTACTACAAGACCCACAACTTATTCAACAGTTTACACCCCATGATTTGATAATTTGGTTTTATTTCTATCTCTTTCAAGTCATCATCATCTCATTGATGGCCTAAGAAAAGCCAACATAAAGACTGAATTAGCAAAGCATGAAACTTGCCAAAAATCTAATTAGATATTGCACCCATATTAGTATGTTTTGTTGTTTCTACTTATGCCATATTTCCTTCCTTTTCCTTACCAACATGTATGCCATCTTTTTTTAAAGAGCTCCCCGGTCTTTCAACTAACCTAAAAAGGGCTACTTACTAATCAAAAAAAAATGAATGAGATAGTCGAAGCCAAAGCCACACCTAAGTATCTTTCATCCTTCATGAATAAGATCCCCATTTAATCAAAGCAAGCTGCTATTGCTCATGCCAATAAAGGCTACCAATAGCTACTATCTTAGATTCCATGCAAGTGTAAGAAGTTGATTTGATTCCTCACAATGCAAAGGAAAGAAATGACATAAATAAAAGTCCTAACAAAATGAATTAAGGTCGAATCACTTGAGAACAATTATATAATTTAAATCTTAAGATGGTGAGAATCTATTACATAATAAATTCAATATTACTCATAAAAAATGTACATATAAAGGCACGCCCTTTTTGACGTTCCTTGTGTTCTACTACAAGAAAGCTAGTCTACTTGATCCACTACAAACTAAGAAGCAAGTCCTGACTAAATAAGTAAATCTTGGTTAGGCTGAAAGTAATCAAAAATACAATCTTCTTTCATAGACTATAGATTAGTGATGGTGAAAAAGAGCAAAGTGTAGTCATATTTATGCCAAGTTGATAGTGATTCCATGCTTGCTAAGACATGTAGCTATCTATTAGTTAGCCTCTTAAACTCATTATACCAATAAAGTAAATCAATCATAGATTGAGGTTTAAGCTTGAAGTGAAGGGCTTGGCACCTATAAGCTTAGCTTTGGTCTAGTTTCTAAGGTTAAGGGCTTAGAACATTCCAAAGATCACACCCCATAACCTATGTTTATGCTCATTATTGGACTTGCATGGATCCACTTCTTTCCTTGTTAGGTGAACTAAGCTAAGGAGAAGTTTAGAATAAAAAAAAATCTCACTATTTCATTTCACTGGTTAACAAGTGCATAATATTTTACAGTAAGCAATTGGATCTTTCTAACTTGGGAATAAGAGTAAGCAAGAAGCATAATTGTCAAGGGCAGGGGGGCTATTTATGAGTGAAGGAAGATGCCATTCTCAAATCATAGGCCTTTGGTATTTACCCAACATATAAATAAAATAGTATCATTATCACCTTGCCCCACAAAAAACATAAAAACAAATATCATGAATAATAAGATTTTTTAAAGTATACCCGAGAAATTCACATCCATTCAATCTTAAGACATCAAATAGACATTTTTCAATTTACTAACTACTTGTAATGAGATAGGTAAATAGCATACATTAGCACAAGTCTATCAAATTTTTATAAAGGCAAGATAAGTTGTCATCCTAATATCTATGGTTGGCATAAAAATAACTATGAATTCCCACCAACACGATTAAATTCCTTACATTTTGGTCTAGCCATGATAATGTAATGTGCTAGAATCATTTGAACGTATTACATCCTACCAAGGAATATGATCTCTCACTTTCTCACCATAATTAATTATCATTTATATATGTTTTTAATATTAATAAAGTGACATCACACTATATCGCAGACAAGGAAGCATGGATATTTTAGTGACATCATAATGTATCGCAAGAATTTACTAAAATTTAAAAGGCATTGCATTGATAGTTTAATATAGCACAAAAATAAAAAAAAGATATTTAATCCAATGGATATATGAAGTTCCATATAGAGATTAGCAAAGACATCTACACTTGTGTAGATGTTTAAGTTAAATACATAGAAATATGATAAATACAAACAAAATATAAGCAACACTTATTCAAAAACATAGCATTCAAAACAAAGCTTCAAAATAATGTATTTATACAAATATTTGATATTACCAAATAAATCATATAGTAGATTAAAGTAGTTTATGATTGTTTTTATAAAAATATATATATATGTTAGCAAAGCTATTGAACAAAGGATTCAACAAAAGTATAAATCATCCCTCATTATACATAAAGAAAACTCACAATTCTAAAATTAGTGCCAATTTATATTGATGCTATTATATTTAATAGTAATAGGACTAAAATGATAGACTCCTTTAGAAAAGATATGTTGGAAAGATATGAGATGTCAGACATGAGATCTCTTTATCATTTCTTATGATTAGAATTACTGCAAGACCCTAATAGAGTGATTATAAACCAATTCAAATATATACACTCTATTTTAAGAAAGTATGGACTAAAAGACTATAAACCTATGTCCACTCCCCTTACAATCAAACAGAAACTATCTTCTACTTAAGGTAGACTAGTTGATAAAAATTTTTACAAAAGCCTTATAGGAAGCTTAATGTATGCTTGATGCCTCAACTTCTTGACCAGACATTGTCTATGTAATAAATTTACTATCTAGATTTATGCATTCACAAAATCACCTATATTTTGGTGCTACACAAAGGATACTGAGATACCTTAAAGGAACTCTATATCTTGGATTAAAATATTCCAAAATTTAAAATACAAAAATACTAGGATAATGTGATTGTGTCTGGAGAGGTTATCTAAAAGACTAAAAGACATATGGATAGTCATTTTCCTAAGGAAGTATAATAGTTTCTTGTTATCTAATAAACAATTTACTATTGCAGTGTCTACTACTGAAGATGAATATGTTTCAGCTTCATTAGCCACTTGACATGCTCTATGGTTATGAAACTTATTAACTGATTACTGACCTGAATAAAATAGTATAAAAATCTATCATTATTTTATGTGACAACCAATCTACTATTTTTATAGCTAAAGATGTGTTGTATGATAAAACCAAGCATATTGGTTTAGAATATCATTTCATTAAAGATGCCTTAAAAAATAATGATGTGAAGTCTTGTGTTTTGTAGGTCTGAAGAACAAGCAGCATATATATTCGCAAAATCATTACCAAAAGACAAGCATATATAATTTCGAAAGATGCTAGAACTATCACTTATTTCACAAAATGATGAAGAATGTGGGCAAAGGGCCTTTTGGCAAAATAAACTAAACTTGAAATATTAAAAGCTAAGTACTCTTTTCATCAGAAGGATTGAACCATATTCATTGCTTAAATGAGTGCGTCTGTATACCATCAAACCATTCTAACAGATTTTTTTTTATTTTTTTCATAGATTATAAGTTTGTGTATATAAGCCATGATCTTGTAATTACTAGGTACTTGATTCATTTTATTTTATTTTTGCTGGGTGTCTTTTTATTCTTAATGGAATTTCTCATCTTCTACTCTGTATTCTTAGTATTCTTCACTTATGTACTTCATAATACTTTTTACTTCAAAGATAATTAAACAATAAATCAATAGGTCGTTAACTTAAATAAAGAATGGTTGACTTTCTTGAGAAGAAAAAAACTATCAACATTTAGTCTAGTTAGAATATAGAAAACATTGAAAATTTATTCAAGGGGGGTATTGATAGTCTATAAATGCCCAAAAAAATCAACAATTTGGAGCACTTCCTCGCCAAACTTGCCAACCTCTACTTCAAGCAGTAAAATTTATATTGTTAGGACTTAGGAAGATAATGAGCTTGAAAATTGAGACTAGCAGAGTTAACAAGTGTAGTTCATAGTACCTTACAAACTTGGAGAAACTAGATCATTAAATAAAAAAGAGGACTTTAAAACATGAATAGCTAATGTAAAATCTAGTTCTAACTGCCCAACAAATGGAGTACATGTTCTAACATGGGGTACCCAAATTGCAAATTTTTTATGTGATACCATTCAAACTAAATTATCAATCAAAAAAAAAAGATCTTTGAAGAAGTGAGATAATAAGTGTTTTGTTGATTGAATCATAAAAAGAGGATCCTTGAGAAGTAAAATGAATGAAGATGAGCCCATTAAGAATTATAATAAAATAAAAAAGTGAAACTAATTCTCATGATTCAGTTCACTATGCCCTAATAACTCAATGACTCATTATTGCAGTTGTTGGTTTTGTATGATATGTCTATGTGATGGGTGTGATCTATTTATTTATTTTATGTTATAAGTTTGAAAAGATAAAAAAAATAGAAATACTGTTCGTTATTAATTTATCCTTACTTTTCCATTGATGAGGGACTACTATTAGGTAAGTTGGGTAGAATAATACAACTTAGAAAACATATATACCAGGTAATTTTTGTTTGACTTGATCACTTTTGATTGTAATTATTTATAATTAATCTAATTTATATTATATGGGCCTTAATTATAATATTTCTATTGTTATATTAGTTTTTGTTATCTTTGGAGTGTTTGAGAAAAAGTTTCATGTGTAGAATCTGTAACTAGCACTTAAATATCCTAATATTTTTCTAATATTGTTATGAACTATTTTAGAATTTTATGGTTTTCCAACCCTACCAGAGCATGAAGAGAATATCTACTATGATGAATACTTTTTCCGTTAGAGGTGTAGAACCTATGGGGCCCACATATGTGGCTCTACCTAGTTAATTGTGTCAATTTGATGCAAGCCAGACATGAACTAATTTTTTTTATGTTTCTTTCATAATGATGTTTGTTCATACAATATTGAGGACAATATTGATCATGTTAATTAGAGGATATGGAAAGATGGTCATTATGTTATTATGTGTTATTAACATGATATATTTTATTTTCTTATTGTTAAGTTTATGTTTTAAGTTTAGAAAACAATGAAAAAACATTAATAAAAAATAAGAAAAAATGACAAATTTAATTGTTGATGTTTTATTTTTCATTGCTATGGAAGAGGAATGTATGGTTGCATAAACTAATTAATAACTAAAACATACAAATTTATGAGGTTATTTTCTTTCTACAATTTTTACTAATTTTTCATAATTAACTCAATTAGCATGCTATATACACTAGATTATAATATTTTTATTTATAGAGTTTGTAGCTCCTCAAAAAGTTCAAATGATTGAGGATGATATTGGAAAAAATATAGAATAATTGAAAATAAGGAAAAGAAAAAGCTCTAATGAGGACTTTTGAAAGCTTGCAAGGTGTGTCTAGTAATGTTATCACAAGAATCTACAATGTGAATTTTTTCAACATCTTGTGAAAACTATAGTAACCACACTATATATGCAAAAACTAAGGTTGAACAATTTAGTGGTTTGCAATACCTTGCAAACAACCCAAGAAAATTATCATTATAGAACTCTTGGGTTGTTTGGTGAATTCTTGTTTTTGTTTTTTAGTGAATGAACTATAAACACATTTGGATTGAACTTTTACCATAAAATAAGAATTAAATATCTAAATTGTAGAATATTATTTCATTCAACACTTTTATATCTCCCCACAATGCCTCTTTCTAATGCTTCATAGATAACAATCCAAATGATGTGTAGCTAGATTGCTTACTTTCCTTGGAGAAAAAATGAGTTTGTTGCAAAGTCTATAGTAATTAGTTTCAATAACTTCAGTTTACATGTTTATTATCTTATTTGGTTACATGTTTATTAGTTTCATGACCACATTACTCCTAATACCAAGTGCTAAATTGGTACTAGGTGGTATTTTCTAGTTTCATGATAAATTCATTACAGAGCCAAAATTATTGATCACCAATTAATTATTAGTCATAAAAAACTTTTATGTCATTACTTTGTTCTAGAGAGAAATTCCCTTGGTAGCAATATTTTTTATCCATGTGATTTTATATTTTAGAGAGGAATTACCTCGATCTGTACATTCTTGCTACTATGATCATGTGCTCATAGAGGAATTCCCTTAGTTGTGAGCATTTTAATAATCATGATTTTATGTTCCAGAGAGAAATCACTTTGATCATGACATTCTTAATGCAATAACTATGTGCTCCATAGCAAAATTCCTTCAATCTTGGTCATTCTTTACCATGAAGGCTTTGTACTCTAAATAGGAAATAAAAAAACATTTAGAGTTATGAACTAAATATAAATTAATGACTTTCAACTTGAAGATCAAAAAAATGACCGAGGAAACCTCAACGATATAAAAGAGGATATATGGGGTTTCAAAAAAAGAGCGGAGTGATTTAGAAATTGAGGTCAAGAACTTGCACACAAAGAAGGACAAAATTCTAACCATCAATTAGGGGTAAATTCAAGCTGAACAGAAGTAAGAATAGATTGAGATCTGGAATTAAGAATTAGACCCTCATGCTAAGTGTCATTGTGAATCATTGATTTGATGAGATGATGCTCCAATTCTTTCATGTGAAATCTTCTCCAATACTTAGCAAATTTGGGATCTATAGTTGGTTTGTGTATATCTATATGTTGATTGTGTACTTATAATGTTTAATTATGAAATTATTAATTTTTTTTAATATTTAAGGGATATGTGTGTTAATTAGAATTAGAGATTTTGAGTTTTATATGAAATAGATTTTTTGTGTTGGTTATGATAGATAGTGATAAGTAATTCATGAGACACACTCAGATTGGATTCGAAGAAAGTGATAACCCTTTTATTCTTACCTCGTGTGATGAAATTATATATGGAATTCCTAAATTATGTAAGTATAATTAATGTGAGTATGATGCTCACGAAGCCGAAAGCACAAACAAAATGATATCATTCCATTATGTATATTTTAGAAGAATTGTCTTTCAAATAATGTGGAGGTTATATAGAACGTCTAATCTAAAGTTTCACCATAGTGTAGGAGTTGATTATTATATGTGTTGGATAATGAAAGGTAAGTCACGGAACACATACAAATGGACATGCTTCTTAAAATGGTGATGACCTTGCTATCATTCTACTTGAATGATTTTCATATGTGAGATCATTAGGGAGTTGTATATTATTTGATACAAGTATAGTACTTAAGAAACTAAAAGCTCAAAGATAATTATTATCATACTATTTTACATCTTCCTTTACAATTTAGGTAGGAAAATAAAAAATACTAGAAGCATTCATCAATGGTAGTTGATGTATTATCTAAAAATGTATAAGTATGGGTGACTCAAAAATTGAGTAAGTGTATTTTTGGTGGTAAAATATCAAAAACACAACTAAAAAGAGACCATCCCTGATAGTGGTAGTCTATGGTTGATTACCACATTGTGTGTCAAGGGTAAAAAATGACATTGTCATAATATTATAAAAAAACCATCATATCTTTAATTCAACAATCAAGTATGACATTGTGATAATATTACAGATAATCCATCATACACAAAGAAGTAAACCAAGCCTATAGAGCCTAAGTATTAATCCAAGACCCAAGTTTATCTTTTCAATGCAAATAGTTATTAATTTATATTTAGTTGGTCAAATTGCTCATACAATCCATGTGAGATCAATATCTAAACTCACATCCACTTTATTACTTGTATGAATTATAATCAATAGAATTCTATTTGGCATATTCAATCATTAACTGCATCTTTGGAGTCATGCTCTAAATAATAAGATTTGACACGATAACATAGTCATAATAAAATTTTGATATTATTGTTGAGGATTATTGTTAGTTTGATAAGTCAACTTGAGATAAATATCTATTATTAAAAAGAAATAGCTCTATTTCTAATAGGTTGGATAAGTATTTTTGTTTATTATTTCTTTTGAGTTTGTGTATTTATTTTTTTTTTTCATTTTTATAGCCACATAATTTATGAATTAAAGATCTAAAATAGATTAAAAGTCTTTAGACCCATAAATTGAGAGAATGCGAAGGCATATATTGAGATAGAGAGTTAAAAGAGCAAGTATAAACAATAATTGCTATAATGTGAATAACCAAAGGGGTATATATTAAGTTGTTTAACAAATCATCCCTTGCTAGATGCTAAGAGATTATTGGAGGCCACCATTAATTGACTACTACTTACTATGTCATAATTTTCTTGAAATTATGTGACACAATTAAAATGAATAGAATTAGCCAGGATATGATATAGTTGTGACTTTCCTATTTTCCTTGAGAGATAAAATAATAAGTTGGTTATAATACTGGTTTAGAGGAAACATTGAGAGTTGAGAAGAACTTATATAAAAATTTCTTAACAAATTATCCCCTCCTCAAATTACATCACATTCAAGGGAAGAGATAAGCTAGTTGAGACAAGTTATGATATTGTATGATTTTTGAAACCAATTCAAAAATCTACTAAGCAGATACTCACAACATAAATTCAAATAATGATTCCAAATCTATATATTCTAAAATGGATTGAACTACATGATGAGGTATATAGTTGATATAGCTTTGAGTGGTTCTATCATGAACATGTCACCCGAGAAAGATCATTTTTTATTTGAAGAAGGTTGACAAGAACAATTATCAAATTTGGAATGAAAAAGCAAATGGAAGGAAACATGATGGAGTATTGGAGTTGGATATACTAATAGAGATAGATGTTAAGTTTGATGTGTTTTTCAACAAGTTTGGAGCCCAACATGACACAAAGCCTAGTGTAGGAGAAATAATAGCTTTGCAAAAACAAGAAGTATCCAATTTTTACTTAATTTAATAAGTAGAAAAGGCCAACATTCTGTAGAATTGTGGGTATATTTTCAAACCCAACATCAAAAGTTTTGCAACAATGTACTATTACTCGAACATGAGAAATCACAAAAGTTTATCATATGGGAGTCGAGGAATTGTGTAGCAGATAATGAGACAATATAAAAAGAATTTTAGATAAAGGTCATCGAAATACCAAATGCAAAGAGATTTGAGTTTAATCTATAACTAACAGAAGAGAGTAAAACTTAATATTTGAAGAAAGAATTTTTGTGCTTCTTATGGAGACAGAGAAGAAATAATGTGCAAGAGAACCAAATAGAATTAATGGAAATATGGCTAGATCATAATAATTTCTCCCTGGCTTGAAAGAATTTTTATTTGTCTAGTTTTCACAAATGCATATTCACTTTAAATAAATATTCATAGCTATATTAGCTATCTCCATGACACTATTCAAGAGTTTTTGGTGACACCATATTGCAACAATTGCATAAATCTTCAAGGTTACTTTTATTTCACTATTGAATAGTTCTGCTACTACTTTAAAAATTTCACAAGGTGTTGCATAATTATTTATGTACTTCGATATTTGTTTAGTCTAATAGTAGTGTTTAGAATTTTAAAATGGTATTTCAAAAGCTTTCATTAATTTTTTATTTGCATGCAACCCAAAATCTACCCATCTTAATAATTTTGAAGGGATTTATGAACATTTTCACTTGATTTCTAACCTTTTGAATTTCCTTCATATTAAACATATTTTTCATAATATCCTGAGCTTATTTAAGAGATTAAAGTCTCCAAAAAACCAAAAGTAATAAAGAAATAAAAATAGTATGACCTAGGCTCTTTAACATACCAATCGAGTTAATAGTAAAAAATTAATTATCAAAAATAATTTAGTAAGGGGAAAATGAAGTTAATCTCAATGACTTACATTTTATTAGTCCGTTGACCATGAAAATGAGGAAAGAACAAATATGAAATATATTTCCATTTTTTCTTTTTTACCTTTTTATTTTTTATTTTTTTGCATTTTCTATTTTGTCTTGTTTGTCTCATTTTTTTATTTTGTCATTTTCAAAATTATATTACAAACTTAACTACAAGGAAACAAATTAACATCTCCCACCAACTAAATTAATATTTTCCACAATGTTGCATGAAGAAAAACATACTTGAAAAGGAAGAACATGGGTATATGAATCATGCAATGTATATATCAAACATAAATTAAAAACTAAGTGGGAAAACATGGATGTGTTACATAGATATAGACAAAAAGTTCTTTCAAGAAATAGTTGATGACATAAGCATGGGTGATCAAACATAATTTATAAACCTAAACTCTCCACTTCTGATGTGTGATTTATGATCAAAAATTACCTAACATGGATACTCATTGAATTAAGAATTAGTGTGTATCCACTAAAATATATTTTTCTATTGTAAAAGCTAGGAAAAAAGAAATACAAGCAGAATTAGATGGTAGAATGTGTTGTAGAACAATTTCATAATACCATTCAAAATTCATTGGATAATTCAGATAACAACTTGATAAAAATCCTAAAAATTACAATTAGGCGCACATAATATACATGATTAATTATTGTCTAAAAATTATAATATTTTCATTTAGAAATAAAATTTTTAAAATAACTGAGTGGTTTTCATAGATATTATTAATATTTTGTTACACTACCCAAACTTGTTATTTGTAGCATGGCTCAAAAGTCTATTGAATGATTGAATATGTCCAATAGAAATCCAAACGTATATGGCTCGTACAAGTAATGAGATAGACTTAAGTCCAAACAGCAATCTCATAGCAATCTCATAGGAATATGTCCAATAGACAATATTGATACTGAGAATCTAATATTGATTTAATTTCTTATGTATGATGAATTTTTTTTTACTATTAAGACAATATTATGCTTGATTGTTCTAGGAATGGTAAGATGATAAAGATTTTCCCTTTGTCCCCTTGGCATATAAGGTAGTTGGCATCCTTGAACTGTTACTATTAAGGATTATCCCATTGTGGTTGTTTATTCACTATTTTACCACCGAAATTACCCTTATTCTATTAGCAGGTTATCTATATTTCTACTCCTTTTAAGTAATATATCAATTATTCTTGATGACTACTTGGGGTATGCATTTCTATTTTCCAACCTCAATAGTAATAAAAGATATAAAATGATATGGTAATAATTCTATTTGAGCTTTTGACTATGTAGATATTTTTATCATAATTCATCCTCTCAATTATTAGCTAGAAAGATAATATAAACTCTCAAATCCTCACTCATCTACAAATTTTTTTTTCTTTACTAAATTCCATCTATCGTCTCCCATTCTATATCAAAAATATAAGTTCGAGCACGAAGATTTGTGAGAAAATTTTTGCTGTAGTTGCCTTAAATCACTTCATTTTTGTCTTATGACTTAGTTTAGCTTCCTCTCTTCTTATCCTAAGCTTAGACAAAATATTTTATTTATTCATTGAGACATTGAATCACAAATAATTGTTGTGACTATTTTGATTAGTAGCGGGAGGAGCAGGAGTAGAGGAACATTCGGAAAAATATTTAGATTTATGGCATTTTACAGAGTTAGGATTTTAGTCATCATCAATTAAAAAAATAACCAAGATTTTACATAAAATCATGAATTTTTTTTAAACTATAATTCCAATAGGCTTTGACCATCATAACTCAATTTGTTTTAAAAAAAAGTCATGGATAGGTTTTAGAGTGTAACTTTATTTTGGTGTATGTACAAGTACTTGACTTCATGAAATATTTATAAAAAAATAGTGCACTAGCACAAATATAAACATTGGGTAGCCTCCAAGAAATGCTATGTTTTATGTATTTAGCTATATTAAAATTTCAATTTATATTATAACTTTGTTATGATACTAAAACTAATCATTTATGATATAGTCATAATAATTTATTGGAAGATTGACTTTTGTGAAATGGAGTTCTACAAATATATTGGTAATATAAGTAATAAAGTGAAAATAAGTCTTGATGTTGATCCCACAAATATTATATAGGTAGTTCATTAACCGACTAAACTAAATGATGCTCAAGTTGAGTAAATAAATCAAAATTTTGAAAAGATACTTAACCTCAATAGTTGGTTGACTTCATTGTTCATGATAATGTTAAATAGTAATTGGGCAATGTTGTATTCAATTTTCAATGAAATAATAAACAATATGAAAATATCTCAGTATCATATTGGCATAAAAGATAACTATCATTCTAAAACTATCACTACTAAGGATGATCTTCTCATAATTATGTCATTTATATTTTATCACTGAAACTAAATGTTATTCCATTAATGTGCTATTTGCATGTCTACTCATTTTAGGTAATACATCATATTTCCTTGATAATTATTTTGAGTATATATTTTCATTCTCTTACCTCTAATACCCTTAAAGATATGAAATGATATGGTAATAAATATATTTGTATTTTCAATTTCATAAGCACTATACTCATGCCAATTAACATACTTTTTTCTACCAATCTCACATATAAAAATCATGCAAGGGAAAATGACTTGCATGGTTTTCATCAACATACGAAGTACCTTCACTCGTATGTGTCTTATAACTTACACACAACCACCATACTCTTGTAAAGACTGTGACTTGGGTATTTTCTTTCTGTAATACAAAGTTATGGTGGTGAAAATAACATGACTAAAATAATTTTTTTTAAATACAAAATTGTAACTAAAAATATTGTTGCGACTAAAAATACTTGATGTTTTAGCTCTATACCAATAAAGTCATGATGCTAAAAAATATCACTATTAATTACATGGTTATCACTAACATGAAATACCTCTACTTGATTGTTGAGACGTGAAAATAAGATCATAACCATCATAATACTTTAAAGTTAGTATGACCATAACTCTACTAAAATATCACAACTATGAAGTTAATGTTACATAAAAAAATGCCCATAAACTCAATAGTAGAATCATCATGTATAAAGATTATCACTACTTGTTTTATAATGTCTCAACTAAGAAAGAATATCATAACTACTTGATAGGGTTGTGAATGATATAAGTTGGGATGTGAGAAATATCATAACTTATTTTGTCAAATTCCTTCAAATGATCTTTTATTGAAATCTCTACATGTAACATTCAAATAAGTACAAACACTAAATAATAACATATCAAACAACAACAACAACAACAAAATCAGTACATGGAGTACCAAATAATCTCGATTATTGTTTGATATCAATAAAGATGCATTTTTTTAATTAGCTTACCCAATAGTCCTCATTGTAATTCTAAGAGAGGCATCTAAGAGTTGTGGATATTTATCATAATAATTACTTGTAAATTGTAATCTAAAATCCTAAATAATGTAATTAACATGAAACTTACTTAATTGAGAATACAAACTAGCTACATATCAATTACATAAAGTTGTTAAATGTTGGTTAAAGATTACAGAGAAATGGAAACTCTAAGACTATATAGTTATGGATTCTATAGTTGCACTAACTTTTAAAATATGTTTTTGATATATCTTTTGGCCACTATTGCACTTGTCACAAATCATTGAAGATAAAGAGAATGAAGACATAAATATAAATGTAATTTCTTAGGTTAACGAAGGGTATATATATATAAATATATTTATGTGCATAATTATATTTAATTATATATACATATTTATAAATAATTATATATAAATATAAGTACATATAATTATATATAATTATATATATGTGTGTGTGTGCGTGTGTGTGTTTATATGTATGTGTGTGTGTGTGTGTGTGTGTCTATATATGTTTGTCAATTTGTATATATGTTTATATATCAACTTATATTTATGTATATTGATATATGTATATCATTTATTTTATTTTTGTATATAAATATTTTAATTAGGTAAATGTATGATAAAAATTGTGTGATTGATTGGTTTGTTGTGGATTTTATATGTGGAGGGCATAGTTTTGAATCCCACCAATGTCTTTTTCTTTGAAATTTTTTGCTTTCTTGCTTTCTAACATTAGGTTTTTAATTAATAAAATTCTATTTTATTTTATTTTATTTTATTTTAAATTTTGGAAGGCAAAATCAGGTTTATGAATTTTAGTGCACTAAAACTTAATTATTTTAGAATCTACTACATTTTTTTTAATTATGAAAAGTTTAGTGCCCCAAAAATCAAATATTTTGTGGTTGGTACACCAAAATATTGGCTTCATATGCCACTATAGATTCGTAACATCAGAGAGATTATAGCATAGTGACTCGATTATTTCATGAACTTGTGATGAAATTTTCTTTGATATGATTTAGCCTTTCGATGGAGATAAACAAGTTTAGAATGGACATTAAGAGAAGAATCAAAATATTTAACCTATTGTAAGTTTAAAATGAGCATTAAGAGAAGAATCAAAATATTTAACATATTGTTATAGATTATATTTATTATCAAAGTTCAACCAAACATATAATTATTTGACCACATCTCATGCAATTTATTCATCTTTTTCTTCTTTGAAGATTTTTGGAGGATGAAGGATAAGGTGAAGACATAGTTTAATTCATTGAAACATAGAAATATTAATGCTTGGAAAATTTTATAAGGGGAGTTTAAAAAGAAATTATTTGCAAAAATGAGTTGAAAGAACAAATTATAAATTTTGTAGCTCTTGAAAGTTTAAGTTTTATGAATGTTGGATAAGATACATGGAATCTATAACTTCTTGCATACATCATGTATTTCTATATATGTGTGTATGTGTGTGTTGATATTTTTATGTAGGGATTCCACCTATAATGAAACAACAATTGAAAAATATTTGTGATGGTGATTTAGTAGACAAACCCATATAACACTTTTATTTTTCATTTAATGTGAAAAATGTTTCAAAAAGTTGGTATGTATTGATTGGTGGAGAATTTCAAAGAGGTAAGTCACAACATAGTCCAATGAGAAAATTTTATGAACTTGAATAAAGAGTTAGATGTAACAGAAAAAATAAGATAAATCACTAGAAGGTTGGAAGCTTTGGATATTAGGGGACATAAAAATTCAAAAATGGTGAGCAGCCTTCCACGAGAATGCTTTGCTTACAAATTGGATGGACATAGAAATAGAATAATGATTTTTATGCCTATGGCGGGGGGGGGGGGGGGGGGGGGGGGGGGGGGGTCTATAAATAATAGAAAAACCCAAAAAATTTTACTTTCACTTGCAAAAATTCAAAGAAAGAAATTTCAAATAAAAAGATAAGTAAGGAAGAGAGAATTGTGAAGCCATCATTCCCAAAGAGATGTCTAAGAAGAACAATAGTTAAATAAGCACCATAAATCTTTCAAGTGCTCAAGTGTGAATTGACTGAACATTTAATAAGATTGATGTTTGTTAAAATAAACATTGTTAGTTACTTAGTACAAGTAGCTAAGAATACTCACAAATTAACTAACAACTATGTTGTGATTTATCTTGGATGCTATGTGTAAAAATACAATAAGTAATTAGCTAACATTCTCAACATGTTGCTTCTTTGCAACCTCTTCCAAAAACACTGCAATGAGACTGCCAAACATTTAAAATATTTCTTTTTCTTCAGAACAATTAACAAATATAATTTGGTGCATAGCCTAGCTTTTCATGTCTTTCAAGTTCCATCAAATGAGATAAAAATAAAATATTTCATATATATTGTCCACCATCACCAACAAAAAATCGTACTTCCTATGTCTATTTCCACTTATTACTTTTTGCCTCACAATATTTTGAGCTATTTTATTTATTTCTTATATGAAAACTAACAAAATTATAGAAAACAAAAAGAAAAAATGGGTGCATAGAAAGAAAAATGGCTTAGTACATTAATACAAAATCAAGTTTATTAGAGAGGGTCAATGAGGGATAATCTCCCCTGGCCTGAAAGAACTTTTCTTTATATAGTTTTCACTAATGCCCGTTCACTTTAAATAAATATTCATAGTTTTATTAGTTATATCCATCAAGCCGTTTGAGAATTTGTCAAGCCACCGTTCCACTAACAATACCATAAATCTTCTAGGTTACTTCTATTTCTTTGTTGCATACTTTTATAATTGCTTGTGAAATTTCACAAGGTATTGCACAATTATCTATGTACTTCAGTATCTGCCCAAACTAATAGTAGTTTCTAGAGTTTTCACAAGGTATTGCAAAACCCTTTATTAATTTTTTATTTCCTTGCAACCCAAATTTTCCCCACCTTGAGAATTTTTACAATGATATATGAACTTTTTTCACATGATTTATATTCTTTTCAATTTCTTTACATTATAATTGTATTTTCACAATACTCTGTGCTTATTTAAGAGATAAAAATCTGTAAAAAAATGAATAGCAATACAATATATATATATATATATATAATCTAGGTCATTTAATATACCAATTGATTTTATTGTTAACAATTAATACTTAAAAATAATATAGGCAAAAAAATAACGTACTCTCCACTAATAATAACTTATATATTATTAGTCTATTAGCCATGAAAAAGTTGAAAGAAAAATATGAAATATATTTCTGTGTTTTCTTTTTTACCTTTTTCCTTTTTTTCTATTTTGTGTTATTATTCTTTTTTTTTTCTTCTTTACAAAATTGCAATACAATCTTAACAACAAGGAAACAAAATAACACCTCTCCAAACCAAATTAACATTTCCACAATGTTGCCTGAATAAAAAATAAACAAGAAAAAAATATGGTAATATATGAATCATGCAATGTATGTATCAAATTAAAAATAGAAACTAAGTTGTAAATCATGGGTGTGTTCCATAGATCTAGACATAGAGTAAACAGAAAAAGTATCTGATTGCATAAGCATGGGTGATCAACCATAATTTATGAATCTAAACTCTTCACTTATATTTGGTGCTACATCATCAAAAATACCTAACATGAATACCCATTATATTATGATTCAAGGTCATTCACTAGATACATTTTTGTAGTATGAGGAAAGTTAGGAAAAGAAAACACAAAAAAAAAAAATTTAAATGGTAGAATTAGTTGAAGAACAATTCTATAATACCATTCTAAATTCAGTCATAATTGAGACAAGATATGCAGTTAGATAAAAATCATAAGAACTACAATTAAGCACACATAATTTACATGGCTAATTATGATCTAAATTTTGAACATTTACATTCAGAAATAAAATTCTCGAAATAGATGAATGATTTTCATAGATTAACTCTATAATCTACACACACACACACACATCTCAATTTATCTAACCATGGTTAATAGATAAAATGATTTAGATTATGATTGATTTAGTGATAGACACTATGATATCATAATAGTATATCAAATAGCATTCATCCAAGATAAATATAGAAAGAAAATTAAAGATTTAGAGAGTAACCATATGAGATAATAAGCATGAAAATTAATATTCAAGATACTAATTACTATAGACCTTGCATCTAACTCATATTTTCTCCTAGGAAAGTAAACAATCTAGTCACACATTATTTGGATTGTTATCTATGAAGGGTTAGAGAAAGATATTGTGGAGAGATATGCAAGTGTTGAAAGAAATAATATTCAACAATTGAAAATTTTAATTTTTATTTTATGGTACAAGATTGTGTATTTGCCAATATAGTGGTGGTTACTATATTTTTCACAATATGTTAGAAAAATGTATCTTTGTAGACTCTTATGATAACATTACTATCCTCATAGACAACACATTGCAACCTTTTGATCATCCTTGTCTAATATTTTTCTTTAGCTTAATTATGATGATTCTATTTTCTATTTAGTATCATTCCTAAATCATTTGAGCATTTTGAGGAGCTAAAAAACTCCAAAAAATAAAAACATTAAAACTAGTGTCTATAGCATGCTAATATAGTTGATAATGAATAATTCCTTCTTAAAATGATTAAATTAATGAAAAATCACATCATAAATATGTACTTTTTAGTTATTAATCACTTCCCGCAACCAATACATTCTTCATCCCTAACAATGATAAAAAAAAGCATCAACATTAAAATTTTGTTCTTTTTTTTGTTCTTTTTTTTGTTCTTTTTTTTTCTTTTTTTTTGTTCTTTTTTTTGTTCTTTTTTTTTTCTTTTTTTTTGTTCTTTTTTTTTGTTCTTTTTTTTTTGTTCTTTTTTTTCTTTTTTTTTGTTTTTTTTCATTATTTTGGTAAACATAAACTTATAATAAGGAAGTAAAATATAATGTATTATACCACATAATGTCAGAATGACCTTCGTTTCATATCTTCTCCTTTATATAATCACTATTGTTCTCAATATTTTATGGGAACACATCATAATGAAAGAATAATAAAGAAAAAAAGTTAATGGAGGAAATGCATCAGATTAACACCATACACTAGGAAGATACTCAAATGTGTGCTTCATAAGTGCTGCACCTCAAAAGGAAAAAGAATCCCTCATGATGGATCTTCTCTTCATGCTCTAGTAGAGTTGGAAAATCATAGTAATCGGTATAATAAATCATGTGACATCATTATGACATGAAATGACATGATACACACACACACACACACACACAAGATTGCACTAAAAAATCATTAATAAAAAATTCAACAATTTTACTAAAATATTTTTTTAAGTTGAAATAGAGTTTTATTTTTATTGAGTAGGAAGTTATTGCTTGAGGATGAGCAATAGTTTTAGCTTATAAGTTTGTTCAATTATCAAATTAGTAATTATTATTGAGTATTTTGATACTATTAAATAATATATAAGAATGGGAATATGACTTAATTCGATCAATGTCATGACTTAAGAATTTTGGTTGATTTTAATAATTATTTAGCTTTTCACCTTTTAGACACAAAATATTAACGGTGGCATTTACTTGAGTACAAACATTCTCCAAGGCTGAGACTATTGTCTTCAAGATAAAGTTCAAGGCTAACACTTTTAACATTTAGCAGTATCACAACTATGTGATATATGAGAAAGGTCAAGGCCAACACAATGGTCATTCCTAGTGTCGTGGACATTAGATGCACAAGAAGGCCATTTTTCACACCATGACCATTCTCAGCACCGTGGCCATTTTATGCTAAGTGAGACTATTCTTTGCACCGCATATATTCATAGTGTCGTAGCCATATTTACATGTGAGATCCCACTCTAGTGACATGGTCTTTCTAATTCCATAGATGTATGTTGGCTGAGAGAAACTAATGTTAAAGCCATGATCATTTCCAATGTAACCCCCATATGATACACATGACAGGTCATTCTTAATGTATCTTTGGCTAGCATCTCTAATTATTTGACACAAAACCTTGATAATGTTTTCATAACTAAGTTTTTTAACTATTATAAAATTAATAAGCACCGATATGTTGTTCATTGCTCAACATAGATTTTTGAATTAACATTAGAAATGTGACACTCTTAAGAATCACTTGGTTGCTAACAATAGATCAAACAATGTTGTTCATAAAAAGGATAAACATGATTAAGTCTCTTTACTTGCACACACATGACAATTCAAACAACTTGATTTAGTGAAATATATTACTTGGATAAGAATTTTTTTTTTTCTTCAATGAATATAAGTGTGTTATTAATGATGTATTTTTCTTTGCACTAACCACAAAAATTTTTAAAGAAGATGATGATTATTAACCACACACTATCAATGAATACCACAATAAACATGGTTGAATGGTCAAAGTTGAATGAAATTGTCCAAGTAATTGGAAACACAAAGTATTTGCGTGTGTAGTTCCAACACCCAACGATGTGAAACTTGTAGGTTACAAATAGTTGTTTGTAAAAAATGTAATGGAAAAAATAAAATTGTTAGATACAGAGCACGTCTTGTGGCACAAGATTTTTCACAAAGACTTAAGATTGATTATGAAAAACCATATTCATCTGTGATGAATACTATTATGTTTGATATTTAATTAGTTTATCAGTCTCAGATGGACTAGACATGCATCTCATGGTTGTAGTTACTGTATATTTGCTTTACATATAAAAAAATAATATTTATTTGAAAGTCCCAAAAGGATGACAATCATAAAATATGTACTCAATTAAGTTGAGGTGATCATTATATAGATTAAAACAATATAATAGAATATTGTATAGTTGGCTAAATGAGAATTTGATCAAAGATGGGTATATTAACAATCTTATATTCCTTTTTGTTTTTGAAAAGAAAATAAAGTAAATATTAACAATCTATTAAAGCAATTTTAGATGAACAAAAGCATGTCCATTAAGTTCTTTTATGATTGTTAAATCTCTTGATCCTTTAAAAGAAGAAAATAAAGTGCTACTTGGTCTTGAAGTACCATATTTTAATACAATTGGTACTTTGTTGCAGTTAACATAGTATACAAGGCTAGATAATGTAATTTTAGTTAATTTATTAACAAGTTTCAGCTATGGAACTACTCGAAGATACTAGAATGGTATGAAATATATCTTACATGACCTTGATGGAACTATACATATGAGTCTATTTTATAAAAAAAAATCAACTCTAAAAGGATATGCAAATTCTAGATATCTTTTTGATCATCATAATGCATGGTTACAAATAGGGTATGCATTCACATTTGGCAATTCTAGAATTTCTTGCTGATCAACTAAATAGACTTTGACTTCTCCATCCTATTATCACTCTGAGATTATTATACTCCAAGAAGTAAGTCATGAATATGTTTGGTTAATATAGCAGTGTCACATTACATTTTTGATGCATATGGGTTATCTTTGATTATTAACATTTAAAAAATATTTATTAAAATAATGTTGCATGTATTGAACAAGTATGTTTCACCAAAGTTTTTCTTCAATCACAAACTTTAAAAGAATCATGAAACATAAGTAAAATAAATATAGTTGAATGATAATATTGTAGATTTATTTACCAATGTTTTACCATTATCAATATTCAACAAATCAACATGTGATATTGGGATGCATTTAGTTTGTGTTCAATCAACTTAATACTCATCAGTGAGAGTATTATTATCAAGTCTACTACTTATCTAGACATATGCACATTGTACTCTTCTTCATTCATCCAAATTTTATCCATGATTTTATTAGCAAGCTCCCAACGAGGTAAAGGTGTTAATCGGGTCGGGCCAGCCCGGCCCGACAAGAGGCACGGCACGATTCGGCCATGCTTGGGCCTGCCCGACATAGAAATTTTCTGTGCCCGAGCTCGTGTCATGCCGTGCAGAGGCCAATCGGGCCTCGTGCCAGCACGATACAGTGCCGAAATCAATTTTTTTTTCAAAAATTAAGGTTACGGGGGTGCCGAAACCCTAATTCTTTTTTAAAATTAGGGTTTCAGGCATGTCGAAATCCTAATTTTTTAAAATATTAGCTGATTTGGTGCGCCGAAACTCTAATTTTTTTTAAAATTTAGGGTTCGGTCCGATTGGGCCGAACCCAGTGGATCGTGCCACGGGCACGTGTCGAGCTGAACCCCATAAAACAGTGTCAAGCCAGGCACGGCACGGTACAGTAACCGTGCCGTGTATGGCCCAGCACGAAAGCATGATCGGGCCTGAAAAAAATGGGGCGGGCCAACCCAGCACATCCCGTTTGACACCTCCACAACGAGGTAGTTTCATAAGTGCATCCAACATCGTTCTAAGATTAATAAAATATTATACTCATTTTTTTTTGCTATACTTTTTTCCACTTGATTTTTCTAGCAAGGATTTAATAAGTCACATAATATTAGCATGGTGAGCATCCGATGGGGAGTATTATAAACATGGTAGATGACTAATCATCTTCTTCCCAAGTAATAGCCCCTTCTTATTATTGAGGTTTGTGATCCCTCTTAAACTCATTTGTCTCTTCATATTCTATTATCTCTTCATATTTGATATTATGAACCAATAAAAGGAAGGACTTATCCACGTTGAAGGTAGATATATACGAGATAAGAATTTGTTCTCCAAACACTTGTATATTTTCCTTACTTTTACAATAATGTGTTGTACATATAATGGGTACATTATTTTCAAAAATAGTATACCTTTAATGATTATACTATTTTGGGAATGTTGTTTTAGTTTTTTCTTATTTTTTTTAATGTTTACATATTGGGTAGTTTCGTGTTTCCCATGTTTAGTGTAACAAAATATATATACTTTTGGTTTTGGGTCCTCAAAGCATAAAACAAAAAAAATATCAAAAATGTAATTATTTTTATTTTGGAGCACTATACCATACATTTGTAAATAAAAACATATAATTAACTATCATATTTAAAGGTATGTTTTTCATTTAGATTTTTTTTATATAGTTACTACTATTTTTGAGTGTTATATGCCTTCCCACTAATTATGTCAATTAAATTCTCATAGTTGTACACAATTACACAAATACTAATATGGTAGTTTTAATAAAAACTCAAAAGTTAATATATTCAATTAATAATAATATCAAGATGAATGATATTACATAGTTTAAAACATATATGTTATATAATGTATATTATATATAACATATATACATTAAAATCATTTTTTTTATATTTTAAACATATATATAACATATATTACTATATATAAAATATATTAAAAAAATAAAAATATAATATGTGCATTTATAGTTATATATATATATATAACATAGTTTAAAACATATACTATAAAGTTTACAACATATAGTCATTTTGTTTAAAACACACACACACACACATATATATTATGTATAATTATATTTATATAGTTATGTATAATTATATTAATGTGTATGTTTGTCAATTTATATATATTTATATATCTATATATATTTATGTGTACTTATATATGTGTTTCCATTTATTTTGTATTTATATAAAAGTATTTCAATTTGTTTTTCAAGTGATAATTAACGTGTTACTAGTTTGTTTTTGTTTGGTTTTGGTAAATGGAGGATATGGGTTGAAATCTCATCTTGCCTCCTTATACACCATTAATTTGTTTTTCGGCTTTCAACAATAGTTTCTAAATTAATTAATTAAATTTTTTTAAAAATTTTAGAGGGCAAAATTAGGTTAATGAATTTTAGTATACCAAAACTTAATTATTTTAGAATTTGATATATATTTTTTAATTATGAAAAGTATAGTGCAGCAAGATATAAATATTTTATGTTTGGTACATACATTTTAACTTAATTATGTTTCTACACAAAAATACAAATCTTTTTTAATTATATTATAAATTAATTACTTTTGAA
This sequence comes from Sapria himalayana, assembly GCA_029783825.1. NCBI lineage: Eukaryota > Viridiplantae > Streptophyta > Magnoliopsida > Malpighiales > Rafflesiaceae > Sapria > Sapria himalayana. The sequence continues at coordinate 186,434 of JAREIK010000781.1, read as the reverse complement.
AAATATTAATTATATGAGATTAATTAAGAACAACAACATCAAAAAATAATTTACTTTTGAAAAATAATAATTACCAAAAGTTGGATAGGATATATTAATTATGTGAGATTCACATGTTGTGATTGTAACATTTATTCCCCATTGTTCAAACATGCTTAATTTTTGAATGTGTGTGTTGTGCATAGTAATTTGGGTTGGATTGGGCCATTTTTGTAAATGAACTAGTCATTGTGTTCGAGGAAAAGTTTTTATTATTACTATTTTTTTTCTTCATGTCATTTTTGATAGGGCAGTGAACCCTAAATTATAATGCATAGTGTTGAATGGTGACTGATAACATTAATCAATTATTTGTATTTCTCTTTTTGTACTTGTTCCATATTTAAAATAAAAATTAAATTTGTTTATTTTTTGTAGTAGTTTAAATATGTATTTTATTTTAAAAGATTCGTGTTTTGGTATATCAAACACAAAATAATTGATTTTTGGTGCACTAAACTTTATATATTTAAAAAATATACAAAAAAATTCTAAAAAAAATTAAGTTTTGGTATACTAAAATTCAACCAAAATTTTCCCTCCAAAATTTAGAAAAAATATAATTTTATTTATTGGAAACATGGTGTTAGAAAGCAATAAACCACATAATTCAATAGAACGGACATTAATGGAATTCAAACTGGCGCCCTCCAAGTATAAAATTCGCATTTAGCCAATCAATCATGCAATTTTTATAATAAGTATTTATATACAAAAATAAAATAAATGATACACATATATAAATATACATAAATATATATAGATATATAAAGTTATAAATAAATTGACAAACACACACACACATATATAGCAAGTCTACCGCGAGCTATATTTTTAATATTATTGGAAGAGTTATAGGTTGGGTTTCAAAATTATAATCTATTGTAATTACTTCTATGAAAGAATTAATGAATGTTCCAGTTACACATAGAGGTATCAAATGGATCGAGCAGCCTGGGGTTACACTATACCTGGCCTGGGCACAACACAGTCCATAATCGTGCCTCAGGTTGGGCCATGCTGCACCATGGCATAGTTAATGCCGTGCTGGGCCGGCATGAGCTATGCCTCGTGCCAGGAGTGACATCATGGAACCCGAGCAATTTTATTTTATTTTTTTAAAAAATTGACCACCCTTTTATGGGGATGTCCATTTTTTTTAATAATCAGTCACGTGGCCGATTGTAATCAGCCAACCTGTAAGCCGGCCACCCGTTGCAGTCATGGCGATGCACTCGGGGTCATGCCACCTTCGATGGTCAGGTAATGGCGAAGATGCATGACTTGTGCAACTTCGTCATTTGGCACGGTAGGGCATGGTCATGCACTTTGCCTTGCCCACCGTGCATTGCTAAGCTAGTGAACCACGCCATCGTGATGTGCCTAGCATAACATGAAATTTTAACCATGTTGGTATAATATGACCCATTTGACATATCTAGCTACTCAAGCTAGTAAAAAGGTAATTTAATTGTATATAGTATTGGAATAGCTTGGATTCAAAGAAAATAAAATAATTGATATAAAGTTAAAGAATAATTGTGAACAAGTAAATGATGTAGAATTTTATGTGGCTTAGCAAAAATGCAAATAAGCATAAACAAGTGAGAAACATGATTTTCAAGTAACATAATATAACGAAAAAGAGGATGATGAAACATCAACTTGCCCATATTGAAAATACATATGAAAATTTTGATTTTTTTTAAATAAAAGGAGGTTCTACATTTGATAAGTATCATAATCTCTATTCCCTTTTAATTTGTATTTTATTTATTATAATGTTTTTTATTGTATTAGGACTGAATTTTTTTTATTTAAAAATTATTGTTGTGTTTTATTTTATAACAATTAATTAGATAAGATACACATGTTGTAATTGTAACATTTATTGCCCATTTGGGTTGGATTTGCCCATTTTTTCAATGGAAATTTTCATTGTGTCCATGGACAAAGTTTTTTTATATTTTTTTCCGGCTGCCATTTTTTATAGGGTTGTGCACCCTAAACCATTAGGGATAGTATTGATGACTGAAAACTCAACTATTTGTATTCCTTTTTTAATACTTGCTCCATATTTAAAATAAAAATTAAATGTGTTTATTTATAGAGCGTGTGCGTTAACTTACTAAGATTGGTATGACCTAGTGGTCATGGAAAGTGCTGTAAATCCCACTGCTACTTTGATAATATACGAAAAGAGGGAAAGCAAAAACAAAGTAGGGATTGGAATATCTGAAGCAGGCAAGGAACCCAAGAAACTACATGAGTAGATGTTTGAGGAGTACGGATATTGGCAGGCATGGCCCGAAGATAGATACTGTCTTACACAGTCGCATTATTTATACTTATCATTACTGCACTGGTATGCAGCCCAGTTTCCAACACAGTGAGAGATGGCCATTGGTGATCCCTGTGCTCTGTGCGTCGAGCAGGTTTAGGCGGCGCTAGCATGCAGCGCCAGCCACGCGACTTGAGTGTGATCTCGGCGGGTATTGAGTGAAGTTCAAGAAACACGGACAAAGATGGAGTTTTGGTGAAAGAACCGAATGGCTGATATGAAACACTGGCAGTGCCGGTGTGTCTATAGTTTGTTGATGAAATTCCTCTTTAGATTATTTGATAAACTAGTCATTTTTTGAATCTACCACTGCTTTTTCTAAATGTGTCTTGCTCCTCTTAAGTAAAATTTGAATTGTAATAAATTTTAATAATTCTATTTTAGAAATATTTATCTTGCATATAATATTTTATCTCATATTTGATTAAATTATATGAGAACTCGACGTAGTTTATATTTTTATATATTTTTTTGATAATTATGAGAATCTAATACAACATGTTCATAACTCACCTACAAGAACTCAAATTTATTTCTAGTTTTTACATCAAGTGATTATTATTTATGAACGACTTGGAGGTTTAATTGATGACATTGATGCAAATTGTTGGGTAATTTAACTTACATTTTGTAATTTTATCTTAGGCGAAAACAAAACAAATAGAAATTCGTAGCACAATATATTATATATATCCACAATCCAAACAATACAACAGAATCACTAAAATAACGTGGTTTACTAGTCATTCATCATGACTAACTACAACTACCAGAAAAATACTGATACGTTTACAATTATAACCAATTAATATTTTACGGAGTATGTGAACAACAATCGGGAAGAAATCACACAGAGAAGAGAGAGACGAAGAAAATTAGTCCCGTAAAGAGAAAAAATAACAGAGAGAGAAAACAGAAATAGAAAATATATATTTATATTAGCTGTTTCTCAGTATTAATAAATGGAGTGGTCGGATCACTCGGATGGGTCAGGTTCTGCTCCAAAAATTTATTCGGCCATCTGACCGGGCAGCGGGACCCCTCTTATTGTGCTATTACTGTATTCAGAATCTCTCAATATTTTCTTTCCTGCACTAATATTAAAAATATCAAAACAGAAAATATTTTAGTTATACAAAATAGTTTATCAAAACAAACTATATACAACACAAATCTTCTTAGAGGATGATTATCAATTGAGCTACTCCTAGTGGGTTTGATAGATCTTTTAATTTAAATATATTTCTAAATAAGATAAATTAGTATATTAATGAAATTGTATTGCTAAGACACGAGATTGGAATTGTTACTTAATGTTTGATTTAAAATTGATTTTAATTTAAGAATATCTATTTTAAAAATATTATATTATATATGAATTATTGTTATTCATTATTAACAAGTTAATTTTGGCTTAAATGACAATTTTTGTCCATCATGTTATGATTTTTTATGACAACATTTGATCAAATTTTAAAATTTAATGAATTTTTTTAAACAATTTGATATTAAAATTATCACAATTTATTTTTTTATTGAGTGATCTCAATTTGAATTAAAATCATTATAAATATTTTAGCTGTATTATAAACTTTTAATCTCTACTTGAAAATTACTATAGCATTTTTTTTAATTTGAGTTAATTTTAATAAAATTTAGATTTTTGTGAGTCATGTAATTGTATTTCACATTATTTTTTTTATAATACCTAATATTTTGTAAGTCGAGTTAATGAAAAAAAAACAAATAAACAAATTAAGATGCTAAAATAAATCTTGAAAAAAGAAATAAATAAATATAATGAAAAATATTATTTTGCAATAATAGAATAAATACTATAAAATGAGTATAAAATTAAAGTTAATAAAAAAAATGTGCAAAAAGTTACGTTATTTGTGTGTATTAATTGCAAATAAGTGCAATTTTCATATCTAAAATATGTAATTGAAACATATGGATAATTAACAAATATATATATATATATATATATGACCATAAGATAGCATATATAATTATTTTCATACTGCATCTTCAAATAATAAATTATGTAAATGCACATTGTAGTATTGCATGTTTAACAAAATTAAGTGTATCACTAGTGATCTAATACACAAATGTGTATTTGGCAATTCCATAGTCAAGAAAACTATCTGAATTAATAGTACATTGTTGCAGAAGCTATAAAAGTCTAATTATCATTTTTATTTTTGAAGTGAGGTTAAGTATTTTATTAATATGGGGAGCCCTGATTATTCACATAATTAACTTTAGAAACATGAAAAAATAACGTATTGAATACATATAAACATGCAAATCAATTATGAATACATATAAATGTGTAAGCAATTGTTAATTGTGCAAATGTAGACTTGATTGTTGTCAAAGAACAAAATATAAAATCACTATGTTGGGATAGTACAACTTAATAGATTATTTAGTTTGCCTATTTTGTGCATGACCGATATGGAATGGGTTTGTTACTCAAATCAAAAGACTAAATCATGCTCAAATGTGAGAATTCATCACTGGAACATAAAGTCATGTTGCTAGCAATGATCATGATTTTGAATATATCTGGATCAGACTCACAGTACTGATAATAACTATGATTTCGATATTTTGAATATTATAATTGATGTGACCATAGTAAATATTATTTGGAATAAAATTATTTGTGCTTGGAAATATCAACACTAGAATAAGGCTCTCTAGAGCATAGTATCATAGCAGAAAACATTGTCATGACTAATTTTATTTGATATATCTTTGTATTGATCAAGACATGATACTAGAAAAAATCATAATTTCTTGTATCAGAAAAATACTTAGTTATCATGATATGAAAATAAGATCATGACCATTATGATATATTAGAGATAGCATGAATGTCACTCAAATAAATCATCACGACCACAAAAACCATGTACAATAAAAACTGTCAATTTGGTGAAAGTTAGATCATACAAAGATTATTATAACTAATTCTATATAATTATGCCAAGTGATATGGCAACTAGTCAATAGAATCATGAAAGCATAAACAACTTAGAAAATATCACACTTTAATTCTCCCCTCCAAGTTATCACTCTACCAAATCTATTAATTTCATCCAAATTAATATTGATTTGAAGGTTGCAAATAAAAAAAGTGGGAATGCATTTGCAAGTAGGAAGGATTTGAGGGATGATGGAAAAGAGGGTTTTAACAAAGCATGATTTTGAGAATTAAAAGACTGCTGCATCGGATAATTTCATGAGGATTTTGCGATCTTTAGCATTAAAAATAACTGCCACATTAAATTTTGCAAGTATGAAAAATACAAAAAATTGAAACTAGGTGACGGTCATTTCTAGACTAAGACTAGGTTTATAACTTATCCACAAAGAACATAGTTGTACCATGCTAAAATATATTAAAGAATGAACTATTGATGAGGAGAAAGAGGAGTAATAATATATTGCATTTGATTCAGCTAGCTATTTCTTTTATAGGAACACATAAGTGGAAGCATAACTATATTTAATTGGAGCACTATTTGCTAATGGAAATTATGTATTGGGGGTGCTCTCATAAATATTTAATAATTTAAACTAACCTTTAAAATTTCAAAAAAACCATCAAAATCATAAAAAAATGAAATTTGGGGTACTATATTACGTTTATACTAAAATGCCCTTCATTAAATCACTAAACTAACATTTAGTCACACTAATTAATTTTAAATAAAACCTTCTCCTCTCATATTGGCCCTCGCCTCGCTCTCTAACATCTACTCTCACCTCACCCTCTCTAATCGACACTCACCTCGCCCTCTTCCATCGGCCCTAACCTCACCCTCTCTCATCTCATGGAGCTCGATGACGAGCTCCAGGAGGTCGTTGTCTGATGGGTGAGGGCCAATGGAAGAGGGCGAGGTGAGGGTTGATGGTAGAGGGCGAGAGGGGGCCGATGGAAGAGGGGGAAGGTTTTAGTGATTTAATGAATGACATTTTAATATAAATGTAATAGAGTACATCAAATTTCAATTCTTTTAGATTTTGATGATTTTTTTTTGACAATTTAGAAGATTTGTTTCAAATTCTTAAATATTTCTGGGGGAGTACCTCAAAACATAATTCTCTCGTTTATTTTTGTCTCATCAAGTCGCCGTATGTTTTGAATTTTTGTAGTATTTTCAAAATGTATTTGTCTAATTTTTTTATTTATTTTGAAAAAATATAACCCATACTGCCAACCATCAAATATTTAAATTTTCAGAAATGTACAAATTAGAAATTTACATAGTAATAGTATAATAGGATCCAATCTAAAGACCTAAGGCAATAAGTTTATTGTATCCCTTAAATCATCCAACTACTTATCAAATTAATTATTAAATAAATATATAAATATAAACACACACACACACACATCTAAATATATATAAATATACATATATATGTTCAAATATTTATATATTTAAATAGGTGTGTATATATATTCACTTAAGAAATAATTTTATGTTGGATGGTTTCTGGTTCAAAATTAAATTTTAAGTCTAGGGTTTGAATTTCACGACCACAATAATTTAAGATTGTGGGTAGTTTTAAAAATTTATTAAATTTAAAAAAAATAGGAAATTGCAGGTTGGGTTTCTAATTTTGTTAATCTCAAATGATTACTATTTTAGTTTTACAATATATTTTAAAAAATAAAAAAAAATCAAAACATGAATATTTTCATTTTAGATCCCTTAAACATAATTTTTCCTGTTTTTTTTTTTTGCATATTAGTATAGAAATTACCTTGAATATCACATTGAATATAAAATATTGAACGAAGACTAGAAGTATTTGATTTCATCAAAAGAAAAAATGTGATTAATGCTAAATGATGATTCTTCCCTATTACATTCCTACAATTAAAAGTTTTGTTATACAAAAACACTTCTGTCAAGCATCATATTTAGGTCATGTTCAATGCTGTTTTTAGGAGCATCAATAAAAACTAAAATTAAAGATGCTGCTCAAATGAATCATCATTAAGCTCATAGATGATGATTTTATTTAATGACATCTATGAACATGTTCCATTAAAACATATTGATTCTATTTTTCATTAAACTGATGAATTTACAATAATTAAATTAAAGAAAAATACAAAGATACTCTAGAACATTGAATAAAAATTTACTTATGAATTTTTAAAAATTAATATATAATTACTATTAGAACAATTATTGGAACAAGTTAATTATACATTAATTATACAAAAATTATTGAAATAATAATAAAATTTTCTTTCAACGTAATAACATAAACTAAGACTATATATATTGACATAAATCATAATATGCCAGAATCTGGTATATGATATTAATGATTTTACTTTTATAATCTTCATGATTTTTGGAATTATTTTCAACACAATAGTTTTTCTTCTTTGGAAGCTATTAATAATATCAATTTCATTTGTACCCTACAAACAAAACAAAAAGGAAATAATAAAGAATATTTGTAATAATCAATAAGCACAATTAAAATTGACCTTCACAAATCTCTAGACCATCAACATGGCCTTACAAACACACAAATATAGAACACAACAAGAATACTAGAGAGAAGAATTAGTTGCTAGAATATGCTAACGGGTGTGCCCTACCACTTGTAGGGTTCTGTTAATGTTAAAATAACATAGACCAAGATGTCTATTTTCAAAAATGATGATTAACCATTTTAATTACTAATGTATGCTAATTTAATCACAGTCAAATTTAGATGGTAAAGTTCCTCAAGTCTAGTAACAAAAAAAAAGTGATTTATAGCATTAATTATCTTCACATAGTAGGTATATTTCTTTTGCAATAAATGTTCAAAAACCAAAAACAAAAAAACACAAACACTCAAACATATATGCATTAGTGTGAGAAATATTATTAGTCAACAAGACAAATTGGCTTATATTACATCATCACTAGTCATTGATTGAACAACAAGAGATGAAATAGATTAACATATGCATATCAAGAATCTTATGCTTTCTTGTGCATCTTTCATGTTTATTAACAAAATAATCTTCTTCATGGGTTGCATGCAATTATTTTTTTATGAGTTGTTTTGCTTCAAATGGGCTACATTGACCATGAGATAAGCATAACATCCATGGAGTGATGGATAGATGAAAGCATTGAAAAAGTGCTTGGAGTTTTCTTTGATGTTTCGTGGCTGAAAAATCTCATTGATGGGCACACTTTTATCATGATCAAATTTTGGCACAATAAGGCATATCATACTTCTGCCACTATGACATCCTATGTAGTTTATGGTTACCCAACTCCCACTCTTTCATAATATTTTCCTTTATCCACAACTACTCTAGAAGTTCACAATGATTTCCTAGTTTAAGGCCATATACTCTTATAGTTGATATTGAACCTCAATATGCCTTAAAATCAAATGAGGATTTGGGCATTTCACCATCACTCTAATGGCTCTTTTCTTGAAGGTTAGTTGGTGTTTGTTAAATTACCACATTGCCAATAATTATCCTTGTGTCCAATTGGTTAAACTAAATGTAGTCACCATTGCCCTAGGCCATCCCTAATCATTAAATATATTAGCCAAGTTAGACACAAGCATTCCCTACCATCTACTACACCCTTACATGTGATATTCCATGTTTCATGCTTGAAAGAGTACAAAGAGAATCACTCAACTAGTGTTGCTCCCTTACCACCAAGGCACCAATGATAGATTTAGGAGGAGGGAATAATAGTTCTTCCAAATTCTCACACCTACTAGCCATTTCTTATTTGAGACAACATATAATCTAAGTACTAGTATAGTAGGAACATTTGACCAAGAAAGAGGCAGCATGGGAGGACTTGTCTACCATAATTATCATTTATCCTAAGTTGAACCTTCAATACAAGGTTCATTTTGATGAGAAATATGTTGTGATCAAGGGCCTAATGAGGGTCACTCTTATACATAATGAATCAAGGAAATAAACAAATTAATGTTGTGATTTTGTTATGATATCCAATTTTTGGAATCAAGCAAAATCCTAAAACCTCATTGCGCATTGATCTTTAATTCAACTAGTTTTATAAGTATATGAGTCATACAAGTATTAAAGTTGATATTTTATCTAAATATTAATCTCGCAAAGATTACGTAGATAGTTTAATCAACCAACTACCAGTCACCAGCTACTCAAGTTGAAAAAATAATACTTAATTTTAAGTATGATTCTTAAATTTTAGGGTTGGTGCATTCTATTATGCATGCTAACTTATCTAAATAATTTGAATATTATTGAGATTATTTATAGAATGAAGATAATATTATTATAGAAATATCCTAGTAACCTATTAGCACACAAGGTTGTTATCAATTATTTGGTCCTTCCCAATGCTATTATATTCATGGCTATGCCTTGATATAGAATCACAAAAATAATAAATTATATCTGCTCAAGTGTTATCCACATGTCTATATCTTTTAGGCAACTCATTAACTAATATATAATTAAAAGTATTTGTACATATAGTTTCATAAATGTCATTCTCACACAATTAACATATATTTTCTTTGAAATCTTTGATATGATAGTCATATGATAGAAATGAACTCATAGGATTATCATCACCTTATAAGTCACATCCAACCATGCATATCTTGTAAATTACTTATCACTATCTACCATGGTGACACACTACTCATACATTAAAGATAAAACCATTTAAAAATTATTTTGTAAAATAATCATATTAATTTAGGGCTAATTTTTCTAAGACATACATGCTGGATTGGCTTATAAAAACATTCACACTTTCGACTTCATATGCACTATGCTCACATGAATAACATACCTTAATGTTAGGTTTTAATGTATAAAATTATTTTGCATATTACGATCAAATAGGCTATCACTTCTTTCCTACAAATATGAGCAAGTATGCTTCATTGCTTACCTATCACTATCCACCACTATAGTATATACAAACTCACCAAGAGAAAAAATATAATTTCAATTCTACATAATTACCACATATAAAAATATCAAAACCAAAACAAAATTCAAATATAAATTTGATTCATAAATTATCTATCACATTTAATAAAATACAACAACCATATACATAGGAATTCACATTTGATAATCTTAAATACATATTGTAGAATTTTGGATTCCTAATGATAAACTTTAAGAGTATATATGAATCAAACCCTAAATTTATAATACTTAGTGTTCATTCCTTACCCTAGAAAGAGTTGAAATTCACCCCCCCCCCCCCCCCCCCCCCCCAAAGTTTATACATATATGCCATACATTTCTCCTTTACTCCTAAATCTCCCATAGGATGAGTCCTAGGAAAAAAATCATAACTTTGATCTCTTTCTAATTTTAGAATTCTATGATATTAGAAATAGCCATGATTTGATATTTTGTCTTTAGAACACAAAGTCATGACACTAAGAATAAGTCAAGACTTTGGTCACTCTCCCACATTAGATGATTATAGCATTGGGATTAGCCATGACTACTCATTTTATCTATGAAATTCAAAGTTATAGTGGTAGGAATGAGCTATTACTTTATTTTTTCACTTGTATTGGATGGCCATGATGCTAAGAGTAGCTATTACTATACATTTTGTTTATATAACCCAAAGTTACAACACTAGAATTGGTCATGACTTCGGCCATTTATCTATAGCAAAAGTTGTAGCTCTAGAAATGGTTATGACTTAAGTATTACTCTCTAGAATTTTTGATAGCTAAAAGGCTTTGGGGCTTGGAATAACAAAGTAGTTTTTTCCTTTGACTTATTGGCATTGTGACAAAAAAGTCATGGAACTGAAGATTTATTATTGCTTTGAGCTTAGTGAGATATATGATTATTATGATGTGAAATTAATATCATATTCATAAACTTATTATGAGTTAGTATGATTGTGACTCCAATAAATTTATGTATCCAAAAAGATTATATTGCATAGTAAAATAAGTATATCAATGAGATATAAAGTCATGATATAATGATTATCATGACTATTTATATAAAGTTTTGACTAACACTACAACAAAAAACATAAGCAAAGACGCTTAAAAAGCATCATTATATATAATTTATGTCACTTATCGATAGTGTCGTCCACTAGCCTGACATAAAAAGTCTTGACATATAATGATATTTTTTTGCAGTGTCGTTGAATCAAACTTTGATGCTAAAATAAAGTGTCATTGTTTATTATACTAATCTTCCTTGACACTCAGAAAACATCATAATTTGTTGTATTAATCTTGAATTATTTGAATACAATGACACTTAGTAAAAGTGTCAAGGAAGATAACGATTTAATTAAATATAAATTTAATAATTATTGTAAATATATTTTCACCTGTTATTGTAATACTGCCTGCACATAAGAAAAACATTCTTTATAATCCATACCAAGAATAAAGTTATCAAGTACAATGGTGAACTCAGACTTCTTACAATTCAAAGGAAATATAACACAATTTCAATATTCATTTTTTTTAATTTCAATTCAAAATTTCTAATATATGCAACCCAATTGTACCTTATCTCCAATAAACTGCTTCATGCTAACCTGACAAAGTTGAAAATTAATTTCCAAATAAGGTAACCTACATACAAAAGGATAAACAATAAATAATTACACATGCAGAAAAATATATATTATAGAGCATTGGAAAAAAAACAGGAATGATAACAACATATCATAAAAATAATTTATATAATAATTGACATATACGATTAAAAAAATTTAACAACAACAAAAACAAAGTTAGTAATAATGGATAAAATTCATACTTTTTATTTTGATAATAATATCCCTCTTTTCTTTCTTTTCTTTTTAGTAAGGAAGATAGTAATATTCTATTCATACTTCTCAATGTATAGAAATCATTTATAAAACTAGAGCAAGAGTATTTAATTAGGTGAGTATTAATTTACCTTTCATCTATTTCAATACAAGATACTAATATATTTTGACTTTGCTGTAATATCTAACATAAAATAAACAAATACGTGAACTAGACGAATTTATAGATATGACATTACATGTCTCTAGGTCTTTAGGCTAATTGATTTTGAAATGGCATGACTATAGAGTACACATTTTTATGAAATATAGCCTAATTTTTTTTTCATACTTTCACTGTCTGAAAAATAGAGGAGGAGAGAACAAATAGAATAACATGTATAAAAATGGTACGAGATCAAAAATAAAAAAGAATGGATAATCACATGCTCAAAGCCAACAATAAGAATTGCCCACTCTATATCCCTTGTAATTAGCAAATTGGACCTTGCAAGAAGAACTAGAGACTGAGCCTGAAAATGGGAAATAGAAAAGAATTCATTATTACTCTTTGGTAGAATAGTAGCCTGAAAATAGGAAGCATATAACACAAGTACGACAAGATCACCGACAAACCCAGCACCAACATCACAAAATCTGCATTGATCGAAGGAAACATAACTAATTAAACTTCACGAAATAACAACACAAAACACGATGCTGAAGATATGATACATAAGCCATGTATAACTCCACTTTCCATAGTTTGTAAATCTAAGTCGTGTTGAAACTAATGACAAGAGTATTTGGCTACAATTTCTATCTTTCGATCCTGATTTAAACTCCTTTTCAGCTTTTTATTTTGTCCTGCCAAGCTACAAAAAATATCTGTATAACAAGGGTAGCCATTAAGCATTATGTATTTTGGTAACATATCTACTAATTTAATAATAAAGGGCGGTGAGGACCTGTCGTGCACCGCGTAAGAATCTATTCACTAAGATCATGTGCGAGAATACAACAACCATGAGGAAGAAAGATATAAATAAGCAAAGAGAATTCCATAAATGAAGAAATGGAAAATGAAAACATAGAGAAGCAGGCCGAGACTCTTCCACTCGACTCTTCCAATTTGTTGCCAGCGCCATTTTAAAACCTATTACATATTTTACAAATAAAATATACTAACTAATTTGTTCCAATTCAATACATTCATAATTAATATTTTATTATCAATCACACTTATAATAGTGACAATGTTTATATTTTTCAGCCTCTTATTAGTCTTAACAAGCTATTAGTCTTAACAATCTATTAGTCTTAACAATGACACATCTAGTAAGTGCCATAAAAACATAAAACATGTTCCAAATAATGATGTTTTTAGAAAAATTAAATGACATGTCTAATTAATATAATTTATTATACAAACAAATATTAATTTTTATCTTTTCTGCTGCAAATTTACAATCCAGTGTGTCTGAGATTCAGCTGCATGTTTTTTGTTTATTTATGGAAAGACTTCTATTCCCAAACTTGAAGAACCTACAGAATGTTTCACACAAGCAACATATTATAAGCTGGTAACAGATGCTTACGTTAAAGTCAACTTCTTCAGCAAATGTATAGAGTGCTATCAAAAAGGGGAGCTATTCGATGAGGGACTTTGTTATATTTCCAACTGGAAAGAACATGCCACGCAATATCATTATATTAAAAGAGACGAGGGCATAATATAAGATGCAAAACAAATGATTTTGGAGGATATTGCGAAGAAATGCAAAAAGATCAGAAGACAAGTTCACAATGGTGAAATAAGTTAACCTCTTCAATTCAAGTGATTCAATGTGTAGTTTTTTGAAAAAATTAAAGTGAATGGAAGAGCTGATACAATTAGAAACTTAATGAAGAAACTTCCTGGATACTGCAAAGATTGCCAAGGATATCAGAGGCACTACTTGAAGCCGAGATGATGGAAAAGTCTGAACTATTTGAAGAAGATGCGCTAATAAGTTAATGGGGAAACTTTCATATTTGCATATAATAGCGAGGCAGTCTTAATTTTATTAAATGAAGACTTGTTAGAAATTTAAAATTATATTAATCACATCAATTTATTAAAAGACGTAAAATTTTCAATTTATTTTTATTTCTCTTAGGGATAAATTAAATATTAACAGTTTAATTTTAAAATTACATATTATTACTTATTTTATAAATAAAAAATTCAAATTTCAATATAAAAATATTTAATTTTTTTTAATTTGATCATAAATTTCTTTTTATTTTTAATAAATAAATTTCAATTAAAATTTGATAAATTTTTTTATTATCATAAATAAAATTTAAACTTTTATTACTTATTTTACAGATAAAAAATACAAAAGAAATTAGTTCCAAATAAATTAATTCAAAATTAATATTTCCACATCAATGATACTAATAAAAATGATAGTTTTTAATTTTCAGCCCATTATTCCTTGGCAATTTTTAAGGAGTAAAGAAATTTCCTAACCTATTAGTCTTAACAATGACACATCTAGTAAGTGTCATTCAATTTCTAATTATAAATAGAATAATTATATTTTCTGAAAGCGTCAAGGTATAAAATGTAATTAATTTGAAGTTTTGTTATAGTGAGTGAAGCATTAATAGTAGAGAAAATGAAAATCAGATCTTGCTTCTGGAAGACACAAAGAAAACGAGACCGAGAGAGAGAGAGAGAGAGAGAGAGACCAAGAAGGAATTGGGTTAGCTCCGAGCGAGGAGAACAAGAGAAGATAAAATTCAAGCTAGTATCGGGGGGAGTGAAAACGAAACATATCATCTAAAAGGTAGAAAAGCGATGGGGAAGAAAGCATCCATGACAGTCACTTTCTAATCTGCTATGCTTCTGCAACCTCCACTTTCAAGTACAAATGAACTCAATTAAAATGAAGAGAATGAAACAAAAAAGTTATACTTCCCTCCCTAGTTTTCCTCTGAATTAATTCTCAACAGGAATCCACGGGCTCACTGAATTTACTCTCAATTGTCATGATCACAAGGCCACTCGCGCATGTCCAGATACTTCCTCTCCCATTACCAAACATGAGAATATAATGTTTCTCCCCCCCCCCCCCCCCCTACTCGTGAATGATGATAAGTTTATGCACAATATAAGATGCAAAATAGAAGATTTTGGAAGATGCTACGAAAAAATGCAAAAAGATCGGAGACAAGTTCACATTGATAAAATAAGTTAACCTCTTCAATTCCAGTGATTCAATGCACTATTTTTTGATAAAAGTTAAATGTATGGAAGAGCTGATATAATTAGAAACTTAATGGGGAAACTTACTGGATGCTACAGAGAGGGCCAAGGATATCGGAGACGCGAGCTTAAAACCGAGCTGTTGGAAAAGGCCAAATGTGATGAAGAAGACGCGCTCGTCTTTCTAGCAATCGAGTCTTTATTTTATTAAATGAAGTTAAATATAATATTATATTAATCATATTATTTTTATTAACAATGACACATCTAGTAAGTGTCATTAAATATCTAATTACAAATAGAATAATGACATTTTCTGAAAGCGTCAAGGTATAAAACGTCATTAATTTGAAGTTTTATTGTAGTATAAAAATAGATGTCAAAACTATCTTATAGCTCAATGAAGTGTAATAAATTTATAACACAAAAAATATAATAACATTACATGACTTTTTTACTTCAATACTTCTTAATAATACACTTTGATTCATTTCCCACAAAAATGTATTAATTTCAGTAATATTCAACATATTTTATTAAAAACTATAATTTAGTGAACCTTTTTCATTTTAAAGCTTTTTCATATGAAATCAATCATGAATATTTATCAGAAGAACTAGTTTTATTTGGTATTTTTCATCCCAAATAATTAGCAACATGCGAAATATCATGACAATTGATTAGACTAGGTTCGACTCAAGAGGTTTAAAAGGCAATCCAAACATCTTAAACAATTTGTGTCTTCATAAGAAAACAAATTTAATGCGACCAATTAGATAGATTGGAAAAAAAACATTCACATTATCCTAACTATTGAGAATTACAAATTTGTACTCATAGATTTATGGATGGATAAACCTTATTAAGTGGTAGTCGATGAGGAACTCAATCCTTATGAGAAATAGGTAGGGACTAATGAAATATCGAGGTATTATATTTTATCTTCTATGTCAAATATATTCCAACATTAGTATCAATCTATGGCTACTGCCTATGATAATATATTTAATTTCAATTAAATATTTGAGAATCAAACTCATTTTGCCAGACAAAAATCAATGAGTGATTTGATGAAAATTATTCTAGTCAAAAACACCTCAGTAAATGATCATGTTTTAAAGATGATTGATCATCTAAATGAAGTATAGAACCTTGGACTAATATTGATGTGGATTCTTAGATTAATATTATTCTACAGTCACTTCTAGATTCTTATAGGGAATAATGCTAAAACTATAACATGAATAAACTTGATTGTACATTAGTATAATTGGTTTAGAATTGATATCACTTGAAAATATTATCAAAAAACTACCTAAAGTATTTGTGGCTAAAAATTATTTTTCTAAACCGAAAGCTAAGAAGAGAAAAAAATTTTAGAAACATATTCATGTTCCATAGACACCTCATTAGTTACAATTAGGAGTAAACAATTTGAAGATAAAATGTTTTTATTATAAGTAGTCAGGATACTAGAAGAAGTAATATCTAATTTATCTCAACAATATAAACAATCAAGATAAATCTCAATTATTGATAGTTAAAATATATTTAGCAGTAATATCTATAATTACTTGTGTAGATATGGTCATCACTACTCATGTTTTTAATTTTTTGTGGTACTTCAAAAAACCAAACAATTAAGTGATAATGAGATTGATCTTCATATAGGAAATACTATAAATGTAGTAGATATTATAGTGAGAGATTGATTATGTTAGTTTTAGAGAGATACTATTTTATTTTAAAAAGATTTTTTATGTATCTTTTATCATAATAAACTTAATGTCTATTTCCAATTTGGTTAAGGATGGATTTTTATTTTTATTCAATGATTTTGTCTGAATTAATTTGAATAAAAAGTTGATTTATTCTCGTATATTAAAAGATAACCTTTATATTATTAGTACTATATCTACTTCAATGTAATGACACAAGTCACATAATTTCAATACCTTACCCTATAAAATAAAATAGCATTCAAATATGAATTAGTTATATCTTTGGAATTAAGTCTAAATCATATAAATTTAAAATAGATTTTAAGATTAATTTAAAGATAGACCTTTGCATTCATTGAATGGGAAACACATCTAGCATGTGAATCCTACTTAGAAGAAAAGATGACCAAGTGGTGAGATATGCCTAAGGGCAATATAACCAAAGAGCAAATGGAGCTGGTTCATTTTAATTTATATGGACTCATGACTATCCAAGGAAGAGACAATTCTTAGTACTTCATCACATTTATTGATGATTACTCAAGATATATATATATTTATTTGATATGTCATAAGTCTGACACCTTTGAGAACTTCAAAGAGTATAATATAGAAATGGAGAAATATCAGAATAAATGCCTTAAGATACTATAATCAGATTGTTGTGGCAAGTATCACTTGAGAGAGTTTAGTAATACTTATTGGAGCAAAAAATTATATGCAAATTATCTGCATCTGGCATTCAATAGTAGAATAGCATGACTAAGAGGAGATAAAACTCTCATAAATATGGTAAGATTGATAATGAGTTATTTAGATATGTATGATTCCATCTATGAATATGCATTTAAAAAAATAGCTTATGTTTTGAACTTGATTCTATCTAAGTCTGTATCCGTTACTCCAACTAAATTGTAGACTAGATATAAGTATGGTCTGAAACATATTTATTTATGTGGTTACCCAGCACATGTGCTAAAAGGAAAAATAGATAAGTTGGAATTGGGAATAGAAATTTATTTCATCATGAGATATCATTACAAAGCTAAAGAGAGTTTGTTTTAAAGTCCAAAGGATTAGACAATTATTGTTAGTATCAATACATGATTCTAAGAAAACAACTATATAACAAGTTATAAGTTCAAAAGTAGGATTATTCTAGAAGAATTGAGGAGATAAACCAATTAAAACTTTTTAAATACTAATAATAAAAGAAGAAACATCATAAGATAATATTTCAGATAAAAATTTCATGAACTTATTTAAAAGAACGTAGTTCATGAAATTTAATGATATTATTCTTCTTGCTTATACCAAACTAAGTTCTTCAAAGTAGGATTATTCTAGAAGAATTGGGAGAAAATTTGACAATAATAGTGATACAAAATTTCATGAACTTATCATTGATATGCCGGTTGCATAGCTAGATGGAAATGACCATGATGGTTAAAAGGTTTAGTATCTATGTAGTATATCACTAGAAGCATGCAACTAAAAGAAATGACTTATTGAAGTAAGATGGTTATTTGTCAACCTACATGGAATACACTTTTGGGAGAGTCTTATGAGAGAATACCTAATAAGATAGATATTCATCCTAAAAGCTATGACAAAATGTAAAGATAAAAATGTAGAACATTAGCAAAAGATTATGAATCAGAGATTTACTCCAGGCGCTCAAATCTGGTATGAGATCTTATAGAACCTTTTGAATGGATAAAACCCATCAAGTGTAGATAGATCTATAAGTAAAATAAAGGAATAAATAGTAACATTTAGACTTATAAGGCTATGCTTGTTGCAAAAAAATTTTCTCAAAAAGGGAGAATCAATTATGAAGAAACCTTTCCACCCATAGTCATGCTAAAGTCAATTAAAACTCATTATGACTATGAGATTTTGAAAATAGAAATAAAAACTACATTTTTAATGGGCATCTTGAAGAATATATCTATATTATGCAGCTTGATGATTTCATAGAAAAGGGTAAAGATAACAAGCTATGTAAATTTTAAAAGTTAATTTATGGACTAAAACAAGATTTTAGAATACTCATTTTGATCAAGCAATTAATTCTTATGACTTTGGCCTTTGTTAAGATAAGTATTGTATATAAATGAAGTGAAGTGGTAATATCATAGTGTTCTTGGTATTATATATTGATGATATATAATTCACTTATAATGATATGAGTTTGTTGTCTTTGGTTAAGGTCTAGTTGTCTAGTCAATTCAATATGATAAACTTAGGAGAAACTACTCACATTCATGGGATTAAGCTTTTGCAAGATCATGAGCAAAGAATGTTGGAGTACTTGTCATAAACTATTTATATAGATTAGATATTGACCCATTATATCAAGCAAGATTCTAAGGAAGGTTTTATTCCTTTTAGATATGGAATTATCCTATCAAAAGATCAATATCCCAATATTTGTCCTTTTGCATTTATAGTAGGAATTCTAATGTATACAATTATTTTCCCTAGAACT
This sequence comes from Sapria himalayana, assembly GCA_029783825.1. Lineage (NCBI taxonomy): Eukaryota > Viridiplantae > Streptophyta > Magnoliopsida > Malpighiales > Rafflesiaceae > Sapria > Sapria himalayana. Next base: position 166,774 of record JAREIK010000781.1, on the reverse strand, counting down.
AATATTTATTTTGTTGTGAGTATGATCAAAAATATCGATCTAACCTATGATAAGAATATTGGATATTTGTAAAACTTCTAATCAAGAAACTATAAAGGACTAGCGATTATATGTTGGTGTAGCAAGTGGACAATCTTGTTCCTATATGGCATACAAACTTGTATTTTTATTTAGATGAGAATTTGAGAAAGTCCACTTTAAGTTATGTGTTTACCTTGGGGAGTGACATTTTACATTGAAGAAATATTAAGCAATCATATATTGTTGTTCTACCAAGGAGGCCAAATATGGACTGCCTTGGAGGAAGTCAAAACGGCTATAGAACTTAAAAACTTTCTGATGGATCTAGGGGTCATTTTTTCTATTCAACTGCCTATTATATTCTATTGTGATAATAGTGAAGTTTTTGCTAACTCGAAGAAACCTAGAACCTATAAGAAGATAAAATACACCAAGCATAAATATCATCTAATAAAAGATATTGTAAAAAAGAGAGATGTGATAATGATAGAAGTCATTCCAGTTGACAACTTGGCAGATCTTTTTAAGAAGATCCTTCTAGCTAAAACTTTTGATAGACATGTAGAAGAAATGTGAGTCAGACATGTGGTATCATAGGTTAAAGTCAAAGTGGGAGATTATTGGAATTATTTTATGCTAAAAACCATGTTATTTATTATTTTTTGATTATTTTAAATTATTTTCATATTTTAATGAATGATTTTATAATGAGTTAAATCTTTGGAAATGTATGTGCCTTTTATTCTTCATAGTAGATGATTGATGCATAGAATTTAACATATGCACTAAAGATCAAATTATTAGTTCTTATGGAATATAAATTTATTATTCATAACCTAGATGTAACTGGACAATTTATCAGTGAGATTATAATACAAAATTTTAGTAAGTCTATCTTAACTATAAAAAATAGTGAAATTCTAACTTTTTATACTAGTACATTTGTGTGTATTGAACAAAATCATAATGGTATGATTATTTTGTACTAACATATAAAATAAAATATATTATTGTTAATATAAATACTATGACTCTTATTCTCAAAGTAATTGATATTATCATCCACTTGTTAAAAATTATTTTGATTCGTAAAGAATGTGGTTTAAAAATAAACATATGAATTCTATGAATTTGATAAATTTATAAAGTGTATGGTAAATATTAATTATTGATGAAATTCATATCATGTTAGAAGAATTGATGATGTTCCTATGAGAAAGATTTATGTGTTTTATTATTGTCAAATTCTACAAGTGAATTCCGATCCAATATTTCAAATAAGTTAAATGAAGTCTCGATAAAATAATTAGAAAAAGATTGAATTAGATCATCAGAAATTTAATTTAATAATAAATATCTATAATCTTAACAAAGAATATTTATTAAGTGTTGAATAATAAAACGCACGAATTATTTTGAATAAATGATGAAGTATAATTATAATTCTATAATAATATGAATTATTATTAATGTGAATTATGGTATAATATAATTTATATTGATAGTCCAAAATTTTATTTAGGTCGCGATCCATTCCATATAGCCTTATCTAATACTATAAGAATATTTTAAAGATTTTATTTATTTATTTAGAGTATATGTATGTATATAATCAAAATAATTAATTTGATTAGAATTTAATAATTTGATTTATATTAAATTAATTTTGATTATATAGATATACAAATACATACATACATACATACATACATATATATATATATATATATATATATATATATATATATATATATATATATAAAATATAATTTTCAATATCATATTTTTAAAATTAAAAGAAGAAATTATCATACCCTTAAGTAATCTTTAAGAACTAATGTGACATGTGTTGTTTTTTTTATTTTAATTATATAATTATGGCCTGGACAAATCTACTTCACTATATCATCGTCTTCTTTCTTGCAAGCTGGTGAAGGGTGATATAGGAGATGACTCTGTCATCGACAAATGATCTATTTAAAAAAATATGTTTTTTAACTAACTCTCCTCTTAATTGTTAAGAATATAAATTTAAAATGGTAGTATTTTTTCCATACTTGATGCATCCGAATCCTTAAACTCCAACAATTAAAAGGATTATGGGTTGGATAATTCTACGACATAATACAACTTGAAAACCAAAAATATGAAGAGGGTTCAACATATAATATAGTGGTGGATCACTTATCATGGATATCAGTTGAATCTCTCTCTCTTTCTCAACCCTTCTAGGTAAAAGGTTATTGGGTGAGGTACTTTTAGTTGTGGATACTACTCCATCAAATGTACACATATGAGATGCCTAAAAAATGAATCGAACATAGAGAAAATATTTCTTGTCATGGATCCATGATTATTAATGGATGAGATATAATTATACAAATAATATCTAGATAAAATAATCCATATGTGTGTGTGAGTGTGGAAAAAAACAATATCGTGTCTTGATTCAATATCATTTATTAGCATGTGTTCCTTGAAACTCAAAAATTGGGTGAAGTGTTGCAATTCAGTTTAAAATGGTCAATCTTATCTAGAAATGTCCAATTTTAATATAAGATTTGTCATAATTTTTGAATGATGTATGAGTTAACAAAGAGGGATGCAATGTCATATAATCCTATCTTGGTGGTAGAGATCTTTGATATATGTGAGATAGCTCCCTTTCCCAACTCATTAAATGAATGTATATCTTAATGGGCATGGACTCTTTTCAAGTGTGTTGAAGTTATAACTGGTGAATATGATAACTATAGAGTGGTTATCAAATTGTTTAAGAAAAATATTTTTTCAACATTCATGATACCAAAGGTTATTATATGTGATGGTTGGAGTCATTTTTTGCATTAAGACTTTTTATAATATTCTTTCAAAATATAAAGTAAAAGAAAAGATTTTTATCCATTATCATCCTTAAACAAATTGACAAGCAAAGCTATATAACTAAGAAATAACAAATATCCTAGCAAAGGTAGTGCAAATCAACTAAATGGAATTGTTCTTAAAGGCTATACATATATTAAAAGCTATATAACTAGCTTATTTGATAATCTATATAATAATATTGGATAAATCATCTTATCATCTTTTAAATAATAAAACTTGGTTTCTATCAATTAAGTTTGAATATAAAGTTTGATAAGATTTGATAAAAAAAAATTTTAACTAGACACTAATGAGTTAAAATATAAAGTAGGAAAAAAATATTTTTAGACGTCAATGATCAGGAATTGCTTATTTCAATTCATGGGCTAATAAAGTTAAGTCTGAGAAGTAGCATAATTAAATATTAACATGTCCATGAAAAGAATTTCAAGCAGCATAGAAAGTTTTGATATATGATTCATTGTTATATCTCTTCTAATAAAAATTAAATTGTAGATGGATTGGGCCACATGAATCACAATGAGTGTATTAATAGACCCACAATAATTCTTCAAGTAAAGGTTACTTCAATTGTTAAAGTTAAAGGGTGATACCTTAATCCATATATAAAACAATACGCACATGGTAAATTGAAGTTTTCAATCCTTCTATTGCTATGAAAATGTAAACTTATACTCGATATATCTTTCCATTTCCTAGCTAGTTTTTCCATCATATTTTAATTTGTATTGCATATTTGTTTTCTTATATCTTTCCTACAAAATGAGGAAATGATGAAAATATTTAATAATGGAATTTTGGAATGAACTAGATAAATATCCTATGTTTTTTGTCCCTGGAACAAAATTGAACGAAATGCTCAAATGGTATCTATTTATCCATATTTAACTCAAATTAGATGGTAATAACCAACAATTAAATTATTTGTATATTTTTATGAGTTTGAGGTACATTTGGCATGAATTATCTCTTTATGTTATTTTAGAAGATTATATATGCAAAATGGTAACAAGCATAATCAAAAAGATTGGAAATTAGAATGAAAATTTATGTTGGCAACAAAATTGCATCTATGAGAAGAAAGCTTGATTGGTTCACGAGAAGTTTTGAATGTTTACACTGTATTTGATCACAAATATTTTAATGTTTAGAAGTAGTTATGAAATTTCATTGATAATACATTTAGAAAGCCATGGTAACTTTGACCTCGTAGAAAACACCTTGCAAGATTTTTTGTTTGCTTAGTTTCAATGATTCTATATTTCTATATATTATCATCTCAATCTTTTTAGCTTTTGATGAGCTAAATAAAATATTAAAATGTAACATCTATATCAATTTAATGACTTAATCATGAGGAATTACAATTTAAAAATGATTAATATAAAGTAATTACTCATATTTGTACTCAGTTATGAAATTTAATGATTTTCATAACCAATAAATAGCATTTCCACAATTATGAAATAAGTGAATAAAATATAAAGAAGGAAAAAAATATAATTCAATAATATGAAATAAAGTGATTACAATGTATTACCATATATTTATAATTATATATACACTAATGTTTTTAGAAATATAACATTCAACCACAGAGCTATAGAATTTAGAGCTACAGAATTTAGAGCTACAGAATTTAGAGCTACAGAATTTAGAGCTACAGAATTTAGAGATACAGAATTTAGAGATACATAATCTAGAGCTACATAATTTAGAGCTACAGAATTTAGAGCTATAGAATTTAGAGCAATAGAATTTAGAGCAATTGAATTTAGAGCTACAGTATTTAGAGCTACAAAATTTAGAATTACAGAATTTAGAGCTACAAAATTTAGAGCCACAAAATTTAGAGTAACAAAATAGTACAACCATTTACAAACAAAAATATGATTTATCAAAAAAAATATATACATTTTTTTAAATTGATTGTGATTGCTTTTATATAAATATATATCTGTGAGCATAACTAGTTTTAGTTGGAGCACCAAAGTTTTTTTTATGTCCACCTCATGTCTTGCTCCCATGTCTTATTTTTTGAATTTAATTTTTTTTTATTAGTTTCATAATTATTAATTTCATATTATAATTAAGAACCATAACCCTAACAAAACAATATCAAGAAATTTTTACTAGTGAGCTTGTGATTAGAATCTCACATATTAATCAAGTCGATATGCCCATTTGAACATAGGACAACAACTCTGACAAATTGGATTTGAACATAGTTTCATATAATTCAGTTCTAAAAATAAAAATTATAAAAACTAACAAAAATAAAATAACTAAAATATTTTATATTGAATAATGTAAAATTTAAAAAATATTAAATTTTAAATATCTATGTAAAGTATGAATTTTTTATTATATAAACATATATTAAATTTTTAAATAAATGATAATGATTTTTAAATTAAATATTTTAACTTATACTCTAATATTCACAGGCATAACAATATGTAATTTTTCAATTTGAGTGATGTTGGCATAATTTCCTATCATTGTGGTTCATACTCTTGTAGGGATTGAACTTTCAACCTCAAAGGATGCATGTCTTTTGTCTCACCACCAAGGAAAACACAAGCTGATACTTCTATGAAGGGTAGGCTAGTCTTTTAGTCCTTTTTTGAGGAATTTGAAAAGTTATTGAAAGGTTCACGAACACAACTCGGCAATGGTAGACCCGTCCTCTAGTGACTGACTTGGCTTCCTTTCTTCTGGTCATTGTTATTAGGATAACATTTATTAGTCTCTTTGCTTCCTTCTCATTTTCTCTAGTCTTAGGTTCATAAGGGGAGTGCTCGCTACTATAAAAAAGCTCTGCATTCCTTCAAGGCAATCATAGCCAAGCTCTATGACTATTCAACCTAGTGTGATAACGATACTGAGGAGGATACCTTGCTAGTCTTGAATCACAACAGGGAAATAAAACCCTTCACTTTGAAAGAGCAAGGCCGGTGTTTGTGAGAAGTGAGTAAAACTATCATTCCAAAGCTTTTTGAGGTGTGACATTGGATGGAAATAAAACAGAGAACCAATGAATAGAAGCGAACAAAAAGCATATGCTTCAACCGAAGCTATAACCAAAGAGGAGTGGCTATTTGCCTGAACACTTCACTCTTCTAGCATAATCTATTACCCTTCCAGCCACCAACTAGTAGCTCTTGATAGAGAAGCTTTATGAGAATAATTTTAGGGCAAGCACTTCACAATGTGGTTTTACCTTTTCTTGATTAAATTTAGTTATCTATTATTGAATTTCTTGTTTGTGTTGGTAGGCAAGCCATGACATAAATCAAGCATATTTTTAATAAGAAGTAGTGTCATCGTACTAAGAGACCTTTGGTTTCATTTAAAATAGCAGACCTATTTATTGTGCTTCAAAAGATGAAGCATCTACCACAACACCCACAACTTATTCAATAGTTTATATCCCACGATTTGATGCTTTGGTTTGATTTCTATCCATGTTTAAAAAGTCTTCGTCTCATTTGATGGCATAAGAAAAGCCAACTTACAAGACCTGATTAGCAAATCATGAAATTCTAGTAAATTCTAATTGCATATTGCATCCATTCTTTTACCTTTTGTTGTACCTACTTATGTCACATCTTCAACATTTTCCTTACCAATATGCATGTCGCCTTCTTTTAAAGAGGTCCTCCATGGTCTTTCAACTAACCCAAAAGGTGATGCCAAAATCACATTGAAGAAATTTCATCCTTCATGAACAAGATCCTCTTCTAGTCTAAGGAAAAAGTCAATGTAAGCAAGCCGCTAGTGCTCATTCCAATAGGGATGCCAATAGCTATTATCTTAGATTCCATGAAATTGCTAGAATCTAATCTAACACCTCACACTAGCAAGGAAATAAATGACATAAAGTGAAGTCCTAACTGAATGAATTAAAGCTGAGTCACTTGAGAACAATTATCTGATAGAAATCTTAGGACATTGAGAACCTACTATATTGTGAATTCAATATTACTCCTCATAAAAAATGCAAATAAAAAAGGAACAACCTCCATGATGTTACCCTTGTTCTACTACATGAAAGCTACTCCAGTTGATCCACTACAAACTAAGAAATAAGTCCCAAATAACAAAGTAATTTTGGGTTAGGTTGAAAGTGATCAAAAATGCAATATTCTTTCATAGACTATAGATTAGTGATGGTGAAAAAAAGCAAAGTGTAGTCGTGCCTAAGCCAAAGTTTATTGTATTTGCTTGCTTGCTAAGATATATCTCTATCTATTAGTTAGCCTCTTACACTCACCATACCAAGAAAGCACATCAAACATAATCTAAGGTTTAGGCTACAAGTGAAGTGTCCATATCAAGGTGAATCAAATGTTGGAATGAAACAATTTAGGAAGATGGATTGTGGGTATACATGCACAATAACCTTCTCTGCGCAACTACAAGCTTAGCTTTGGTCTAGCTTCCAAGGCTAAAAGCTTGGCATGTTCCTAAGCTCACATGTCATAACCTCTATTTATGCTCATGATATGCCTTGCATGGCTCCACTTTTTTCCTTGCTAGGTGTACTAAGCACATGAGAAGCTTAAAAGGAAATAAAACTTTACTATTTCTTTTCATTGGACAACGAGTGCATCATATTCTATAATAAGCAATTGGATATTTTTAGCTTGGGAATGAGAATAAGTGTGAAGCATAATTATTAAGAGTAGGGATTTTATTGCCGAGTGAATAAACATGTCATTCTCAGAGCATAGGCATTCTTTTGTATTTATCCAACCCATCTAAACAACAATGAAAAGAACATCAAGAATGTCTGGAAAGACTCACAATTTTCCCCACAAAAACATAAAAACAAAGAGACCATGAATACTAGCCATTTTGAAAGTATACCCAAGGAATATGCATCCATCCAATCTTTAGTAATAGACATCAAATGGCCTTTTTTTTCATTCATTAACTACCTCTAACGAGCAAGTTAGTAGACTACCTTGGCATCGTTTACCACAATCCCCTGTTTATTTTTTTTTCCAAATCATCACTTGAATGATTAGCACAACAAGTCATCCATATAACTTTTTTATGAAAGAAAGACAAGTTGTCATCTTACCAATTAAGACTGGCATAAAGATTGGTAGCTTTTTTTGTGTCCTACATTATCAGAGAAAGACTCACAAAAATAAAGCCATATCTGGAAAATGGAGCAATCTTTTTTGTTGCTTATCATTGTATATTATTGATTTTGATATTGCATAAAAATAATTTTAACGTACTACTGATTTGATTGAATCACTTGCATGACAATATCCAATAATAATAATGTGATGTGTTAGCATGTCATTGTCTCATGAACTAAATGTGTGTGTGTGTATAATTTTTGATTTAAATTCTAAAAATAAAGTTCGAGTAACAGCATTGTCAGATCAAATGATATATACTAAAGACATTTTCACATCTACAAGAAGTCAATAAAGTACACTAAACCCAAAAATTATATTTTGGACCAAAATATATTTTATAGTATATAAAATAGTATAAATCAAAAATCCAGCACAAATATGTAAATTTGAGATTTTTGGGTGAATGTTCCAAATTTATTTCAGCATTATTCATTAGGTGATAGGGTTGGTTTGTTGGATTTGTGGCTCAGAATTAACAACGTGATGATATCACTATTTCTGGATCGAAGAAAAGATTTTGTTTGTATTTTTCAAATATTAAAATTTGTCCAAGCTCCAATTCCTTGCAACAAACAATCATGCACATAAATAAAAGAAAAAACTAGCAGCATCCACACTCCAAATACTAAATTATAAATAAGTTTTGATTATATATATAATCTATCCACATAATGCATAAAAAATAAATCACATCAATGAACATATTGAACACACATATTATAATTTAAACACAATCACATCAATAAATATATTACAATATTCAAACCATTGTGGGGAGGAGAGAGAGAGAGAGAGAGAGAGAGAGAAATTTTGTGCCTTAGCTTCTAAAACTCAAAACTAGAAAAATAAAATGCTAGAAACGCATACTTCATAGAAAAATGCCACCATGTAAAAAAACTATAAGCATCCCTAACAATTTTTTTCATGCATAGGATCTATTATGCATGTTTGTTTTTTTAAGGACCAGATAAAGGCACTCCGCCATCTAAGAAGGCACCACGCATGCTCTTTTTATGAAAATGAGAATGTTCTCATTTTCACAAAGTTTTAAAAACATTTTTTGTAAATTTAAAAGAAACTAAACATGAGATTTTATCCCATTCACGTGTATATAAATTTATATGTAGTTTCAAAATATATATGTTAAACCATATACATATATGTGTTATATGATTTAAACATATATATATATATATATATCTGTGTATGTGTGTAGTATATAATTTTAAACTATATATTTAAAACTATATACATATATGTTATATATTTACAACTTAAATATATATGTTTGAAACTTATACATGTTATATTCAGTTATATATAGTTATATATATATATATATCACTCATGAAATCACAATTAATTATAAATGATTACTAATTAGGAATCTTATCAATTAATAATTATTGTTATTTTGCTAATTGAATTAATTAGTAACTAATTTGTGAGATTCTAACTAGACCTTAGAAATAATTTTTTTATTGTGTTATATCAGGCCTTTCGGTCATATGGTACTAATTTGTAATTTGAAAAGATGTGGTAGTTTTGTTATCTTGTACTTTTGGAAAATTTTGTATTGAACAAGTAGTGCTCCAACAAAACTCATTTTGCTTAGATTATGTTTTTTCTATAAAATTAACCAACAGCTTCAAATTTAGTTATTATCCATTAAGGATTTGCTACAAATTTCACTAATTTTTTAGATCCGTAATACTTGTGCCTCTTCTAACTTTATTCTTGCTGCTTGTAAATAAGTTATCACTAAGTGTTTATTTTAGAAATCTAAATACTGCCATTTGTTTTCTTTTTCAATTGTTGCTTGTAGTGAGCTCCCTTATAAAACTAAAATCTATCATAAACCACTATTTGTTCTTCTCTTTCAAATGGAGTTGGTAGGCCAGGAGTTGAAACTTGAGGATAGATTTAAGTATTGATAGCATATGTTGCAAGGGTTGCTACATGAGGTTTTTTATCACTAAAGATTAAGGACTGGAGGTTTTATCCCCTCAAATAAAAGACTATTAAACTTATACCAGTTAGCATGAAATTGAAATCTACCAAAATTGTCAGGGCAAAAAATTTTAAGTATTGGTCATTGGATTTGTCAAACAAGCATGATTTAATAGTAACCATATTCACATTATCAAGGCATCATAACAAAAGTTAGAGTGCTCCAATTGAAACTCCTTAATAATTAAAGGAGAATCATTATATATTTATTTGTCTTTGTTTTATATTTATTTTATTATATAATTGTAACTATTGGAGAATATAATTTAGTTTGATGTGATGTCTCAAATAATATACATATTATTTTATCTTATCAATCAGTTTTTCTTAATTAATTATGCATTCAATCATTAAAATAAGGTTGTTGATTCTTTATAAGAAACTAGTTAAATGTATTTTTTTTTTTGATGAGATCTCATTAATTTTAGCAAGATTTGTATCAATTAGTATTAGAAATGAAATCTTAGTCTTTCTATTTTACTTTTTGAAAATATTTGGATATTTTTATTTCTCAACTCTAAATTAGAATTAGTTAAGATTGATTAAATTCTTCATATGGTACAAAAAAGACAATCCAAAATTGATTGAATATAGTTTATTATTTACTGATAGTCTCTTTTTGAATATTGTTTGTCTATAATTTAAATTTGTATCTAGATTCATTTAAAGCATCATTAATATATTGATTCTAATGATAAATTTAAAGTTAAATGTATTTGTTTGTGATAATTGCCTATATGATTGATCAATATGTAAGTTTGTCGTATACATGATGCATCTATTTTAGGGTTGATAAGTGGAGATTGGGTTGGGTTTGAAAAAAATTAAAAAAAAATTAAAATTTGTATTGTCTTGTTTCATTTATCTCAAATTCTAATCACTCAATAAATTTGTAGAATCAATCAAATCTCACTTTTTTATTCATTTATTTTTGATAAGAGCTTTATTGAGTTTAACCATATCTATAAAAGTTCTCAACAAGTTATTGATCCAAAATTGTCTAGTGGTAGCTATGATGAGAAAAATAAAGTATGTGACACAGTGAAGAATTGCCATTTAGAGCAATCATAAAATACTCCAAGGAGAGAATTTAGCCTATAGAAAATTTTAATAATTAATAGTACAAGGATTCAAATATTATTTTCAAAGAATATATTGATGTTATGATTTTATGGACATGTTAAATATATTAAAGATATATTGACAAATATTTTTATCAAGGATAGACATTTTTGTTTTGATGGATATATCAATATTTGAAATTTATGAATATTTATGAGATATTGATGAATATATCAAAAATTTTTATCACTAATTATTACAAGAACTATGTGAGATATGATGAAGAAAAAGATGAACAAGCTTTCATATTCAATCATGGAAGATGTGGATACTTTAGAGAGCAGAGAAAACATGAAGATAATAACCTAAGTATCAAGATGAATTATCCATTCCAAGGTAAACTCAAAAACTTATCTTGAATGGGGAAAAAAGACTAAGTTGATTTTTGATTATCATAATAATTCTAACATAAAGAAAGTGAATCTAGAAGCAATTACATTCATTAAATATGTTATTGTTTAGTGGAATCAATTTGTGATTACTAGAAGATGAAATGAAAAATTTTCAGTTGAGACATGGGAGGAGTTGAAATCAGTAATAAGAAAAGGTTTGTTCCAAGTCATTAATATTGCGACTTGCATAAGAAATGATAAAGCTCGACACAAGAGAGCAAAATTATCATAAAGAAATATAGATTTTTATGATTTGAGCTAATGTCGTTGAAGATTTAGAGACTATCTTGGCTAAATTTCTTGTAATACTCATTATGTAGAAATGGATGATATGATGCATATGGTAAACAAAAAATTAACACCAACTCAAGGCAAAGGGGAAACCATGGCTAATTCATAGCTCGGGATAATCATCTAAAAAATTAATTAGAAAAATAAATAGATCATAAATAACTAATTAGAAGGGAAGTCCAAAAACCGACTTCACCGACCATGATTCTCAAAGTAAGATCAAAACTTCTACCACTTGAAATCATGATATCAAATACTTCAAATTTCTTGGAAGAGGTCATATAGTAAGTTAATGTCCAAAAAAGAGGACAATGGGAAAAATAGATTACATGCTATGTGTCATGTGAAAGGTAAGGTATGTAGCATGATTACTGATGATGAGAGTTGTACAAATATCACAAGCATAATATTGATACCAAAATTATGGTTACCAACTATGAAACACCAACAATCATATAAGTTACGCCAGTTAAATGATAATCATGAAATAAAGGTGAATAGACAAGTAGTTGTACCTTTTCAAATTGAGAAGTGTGTAGATGAGGTATTATGTGATGTGGTATCTATGCAAGCAGCACACCTTAAAATAGGCAAACCATGGTAGTTTGATAGGTGAGTAAAGCATGATAGACTCACCAATAATTATTATTTTTAATGTACAAGAAGAGTTATTATTCTTGTATCATTAACTCTTGCTCACGTGTTTGAGGATCAAGTGAGAATAGAAAGAAATAGTGCTTAAAAAGATTATGCAAGAGAAAACAAAAGTGAGAGACAAAAAGTTTGGTTAGAAAAAAAATGGGAAGATAAAGAGTGAGTAAAAAGGTGAGAGGAGCTATATTTGAAAAGAGAAAATTAGAGAAACTACAAAAGAATTATTATGCAAAAATGAGTGAGATAAAAACAACATAATATTATAATAAGTCAATGATTTTTTTTATGTATAAAAAGGCTTTATTAAGTACTACTGATTGTAACAAAACCTTGCCAAGCTCTATTACTTTTCTTTTATATAAATATAAAGTATTCTTTCTTGTTTAAACACCATCAGGACTATCTTCAATATGAGGCATTGAGCATTAAATTGACATTATTCTAGCAGATGATATTTTTAATTAGCTTGCATGTAGGAGTAATCCAGAGGAAACAAATGAATTTGGAAGACATGCTAGTAAATTTGGAAAATTGCCATATTAGGAAAAACATGAGTCCATGTGTTGATCACTTATTACTAGCTCTAAAAGAAATAGGTTTTTGTGAAAGAGTATTTAACAAAATAACTATAAAGTAATGACATATCATCCAACGACTAGATGATATACTAGATAAAAAAAATGGTGTTTGTATATTTTTCTAAAATTAATGTTAAAAGTGAATACCATTAATTTCGAATAACAGAAGGTTAAGAATAGAAAACAACATTCAAAACAAAATGTTGTTTGTATGAGTGATTAGTTATGCCATTTGGACTAACTAATAAATCTAGTATTTTCTTGAGGTTCATAAATCATATTTTCTGAGCCTTCATTAGCAAGTTTGTGGTAATATATTTTGATGATTTCTTGATTTATACTAATAATCAAGATAGTCATCTTGAGCAGATCAAACTTGTCTTAGATACTTTAAGTAAAGAAAATTATTTGCTAACTTTCATAAGTGTATCTTTTGCATGGATAAGCTTATATTTTTAGGTGCTCAAGGGATAGAAGTAGAAAAAAAAATAAAAACAATTGAAGAATAACCAATACCAACATCCATAACTATTATAAGGAGTTTTCATAGCTTAGCAATAATTTAGAGAAGATTTGTGAAAAAATTTAGTAGCATTACTACACTTCTAATTGAAATAATAAAGGACATGAAGTTCAAGTGTGAAGATGAACAAAAAAAATATTAAGGTAGTTTAAGGAGAAATTAACATATGTTCCCTAATTTGTCTCATGATCTCATCTAATTTTGTTAAAATTTTTGAAATAAAATGTGATCCTTTGAGAATTAGTATCTGAGTGATATTAATACAAGAATCTAGATTAGTTGCAATTTTTAGTGAGAAGTTAAGTGGAGCAGCATTAAATTACCCAAGGAAATGTATGCATTGATGAGAGTTTTGAAGACATGACAACACTACCATGAGCCCAAAAAATTTGTGATCCATATGGATCATGAATCTTTGAAGTACTTGAAGAGGCAACACAAACTAAACAAATGTCATGTCAAGTGGATAGAGTTTATTAAAATATTTTCTTACATCATTTAGTACAAGCAATGAAAGGAGAACATAGTTGATGATCCTATATCCCACATGTGTGTTTTACTATCTACTATAGCTAGAGTCAAAACTTTTAGCATTTGAACATATCAAAAAGTTATGTCATTGAAATTTATTTTTCCAAAATATTCAAAACTTGTGAGAAAGTTGTAGTGATCAAGTTCTTAAAGTTTAATGGATTTTTATTTAGAGAGAACAAATTATGTATTCCTATATGTTCACTATGTGAGTTACTTGTGAGGGAAGCAAATTGGCTATTAATGGATCATTTTAGAATAACTAAAGACTAAATATTTTGAAAGATTACTTCATTTGGCCCCTTATGAAATATGATGTGAATAAAAATTGTGAGAAATGTCTAAACTATAAAAAAGCTAACTGTAAGACATATATGCAAGGCCTAGATACCACTTTTCCCATACCAAACAAACATGGGTTGACTTATCTATTAATTTTATTTTGGGTTTGCCTAGGTCTAAGAATAAAAATAATTCAATTTTTGTGGTATAGATAGATTTTCCAAGATGACATATTTAATATTTTATCATAAAACTGATGATGGATCATACACATATAATCTATTTTTCAAAAAAAATATACTATTGCATAGTATGCCTAAGCATTTTGTTTCAGATAAAAACAATAAGTTTCTAATCTATTTTTTGAATACTTTATGGGGAACTATGCTATGCTATATCATTCGTAAGAACATAAAACTCGAATGGAATGTTTACCACATGTTGAATTTAAATATAATTGAAGTATCTATTCTTCTACTAATTTCTCATATTTTGAAGTTGTTTGTGGTTTTATATCTAATACCGCTTGATTTGACTCCAGTACATATGAGTGAACATGCGAATATGAATGTAAAAGAAAAGTTGAATTAGTTAAACAAATTCATGAAAGACTATGGCCAACATAGAGAGGAAAAATGACCAGTATGTTTAACAAGCTAATAAAGGCCATAAAAAACTTGTATTTGAACCAGAAATTTAGGTTTGACTACACATGAGGAAGCGAGGGTTTCTTTTTGAGAGATGGTCTAAGAAGCTTCCGAGGGGAGATGGATGATTCCAAGTTTTTGAATGAATCAATGAAAATGCTCACAAACTAGATCTCCATGGTGAGTATAGTATTAGTTCTATCTTTAATATTTTTGATTTATCTCTTTTTAATATATGTAATGATTTGAGGACACCTTTTTTTAGAAGGGGAATATGATGTAGACATGGACTTTTGCTAAACCAAAACTTAGTTAGGGAGGCATCTGTTTGACATGTCACATACTAATTTTATAGGCTAATTTTGGGAGTATATATTGATATGTTTGTGCATATTTGATTGTATATTGATTAGATTTCACTGATTTTTATAAGGGGATACAATGAATATTAGTGAAATTTTAT
Source organism: Sapria himalayana (assembly GCA_029783825.1). Lineage (NCBI taxonomy): Eukaryota > Viridiplantae > Streptophyta > Magnoliopsida > Malpighiales > Rafflesiaceae > Sapria > Sapria himalayana. Next base: position 151,215 of record JAREIK010000781.1, on the reverse strand, counting down.
ATTTTTAGAGTGAAATTGATAAAGTTTGTGAAGCAAAGGTATGGAGGAGAGCAGGGTGATGGAGAGTCATGACATTTAAAATAACATGACTTGGTTACACTTTTTTTTTTGATAAGTAAAAAACTGCACTATCAAAATCTTTATAATCTATGGCATAGGTAGCAACTTGTGCTCCTTGTAAAAAACAATATACAACTCTACTTTGATTTTCTTAACTATAAAATCTGCATTGGAGGCTTTTGCTTCATAATATCGTCTGTTCCTCTCCATCCAAATGTGATAAATAACCGCAGAAAATGTAGCTTTCCGAAGATTATTCTTCATTGTGTTGGCTTTATACATCCTTTTTAAGACTCGGAGTCCCATTGAGAAGGTGAAAATATCACCTTCAATCGAGGCCCATACTTGCAGCGATTCAAAACATGACTTGGTTACACCTTTCACTATCTGATGGAGAAGTCATGACATCTGTTTGACATGTCACATACTAATTTTATAGTCACGACATCATTTCTAGGCCATAACTCAACAAAACTAATAATAAAAATTACTAAAAGTCATGACTTTACCATTGAGTTGACAAAATATTTTCACTTGTACAACACAATCTTCAAGGTCAAATTATTTTCTTAGAGTTATAGCCACACTAGCTCTAAAATACTTAATGATTATTATTATTTTTATGTCATGGTAACCAATAACCATATTAATATAATTAGTAATAGTGATTTCTACTATTGCAACTTTTTTGATATAGAATCAAAATTAAGTATTTCGAGTCATGACAATACTCTTCCATCATGACTTTGTGTTCTAAGGAGTAGTTACTCTTGTGATGACTTTTCTAGCACTGCAACATTGTGCTTTTGTGGGTGTTTGGTATGCTAAATACTGAATATTCTATTTTATTTAGTAGATATTTTTGATATGTTAACACAAAATATGCTTTATATAGAATGATTTTATGGAATTATAGTTTTGATGGATTATGGTGGTGAATATTATTAAAATTAGTAGGCTTTTGGATGAAAATAGTGAATTGGTGGAATGATTAATCCCATAGACTTGTTTTGGCATCTATTATAGGTCAAAACTTCACATATTTAGACGTGAAAATCTTCATACTATATGCATCTATCATCTCTTTGTCACTCCAATTTTTCTAGAGACTAAGAATAGTCCCTTCAAACTGGGTCATGAAATACTATTTCACTCATTATAGGTCAGAACCATAGCTAAGTTACTGCTTCTAGAGTCAGCTTCACTCCTCTTTTACTTGCACTACTTGCCATTTATATTTTCCTTCCCCATCTAGGATCCCCAAACAAATATTATATAAAATTAAAAGATTAGATTGTTAATATTTTAGAGGACCAAAGATATCAAAATGAACAATCAATATCAAATAAGTTCAAATCAAACCACTAAAAATGAAGCACATGGGATGAGGAAGAAGAGAGAGGGACCACCATTGCTAGTGAATCGACTTCAACATCTATTTTGAAGATGACAAATCAAGCATGAAAATAAAGCTAGCCATTTTGATTATTAATAATGCGATTAAAAAAGAGAGACAGACCACCTTGGGAATGAGTGTCAAGGTTTTTCATAAATAAACAAATGAATTTGATTATCCAAACAAGAATGCCAACTGGGTTTAGACACCCAAAAGCCATAAGATGAAACTTAAGATATATTCTATTCCTATGGGTGGTTATGATGATAATGACTTACATTGTTATCTATTAAAAATTTTGACGAATGATCAAGAAATAAGGATCCCATAGAGAAAAATAAAAAAGACTTGAGGAATGACTACTCTAACTAATGGAGTTTACAAAACAACTCAAAATCATTTCAAAGCACATGAAAATATTAAAATGAGTTGTACCCATGAACTAGAAGCTCAACCTACAACATCTCTTTGTCACTCTAATTATTCTAGGGACTAAGAGTGTCTCATTCAATTTGGGTCATGGAAATATATTTCACTCATTTGAAGTTAGAACCATAGCCAAGTTACTAAGTCTAGAGTCTACTTAACTTCTATTTTACTTGCACTACTTGCCTATTGTTATCTGCCTTCCCCGCCTAGGATCCCCAAACAAATAGTGGACAAACTTAAAAGATTAGATTGTTAATATTATAGAGGATCAAAGATATCAACTGAATAATCAATATCAAAGAAAGAATTTCAAAGAAAACTAATCGAAATGAAGCACTTGAAATTAGGAAGGAGATGGACCACTATTGCAAGTGGATAAACTTCATCATCTATTTTGAAGATGACACCATCAACCATGAAAATAGAGCTAGCCAAGTCAGCTCTAACATGGATGAAAGACCTGTTAGAGATAGAGACTTCGTGCCTACTTTGCATCAAAGAGCATTGTAAATTTTGTACTAGAAGAGCGATGATCATTTCCAATAATGAATAATTTGTGAAGATACAAGCTCCTACACTTTCATTCCTTTATTAAGATTTGTTTGGTGGAGTGTGCTTCTTTAGAGATGAATGATTCACCTTCCTCTTTCGACTCATCATGTATCTCAACCTTTTTTCTCTTTATTCTTTCTTCTACCAGCAACTCTGCTTCATCTAGAGCTGATAGTTCTCCCTACGAGTTAGTCTTTATTGGAGGTTCCAGGTAAACCTCTTCCTTTTATTACTTGATTTCTTATAAGCTCTCCATCAGGTTGGGAAACAAATTTTAGGTTCTCAGCCATTTTGGATTTCATGATGGAAATAGAGATGACATGATTTTCAATTCGAATGACTCTTAAAAGAAATGAATTTGTTGGGTTGGAAATAGAAGAAGTAGAAATAGAATTGTTGAAGGGTTTTTTAAATTGAAGTTCACATGTTTGGCTTAGAAATTGAGTACGCATGTCACGACACTAATCTTGGTGGACAATGAAATTTATGTGCGTGTGTCATTACTTTAATTTATGTGGCTCAAAATTTAAGTGTGTCATGATTTTATTTCAACCCAAAAATTTATTATTATTCTCTCTCTCAATCTCTCTCTCTATAAATATATGATAAGCCTTGTATTTCAAAATACATCATTCAATCAATTATTTAATGTCACAACACACCTAAGTTTATCACGACTTAAAGTAATTTTTAAGAGCTAACTTTTGTTTGTCACAATTTGCTTTCGTTACTTCTTCAAAAATTACAAAATATTTGTCAGGTGGTGATATTTTTTATTTTGGTCACAATATAAGTTTCTTTTATTTTTTATTTAAAATACTTTATCTAATCTATCAAAAGAACATTAATTTTTATTGTGACAATTAACTATTTTGACATCTAAAAATGGTGTCGCAACTAAATTTGTGTTGTGGCATGAGTTTGTCTTGTTTAAAATTTTCAATCATTGTTGTGACTTTAGAAACTATGTTGCAACCAAAGCTAAATCTCATTTCTCAATTTCCTACCATGACCTATGCTAATTTGTCATGATAAATACAAAAAATATCATTTTTTGGTTTATTAATCAAACCATGCAATTTTTATAAGGATTTGCATGCTCTTTCTTAATATTTCGTCCACTAAACTTTAAATGAAGCATCTTTTATTTTGTAATGATTATCCTTAATCCTGTAAAATTCTACAAATTCTCATCGAGAAAAACATAAAAAATAAATTCTAAACAATGAAAAAAAAAGAAATGAAATAAGAGAAACATATAAATTTAAACACTCAAACCAGACTCATATGGGTTGACTCTCATAAGCTGCTCAGTTTTTAGTCCTTAGTTGGACTTTGCTGGCTACTACTTCTTGATTCGACACTCATTCTCTCTATAGAAATGCTCTCTCATCTAAACTCATTTTCTGCTAAGGTAGTGCTCGAGTCTTTGACAATTCACCTTAAACTTTTCTTCAGCACTAGTTCTCACTATTATTATCCCAAATATCATAATTGTTACTACTGTATATAGACTACTCCATTTTAACTTCACCTTTCCTAGAAAGAGTTTTAACCTAGAGTTAAAAAGTAGTACTTGCTCTCCTACCTTAAATTCTCTCCTCAAGAAGCCTTATTCATGTATTTTTTTTGTTTTATCCTTGTATATTTTAGCACTCTCATAAGCTTCATTTCTCAACTCTTCCAGCTCATTTATATGGAGTAATCTCTCTTCTTTAGTAACCTTGAAGTCAAAATTACATTATTTGATGGTCCACTTTACCTTGTATTTTAATTCTAGAGGTAGGTAACAAGTTTTTTCATAGACAAATCAGTATGGCGACACTCTAATAGGAGCCTTAAATGCAATTATATAAACCCATTGTACATCATTCAGCCTTAAAGATCAATCTTTTTTACTAGAGCTCATAGTTTTTTTCTAGAATCTTTTTGATTTCCCTATTGGAAATTTCTACTTGATCATCAGTCTGAAAAAGATATAGCAAACTTAATATATGTTTAATCCCATATATACTCATTAGTTTTTTAAAAACTTTGTTGGTAAAATGAATTCATCTCTCACTTATGACAATTCTAGGTGTTCCTACTCAAAATATTATTTTGAATGAATCCCACCACTATATTATCATCATTCCTTGGAAAAAAATGACATCTACCTAATTTGACACATAATCAATACCTAGGAGTATGTGTATACATTTCAATAGGAAGGTGAAAAATATTTCATGAAATCTATACCCCATACATCAAAAATTTGCTCCACTAATATGCCTTATAGAAGCATTTCATTCCTTTTGCCGACATTCTCTATTATTTGGCATTGAATACATAATTTGATCAATTCCAAGCAATCCTTAAAGATAGTAGGCAAGTATAAAACTTGATTAGAGGATTTTATAAGCTGTTTTATCTCCTAAAAATATCCTCATATAGTGATGTATGATATTCTTTCAATATACTTCCTTGTTCTTTTTCTAGCACACACCTTTTAATAATCATATCAATTCTTATTTTAAATAATAGGGGGTCATCCCACATGTAGTATCTATTATCGGTTCTTAGCTTTTTCTTCTACTAGTTGTTGAATTCTAGTGGTACTTCAAAAGCTAAGTAATTCACTATATCATCAAATTAGTGTATCTATAATTATAGAAAAAATAACTATTCATTTGGAAAGTTTTCAATAACTATTTATTTGTCTTTATTCCTAGTAGTTGGCTCCATTATTAACAAGTAATTAACTATCTTATTGTCACAACCTTTTTTATATTTGATTTCAATATTTAATCTTGTAGTAAAAGTACCCATCTGATCAATCTTCACTTATCTTCCTTCTTTACCATTAAAAATTAAATTTCTACATGATCAATATGAATGATAACATGGTTGCTCAGAATATAAGGCCTAAATTTTTCACATACAAATGCCATAGCCAGCATCTCCTTTTTAGTAGTGGAATACTTTTTATAAGCTTCATTGAAAGTTTTGCTATCATAGTAGATGATCCCAAATATTATGTCTCTTATTTGTCCCATTATGGCTCTCCTTAAAAAATCACTAGCATTACACATGATTTCTAATGCATCATTCTAGTCTGGTGTGATCATGATTAGAGCTTCCATTAGTTTGGTTCTGAAGTCTTAAAATATAGTCTAGTAGGACTCATCAAAATTGAACCTTGTGTTCTTTTCCTACAATCTGCATGATGGTCTAGATATTTTTAAAAAGTCCTTGATAAATCTTCTATAAATTTAGCATGCCATAAGAAACTACTAATTTCCTTGACTATCATGGGAGGTACAAAAGTTTTGATTATGAAAATTTTTGTTTGATCCACTTCTAAACCAGATATAGAAATTTTATACCCTAGGATAATGCCTTCTGTTATCTAGAAATGGCATTTCTCCCAATTCAAAGCTAAATTTGTGTATATACATCTTTGAAGTACTATTTCCAAATTTGGTAGGCAATGATCAAAATTGGATCCATACACTATGATGTCATCCATGAATATTTTTATCACCTTCTCCATCAAGTATGAAAATATTGACATCATAAACATTTGAAATATGGTAGGAACATTCTATAACTTGATTAACTTCCTTCTAAAAGAAAAGGTACCATAATGGCATATAAATATAGTTTTCTCCTAATCCTCAGGTTCAATGATAATTTGATTATATCCTAAATATCAATCAATAAAATATAGATGAGGATGTCCTACAAGCATATGCCTATCCAACATCTGATCAATGAAAGATAGTGGAAAGTGATCTTTCCTGGTTGCTGAGTTTAATTTTCTATAATCTAGGAACATCCTCTATCTTGTTATAGTACTTGTAAAAATTATCTCATTTTTTCATTCATGGTCATAGTAAATATACCCTTCTTAGGAACCATACAAACTGGGCCCACCCAAGGGATGTCCGATATTGCTTATATAAATCCAGTATTCAACCACTTTAGAACTTCATTTATGACAACTTCATTATAGGATTTAGTTTTCTTTGATGCTCTATTGAAGCCTTTGCATTATCCTCCAATATTATTATATGTATATAAATTAATGGACCGATGTCCTTCAAATCTTCTATTAACTAAGCGATAAATTCTTTATATTTCTTTAACACCTTCAGCAGCATTCGTTCTTCAATATCAATCAGTGTAGTAAAAATAATCATAGATTTAGCTCTTTCTAAATCTTAAAGCATATTTAAAATAGTTTGGAAATTCTATTAACCGAAGCCCTTCTACACTCATCCCCTGTTGAGTTGCTTTTCTTTCACTACTACATGAATTTTCACTTCTTTGTTCATTTAGATTCAAAATAGTTTTTATATACTTGAAACTAGAAGCCACAAAATCAACATCAACATCTTTAGGATATGTGAGTTTCATCTCATTTTTATTGATTGAAAATGAAACATTACAATCTTTTTCTAGTTAATAACTAGTGGGACTAATATTTTCTTCTAACGTGTTATTATGAATATCAATATCTATTGGATCAAGGCTATTGTCAAGATTGAAGTGAAATACCTTAATTCCAACCCTGAGGGTAAGCACTCCCTTCTGCACATTTGTCAAGGCATCTCAAGTTGCAAGGAATGGTCTTCTCAGCAACAATATAACTAAGTGAGTGTTCTTCTATGTTCAGCATAATAAAATCCACTAGAAAAATAAACTTTCCCACTTTTACAACTACATCTTACAAGATTCCTTAAAGTTTAGCCATGTTCTCTCTATCATTTGTAGGATGAAAGAAGTGAGAAATTTCTTCCAAACTTAACTTATTAACCAAAGACAAATGCATCTGATTAATGTTATCACCTGAGCCATAAAGAGCTTTCTTGAATTCACCATCCATAATAGTGCATGGAATGGTGAACCTTCTTGGATCTATTATTTTCTTTGTTAATCTTCTCTGGATAACCGCACTACATATGGTGGTCAATTTCACCACTCCATCTTAAGTACTTTTTTTCTTTTTAATTTGGATGTATTTTTGAAACTTGGCATAGAGTAGCATCGTGCTACTTTTTTTTGGAAAAGGTAAGCAAATTTCCACCTTCTTGAAGATCTTCAAAAACTTAGAGAATTACTATTCTACTTTAGTCCTTTTTAGTCTAGGAGGAAATAGAATTTCATTCCTAGGTATCTGGGTTTTTTTTTTGAGGGTTCATAGTTCCTTCTTCATCATGTTGTTACTACACCGATCTTTCAGTTTCTTTAGTAGTATTCTCTAAAACTTTTTATTTCCACCTTCATCTGATTTTGGGTTCTTCAATTCCTTCCTACTTCTTAATTGCACAACCATGTAGTCTCTTAGATTCTTCTTGGTACCACTTGAAAAGGTATCTTCATTCTAACCTTGCTAAGTTAAGGTTAACTTTTTTATTTGAGTCTCTAGATTTTTTAGGAAAGCACTTGTGTTAGCTTGAAACATTTGTGTTTAATTTTGAAGCTTCTAATTTAATTTAGTTTATGTTCATGGAGGCTCAGCATCCTCATATTATCCCACATAAACTATAATATTTATTCTTAAAATGATTGAGTCTTCTTTTGACTCCGATGATCAATCTTACTTTCTCCTTGTAGTTTTAGTTATTGGAACCTTGGTAAGACATACCCTTGCTAATAATATTAATAATACCTTGTGCCATGTTTTTTTCTACCATAAGAAAAGTTCTTATAATTTCAAAATGCTTGTGTATAGTTTGTTGATAGATTAGTGTTTAGCTTGAAATAATAATTTATTATATTTATTCAAGTAGTTTGCCTCCACCATAAGAAGAGTTTTCATAATTTCTATATGTTAGTGTATAGTGTGTTGGCTAATTGGTGTTGGACATTAAAATAATAATTTGGTTGTTCATTTAGGTAATTTGCCTCCACTACATATAACTTTCTTGTTGGCCTTGAACAGAGCTTACATTCTCATTATCTTTCCACTATTCTAATTTTATTAGTAGAGTGTATCCTTCTTTCTTATTTGTCCAACCTATTCATAAGTGCATCAATCTTGATCTGTCATCATGGTGAGTTCTTTATCATCCTACTCCCATATACTCTGCTATTAGTGTGTTAATTCAAATGGAACTCTTGTTGCATCTAGCAAGATCTTTGATATATATTACTTTCCTCTGTACTTCTCTTAAAAGTTCCACAATAGATTACACTGATTAACCTATTGTGAGACTATCTATTATTAAAGATCAACCAAACATAATTATTTGATATGTATCAATTAGTGGAGAATTTCAATAGGCAAGTCACAATTTAGTCCAATGAGAAAGTTTTATGAACTTGAATAAGATAGGAAGGCTTGGATATTAGGAGACTAAGATATTCAAAGATTATGAATATCCTTTCACTAATGATTTTACTTTACAATTAGGTGGAGATAAAATAAAACAAGCTTTTTTGGGCCAGTGAACAGATATAGTTATTTCATTATGAAACCAATGCTCGTTGGAAGTTGGGAAGTAAACCAAAATTCTCACTTGATAAGACATTTTTTTGAATTAATCAGTTAGGACTCTTTTAATATATAGAAAAATAAATAATCCGCATAAACAACATTATAACTAACTTAAGAAACGCCTGGGAGTTTATAAAAAGGTACCAATAATAATGAAATTCAAGCAACAGTAACATTGAGTAGGGGAACATGAAATGGTGCCAATAATAATTAACTTATATGTTTAACATGAGATTAATTAATAATTAAACATGAAAGGTATAAGAAATTTATAAGTGCCAATCATTAAAAGGTAAACATATGTGACGTTAATAACTTATTCACAAACAATGAAATATCATGCAAGAAATACTATAAAGAAAAAAATATAGATTCAATTAAAATGATAAGGAAGATACGTATATGTTAGATAATATGATTGCATTTTTACATTATAAATTTGTAGTTAGCTATTTCTTTTGTAATGGCACAACAATTTTTATTTGGAGCACCATAGTTGCAATTGTGTCTCATCAAGATCAACCGCGGGATATTTTGAATATGTGGTATTTCATAAATGTTATTTGAATAAACAAAATGTATATGCATATATGTGTGTGTGTGTGTGTGTGTGGGTGGGTGGGTGTATATCTATATGTAATATTCATAATGTTTTGGTTTGATTTTTATAAATTTTAAAAAAATATAACCCAGAAACTCAAATATTTATATTTTGGGTCAAAAGAATCATAAATTCAATTTAAACATTGTAGCTCTCAATTAAAAAACAAGAGTTTTAGTAAATTTAAAAACCATGAACAAATTAAAAATTGAGAGATTTATGTTTCGATACATATATATATATATATATGTGTGTGTGTGTGTGTGTGTTTGTTTGTATTTGAGTGTGTGTTTATGTGTGTGAGTGTGTGTTTATGTGTGTGAGTGTGTTTGTTTGTGTGTGAGTGTGTGTTTATGTATGTGTGTGTTTGTATATGTGTGTGTGTGTTTATGGGTGTGTGTGTTTATGGGTGTGTGTGTTTATGGGTGTGTGTGTTTATGGGTGTGTGTGTTTATGGGTGTGTGTGTGTTTATGGGTGTGTGTGTGTTTATGGGTGTGTGTGTTTATGGGTGTGTGTGTTTATGGGTGTGTGTGTTTATGGGTGTGTGTGTTTATGGGTGTGTGTGTTTATGGGTGTGTGTGTGTTTATGGGTATGTGTGTATGTGTCTATATATCCGGCGGTTGATGAGACACAATTGCAACTCTCCTGTTTGTATAAATGGTGCTCCAGGTAAAAGTTGGTGTGCCCACACTTTTGTTTATATTATAAAAGGAATATCTAACTTCCTAATTAACATGTAAAAAAACTAGTCAAATTGGATAGATCATATGCTTCTTTCTCATCTCCATTACCTGATTTTGTTATACTATATCTTATATAATATTTCTTGCATATTAATTCTTTGCTTGTGAATAAGTTATTAATGCGGCACCTCATGCCTTTTCTAATTTCTACCACTTAATGCAAATAGGCTTATCCTTGCTTGGAAAAATTAATTTTGTTTCATATGTTTGAAATTTTAATTTGATTACCAACTTGTAGCCCTTCTTTTAGCCTTTATTTTTTAATTGTGTTTTTGCTAAATAAGCATATACTCATAATTTTATTACTAAGGTTTGGATTGGTGATAACAATAATGAATATCATGCTATGATTCAACTGCCTTTTAAAATGCTAGAAGAGCAGAATTACTTGGCCCAATTTTTTATATATTTTTTACAATATATAATATAATTTCAATCCTACAAGGAGTGGATGATGATTAATATAATTATTTATACAAGTTGTATCTCATTATTACATGTGAACTAAGTACATGGTTGTATTTTATTATATGTGGAGAATAATTATCCAACATGTCATTTCAACTAGAGTAGTTGTTGAATAATAGTTGATTGATTGAATAGGCTACATGATCCTTATATGATTAAGATTTGGATAAAATATCCACTTTAATAGATTTTGAGACTTTGCTTCATTCCAAAAAATAGATATAATAAAGGTGTCAATAGGGTCGTGCTGTGCTAGCCTGGCATGGTTTTGTGTGATCATGCCCTGCAAGGCCCCATGGCCCGAATTGCTGCGTTCAGCCTGATTTGGGTCAGGCTAAGCCCCTAATTTTTTTTAAAAAAATTTGATTTCAGTGTCTTTGTGCCGCCATCGCTCTTTTGGGGCTCAACTAGCCTTGCCCATTGGGCATCAGTTTGCTGTTACCATGCAAAGTGTGTGGTCATGCTTGCTGTGTCCCTGTGCCAGGCCCTTGTGCTGTGCCTAGCACAGCATGTGGGCTGAATTTTCTCGGCCCAGCATAGCACCACTGATGCCAAGGTGCCTTGGCACGGGCCCGAGCATAGCATTGTAGCATGTCATGTTGCGCCAGGCACGACAGAATTGTGTTGTGACTTGGGCTTGGCCGGCTCATTTGACACTTATATATCAATACAAAATTATAGCATTGATATATTTCTTTCCTTGATTAATTATGTATCACAATGACCCTCAAAAGGCTGTTGGCCACTATTTATTCAATAAAAATGAGCCATGCCCTAAAGATTCAATTTAAAATAAATGATAATATACATACATATATATATATATATATTTATTTATTTATCTACATATATTTATCTATATTTATATGTTTGCATTTATTTTGTTTTTTGTATATAAATATTTCGATTGGTTACACTTCAGATAAAAACTGTGAGATCAATTAGTCTATTGTGGGTTTTACAGGTATAGGGCATGATTTTGAATCTCACCAATGTCCATTTAATTGATTTACATGATTTCTTGATTTCTAGTACCAGTTTTCCAATTAATAAAATTTTATTTTATTTTATTTTATTTTGGAAAACAGAACCGGATTGATAAATATCAGTATGCCAAACTTAATTATTTTCGAATGTGGCGTGTTTTTTTAAAATTATAAAAAATTTAATGCACCAAAATCATATATTTTATGTTTGGTGTATCAAAACATAAATATTTCAGTTTCTAATTTGTACATGGTAGAGAAAATTACTAAAAATCTTGTTTTTTAATTGAAATCTAAAAGGTTAAATTGAATTTCTAATTCTTCTGACCCAAAATATAAATATTTGGTGTCCGATGTAATATTTTTTGTAAATTTTTAAAAGTCAAACAAAAACATAAATAATAAACACACACATAATACATAAATACATAAATACACACACACACACACACATAAATACACACACACACACACACATACATAAATGTATACAAACTTTGCTTATACAAATAATGTTAATGGGTATACCACAAAAATTCAAAATATCCGGCGGTTGATAAGACACAAATGCAACTCTCCTGTTTGTATAATTGGTGCTCCAAAAAAAAAATTCTTGTGCCCACACTGAAGTTTTTATTATAAAAGGAATAGCTAACCGGTTATTTAGGAGGTAAAAATAAAAGCATATTGTTGTATAATTAATACGTTTCTTCCCAACCATTATTGCATCACTCTTGTTTGTTTTTTGCTTTCACAGTATTTCTGGCTTAGTATCTCATTGTTTGTGAATAAGTTAGCATCGCAGTTTCCCTTTTAATTACTGCCACCTAGTTTTAATTACTTTCTTTGCGTGTTAGCTAGCAATAGTTTACTTAAATCATGTTGGTTTAATCTTATGTTGCTTATCACAAATGTTAGTCATATGTTTGTAAATTCTTTCCCTTTAAATAATTTTCAAGAGTCCCACTATATCAAAAGCAAATTAGGAATATAATCAAAACTTCATATTATCAATCTTTTGAAATCTTGTCTTGGGTTTTTTTGTTTTTTTGTTTTTTGTCATGTTCAAAACCTTCCCATTGCACCAAAGAGGCTTACCCCTTGAAATGTCCCGCCAATTCATACTTTTTCAAACTTGTCTTAACATTTTTCAATTGATGTTTCATTCATAATTGAAAATAGTCAAGTAGATGAGGGCCAATAATGGAGCAAAAATTAGGGAGATGCTATTTATTAATAAGATTGTTGATAAAAAGGTGGGGAATCAATTACAACTTTAAAACTGTAGCAAAGCTCAAAAGAAAGCATAACTTTTTTCTGATGGGAAGTATTAAATTAACAAGATCATGAGTGAAAGCATAACTTTTTCGACATTGATTCTGAATTCTAATATTATGTCTACTTCCTTCCAAAAGAAATGAATTTTTAAGCCCCTCCCCAAAACTCACTTTCCAACATACCCAAACTATAATTAGGGTCAAAATAATTAAATGGTGATAATTTTTTTCTGAAACTCATTTAATTTTGTTATTTTAATAGTTTTTTAATATACTTGCTGCAATCATATATTTTTGCTCGAGGGCATATAAAAAATAAAGGCAACTTGAAAGAAATTAAAATTACAGTGGGAATCCATGAAATAGGTTTGAGTTGACAAAATTAATGTAATGATAAAAATTGAAAGAAATTAAAATCAAGTCATAATTAGTGAATGATGTAATCATCAGGAAGCAAGAAAGATGGTTTATGATGTATTTTTCAAGTACTAAGAAATGATGATCGTGGCAAGGTCATAATAATTATTTTCACAATGAAGACAGCAAAGAATCCCAAATAGAGATTTGGTTGAGACTCATAATTGATCATGACATTAATATTTGGTCATTATAATAGATTTAGTAGTGGCATTAATACTAGTTGTGACATTAGAATTGGTCATATTAAAAATTAGTTAAGATAGTGAAAATAGAAAAGATTTAAAAATCATGACTAAGTTCAAAGTTGGGCTGATCATTCTATATTTTTACAAAAAAAAAAATCATAAAAGTTAGGGTTATCATAAATCATATAAAAACTTTTTTTTTTTTTTTTTGAAAAGAAGAGAATTTGAGAGGCAACAAGCAATTGGTAGCTGATGGTACTGCTTGATTCCCTTTCTTCTTTTAGCATAAATTTAGAGTAGAATATCTTATATTTGAATCATTTTATTTGGATCTGGAACTTTGCTTGTCTGAATGAATCTGAATAAAGGTTCATTATTTTTTATGATATAATGGTTGTAAGGTGCAATCTTGTTCTTTATTGTAAGTAGTTCGTAGGTGATTGCAAATCTAATAGAAATATTCGTTAAATTGATTTGGATATTGAGAAATTTATTTTCTATAAAAATTAATGAAAGTTCTTGGAATAGAAAATAATTCTAATGGATTGGTGCCTGCTTCAATTATTTGTTTCTCATATTTGAATTGAATGCCCTTCATTCATTGTAAGTTGCCATCATTTCTAGGAGGCCACCTACGGATGAGTGATCTAGAGAAGGCAAGATCCTAAGAGTTGGCGAATAACCCATTATGAAGATATATGAGGCTAATAGTGATAAATAAGGGAACTTTGTTAGCCTATGTAGAGAAGTCTCCATTTTACTTAGATGAGGAATCAGGGTGTTTCTCTAGATGAATTATCATATATATCACCTTAATTTTTTGAGTGATCGATGTCCCTGTGTTGACTTTGATCCAATCAAGGGAAGAGAAAAATCTCAAGGATTTAAAATAAGAAACACCAATTATTTCAGAGACTTGCAATACTCATATCTTGGAAAGTGTGAGATCTACAATCATTAGAAATGAGTATGACGTATTAAGAAAGAAAAATACTTAGTTTTCATAAAATAATTCAAAATACAAGTAACCACTTGGATTCTAGAATTCTAGGAAAGCAAGGTTTACTAAGTTGTGAAAGGTGTAGCTAGGAGGAGAGATCTAGGGCTACACGACAAAGGTGCTTGATAAATTTTAACTTTTTGGTAGAAATAAGGCATCATAGATAAGTCTAAAGGAATTAGCTATATTACAACACTTTGTGTTAGTATCAACTTCTGCAAGAGAACTAATTTAGTCTAATTTATTTTTTTGACATGTGGTTTAGAGTTTCAGAACTTGATTTTCGTTATTTTCTAGTTAGCAAATGAAAGTATCATTTTTTATGGTTTAAATAGTGTGAATCTCTAGTGGTTTGGCTAATTTGAAATTTAGTTCTTTTCAAACTCTATGAGAATTATATCTGGACTTACATCTATTTTTTACTACTTGAATAACATGTGTACTTGTAGTGTCATAGACTAAATCTAATTATAATCTATATTCAAAGGAGAGTGATTTAGTCGATACATGAAAAAGTAATTAGTAAGCCACAAGATATCAGGGGGCCAATACAAATCAAAATATGAGGGACAAACTAGCCAGGAAATGAAAAGGTTCATCAAGCAGAAGTTTTCATTTTCATAGTAATCGAAAGATAGAAAACTCATATTTTCTTGGAGTCTACAACTTTAATTGAAGTAATCCCATTAATGTTAGTAATTGAAGCAATCTTTAAATGACAATTTTTTATAGCTCTATTAGATGTACTTATTTTACTTTATGCAGCCCAATCCATCTAGATTTCAATTTTTCTAGGAAGAGATATTACTTTGAAACATATAACAAAGCTTTCTGCATTACTTGAAATTCTTTTTATGATAAGAATTTATTGTTAGACTTAACTTTATTAGCTCTTGTATTGAAGTAAGCATCTTTATTTGACTTCTCTAGGTCATTGATTTCTAAAAATATTTTCTATCCACCTTATTTGATAAAAATTAGTTTTTTTTTTTCAAATTTCATCAAACTTTATATTCTAACTCAGCCAATATATAATAAGTTTTCATATATAAAAATGATAAGAAGATTTACCCAATATTATTTTATTGATTATCTAATAAGCTCATACATAATATGCATGTTTTAAGGACAATTCTATTTAGTTGATTTGCACTACCTTTGCTATGATGTATTTGTTGGATCTCGAATCCCAAGATTACTATGATTTTGCATGTGCAATTTGAAGCTGGACATGTTACGAGAGAGAATTTATTACATAATTTAACTCACTTTTCACCTCTCACACAGAGCTTATAACTTCTCCTGTATGTCCTTCAGCACAAAAAATAAAAAGAAGAGCCATGGGAGTTTTTTCTCTCTGCCCTTTTTGATTGCCTTCTACACATCACATAAGTGACATATTTATGTCTAAAATCACGTAGTGATTTATTTATTTTATTTATTGAATAAAATCACTCAAACTAATTTTATATTTAGATTAATAAATAAAATCTTTTAATGTGATTGATGATGCCATCTTTTTTATGGCACTGGCTAAGGCTAAGGCTATGGTAAGTACTTGAGCTTAAATAAGATTTTTAGGATTCCTATGTAAATTAATTAATATTATTTAAATTGATAATAATTTATTCAACTACAAAATTATAATAACTCTCACTCATTTATTCGAAATACAATTTAAGCTATTTGTTATTTAATACTTTAATCTTCTAATATTAAGATTACAGATATTCATTAATTGAATTAAATTATTAACAATTTCATTTAATCAACCTTTTGTATTTTCTTGGGAACTTCCACCTAAATTATCTAATATGTTGGATTAAAATCCACTAGTAGGTTTGATATTGTCAAAATTTATAAGTATCCTTAAAGAAGTATCATCAATCCTTTTAACGGGATGTGAATTCTATTTGTAATTAATATTCATCATAAAAGTGATATAGTTATCCAAATCACTGAGATTATTAATTTATTTAAAGATCTCACTATATATGAATCAAAATAATTATCAATAATTACATGTATTTATTAATTATCTCAAATTAAGAGTAATAATATTCACAATAACTATGGGGTATTGATTATTTTATATGTCAATATAAACTAATTGTGCAGGGTTGGTCTTGCTCAATACACACATGTACGGGTACAAGAAGTTAGAATTTTATTATTTGTCATAGTCAAGACAAACTTATTTAAATATGGTACTATAATCTTACCAATAGTATGCCTAACTCCATTTAGACTATGAATATCTTGTTTGTATTTCATAGAAATGTGTAGATTCTCTATATGTAAGTTGAACTCTACATATTAAGTCATCTACTTTATAGATTAAAAGACATGCTTGTATTATTTTTTTGATGCAAACATAGCTTGTGGTGTAGATTCTCATAGAAATGAAATAATAGATTAATTTTAAATATATATCCATGATAATAAAATAACTTTTACTATAAATTTAGTTCTAACAATTTTTTATTTCTCAATTAATTAGCTTTTCTTGCTAATTAATTTGAGGATGATAACAAATATCAATCGTTTCTTGCACATCATATTTAGCTAGACGATTTCTAAAAGCTCTAATGCAAAAAATGACTTCAACTATCACATATAATAGCTTTTGGTATCATGAATGCTGAAAAATAATTTTTCTTAAACAATTTAATAACCAATCTATGGTTATGATATTCATAAGTTATAACTTCAACTCACTTGAAAAGAAAATTCATGGCCACTAAGATATACATTCATTGAATGAGTTGGGAAATAGTACTATTTCATAAATACCAAAAATCTCCACCACCAAAATAGGATTACTTGACTTTGCAATCCTCTTTGAAAACTAATCTATCCTTCAAAAATTAAAACAAATCTTATATAAAATTTGGGCATCTCTAAATAAGATAGATTAATTGAAATTCAATTACAATACTTTAATCCAATTTTTGAGTTGCAAAGGGGCTGACTCATGCACATGAATGATAATGAATTAGGATACTATGTGATTCTTCCTCAAAATTACATATTTGGATCATATTATCTATTTAATACTTGTATAAGCAAATCTCCTATATTAAAAATTATGGATCCATGGCAAGAAAATAATTCTCTATGTTCGGTGAATTTTTAAGGAATCTCATTATGTGTACTTTCCATTGTGTAGTATACATGACTAAAAGTGGTTCACCCAGAAAATTTTCATCTATAGAGGGTTTCAAATACCATCAAAATACCATCAAAAAAATAAAATAAAAAAGATTGCCCCAAAATCATTTCAAATATTTGATTGATAAAGAAATAGATAAGTTATTTTTACATATTACTTCATTCAATATCTGATACTCAATAAAAATCTTCTATCTAATTATTAATTTTATAAGAATGAAATTATCCATTTGATTTTTCATAATTATTGATAATTTTGTGGCACCATCTTAGTAGTGCTTATTAATTGGATGCATAACATTTGATAAATAATATTTTCTTCTAACAAACTTGATACATCATCTCTCACAATTTCTTGCATATACAAGGTGAGTCTTCTTTTACGTTATCAACTAAGGTATGTATTATGTTCCATATATTAATTAACTATTTAAAACAATGAGATGAATTCCCTTAAAACAGGGGTGGAAGATATCACAACTAATAACTTTTCATTCCCTGCAAATATATATATATTTAGTATACCTAATAAAGATTTATGAATAATTTATATTGAGAATATTATGTTTGAGAAACCCAATTGTTTGAGAGATCCAAAATAAAAAAAAAAATCATTTTGGACTATTTATTTTTATCGAATTCTGAATGATCTTGTCTTTGAGAGAAGACAAGATAGAGTATTATAATTAGATTAATCTATCATAATTGAGGAGAAGATGAAGGCTTTTCTTTAGAAGCTTGAAACCTACGAGGAGATGAGAAAGGAAATGGAGAAATCCTCAATTTCCAACAATAAGAGATAGCAAATTTCAATCCCATTTATTAAATGGAAGAGGCCAATAATTTGTAGAGCAATGGGTATGTAATTTGACCCAAAATAATATCCCCACACACTACCATATGAACATGATAAATTAAAATAAAAATCATATGGAAGCTATGAGAATTGGTAACAAAATATTGACAAAAATCCCAAAAAAAGCTTGAATTAACAATTTTTTAAAGGACAAAAGTCACTGGTTGATGATAAGCTGATTGCATTGCTAAAAAAGATGAATCGATGAAATGATCTACAAAAGATATATATGGAAAGGCTTGAGACAAAATTAGAAAATACTAATACAACGATGAGAAGTATAGAGAATCAAATTGGATAACAATAAAATGGAAGGGCTTGATAGAACTATCAAGTAGCACTAAGAAAAACCCTAAGAAGTGATTATATACTACTCCAAAGTATAAAAAAAGCTAGGGAAGAAACAAATAGAAAAAACTTAAACCAAGAGAGATAGAACAATTATCATGATGACTTTTTCCCAAATATCTTTTTCTCATCTTCCAATGCAACAAATTCCAATGACTTGTCATCCAACACCATGACCTTTTTTAAAGTCATGGCACCCATAGAGATTCAAGCCCAAATCACACCACCAACTATGACATATGAAAGAGGATAAATATAAGATAGTGAGTAGAGATTACTCAAAGCACGGAAGATACAAATGTGAAAGAGAATTAAGATAAATATAAATTTCCTCTGAATCTTTCTTTTTAAAAAATTTTAAGAAGGGGAAATTGGATGAATAGTTTTAAAAAAATTCTCAATATCTTTTGGAGATTAGAAGTAAATATTCTATTTGCAAAAGCATTGTGTTAAATATTTAATTATGTGAAGTTAATAAATAGTGTCATGAGTAGTAGATATATTTTAAGATGTATGAAACTCTAAATATGACTAAGAAATATAGTACAATTATTCATTAAAAACTCTCGAAGAAGTTGAAGGATCTATGAAATTTTATGATACCATATACAATTAGGGATTTTACATTTTAGAAAGTACTATGTGACATGGAATCAATATCAACTTGTTGTCATTGTTAATAGCATGAAGATTGAATCTCTGCAAAATCACTCCAACATCTCTCTCATTTTAAATGATAGATCAATCAACCAAGTGGCCATATGATATTTATTGAAGATGTGTTAATTAGGTTGGTATATTTATTTTTTTAGTAGAATTTATTTTATTTGATATGGAGGAAGATATATATGCTCCATTAATCTTGTGATGACTTTTTTAGTCTCTAAACAGTTCTTATCGATATCAAGAAGGAAGAATTCATACTTCACATAGGTAAATAATAAGTGAAGTTCAATCTATGTGGATGCACATAGATTCCAAATAATGATGAAAGAGATTATTGGAGGATAGACAATCTCTTTCGTATAGTGATGCAACAAAAAGTAGATTTTATGTAGAAATATTTTAAAAAAGAAATTGGGCTGATTAAAGTGAGGAACATGATGTAGAAAAGGATCTATAGAAGTATGAAAGTGATGAAGTAGAAATTGAAGAAGATGACTCCTATTAGATCGTGACATTTTTCAAAGTTGTAACTTTAGAAGACTTTAATGAAGAATACTCTAAAGAGGTTAAGAAAGAAAGAAAAATGTATAACTTCTTTGTACAATTACATAGAGAAGATGAAGGGGAGAATTTCAAGACTATAGTAGTTGTGCAAACATAGGTATAAACCAAATTAATGGGTGATAAAGTGATAGAGGAAGATATGGTTGATATAAACTTTATGAAGGATACGAAGAAAATTGCTATTGAAGTGGAGGCAGTGATGAAAGCCATGGTTATGACCAGCACCAAGCCTTTGGAGATATAGAAGCTAAATGACAAAGTCATGGCTATACCTAATGACATGAATTTGGTGTTCTACAAAGAAAAAGCCTAGTTGGAAACATGGCAAAAAGGTGTTGCATTTGACAAAGCCATGGTATATGGTAAAGTGTAACATCTAGTGAAGAAAGTCCTAAAGAAGGAAGCCCAGAAGGTTCAATGCTGAAAAAGAATTTGGGAAGATAGAAGGAAGGACAAACTAAACTAAAAAGCTAGCTTGGACTATAGAGATCACTGATAGAGGTAACAACTTATGGATAATCTAGCTATGGATGTTAAAACATCATGAAAATTTGGAAACAACCCAAGAAATTTTGTTTTCTACATGGAGAGATGTAATAACAATTATATTTGCATGAATTATTATTCACATTTGGCTCACCCATAAATTTATTTGTGGAACTCAATCCCCACAATGTCTCTTTACATACTATAATACTCATAAAAGAAGTTACTCCACCTTCTAAATATACTATAATACTCAAACCTGGTCGTAAAAAATACTTAATGTTGTATGATGTAAAACATTTTTTTTCTTTAAAGCGATTTATTTCTCAAGGGTGAGGAATTACTTTAGAGTGAAAGTTTATTCAACATGCTAAATACTAAATATTCTATATTATTTTGGTAGATATTATTTATGTGTTTGCAAAAAAAAAAAAAGATTTATATATAAAGATTTTATTAAATTATAATTTTGATGGTTTGTAATGATAGTAGTGAAGTCGGTAAATTTTTGGGTGAATGTAGCGACTTGGTGGAATGGTTAAGCTTATAGAATAGTTTTGATGTCTCATTCTTGGTTGAAACTCTACACAATTAGTCATGATAATTTTCATATGGCATGGCTAATCCACCTTGTTATTATAATCTTTTCATTATGCAATATAATTTTTTTGGCTGTAAATTTTTTTTTGGAGCCAAAACCACACTAGCTCTTAACATTTGATGGTTGATACATTAATTTCATGTTGTAGTGGCTAAGCACCCTACATGTATTAAAGCCATGGTATTTTCCAGTAATGTGACTTTCCCTCTAAAATTTCTATAATTACTAAGGCAAAAGCCATGGTGATCCTACAATACCATGACTTTTTACTACAAAGAGTTACATAGAGTATTTATACAAATTGTAATCATTTCTAGCATTGCAATTTTTGTCTCTCTATAGAAAACTAGAGATGCCACCATATCCAGCACTATGACTTTGGTTTATGAAAGTTAATGTAAGAGTTACACCCATGACTTTGTGTTCTAGATGAGAAATGTGCAAGCCGCATCACTACCCAGTGTTGCCACTTCATGTTCCAAAGGAAAAATGTGCAAGCCATAGCCATACTTAGCACCATGTTGATCCATTCATCTACATAGTTTGGAAAATAAAAGGCATCTTCAAAGTTTCTTTTCTTGATTTTTTTCTACACATTATGTCTTTAACTTGCTTCATTACTAGTGATATCATTTCATAAAAGTAACTATTACAATCATTTATCAACATACATCTTCCAAATCCTTTGTCTACATAGTCTGGAAAATAGAATGCATCCCCTAGGTTTCTATTAATGACTAGTGACATCTCTTTGTAAAAATAATTACCATCAGGCATGTGTGGAAACCATTGTGAGGGTAAGGTTATCATCTAAATCTCTCTCCCAACAGTAAGTGAAATTAATGCTTTTTTTTCTTAACCCACCCATGTGATGTGATGGTAAAAGTTTCTTTGGAATTATGTTTTGAAAATCTAAGAAAGCATGTATAATTAAAAGATTCAAATCTTCAACCATGTTTTTACCTTGTGTTTGAGTGCAAAAAAGATTACTTTTAAATGTATCAATTCAAAAAAAATAATTTTTCTTTTTGAATATATGAGATAGTTCTTGAAGTATCTCAAAAGTAACAAAAGAAGTAGAATACGACATGATTGAATATAAATATATTCATAAGGTGGCACAATCTAAGAGAGTGTTCTCATTTTCGATGGATGTATATGGTCTACAATGAAATAATAGATAAGGTATTTTCCATTACAAAGTCTTATTGAAATGATGATTCTTCATCATCTTCGTGCTTCATATTTTATATTGATTTTTTAATAATTTTCATTGTGATGGTCAAAGTGAATGTTTCTAATCTATATTAGATGTTTTATATCCAAGGTGACATGAAATGTAATTAATACAATAATTTGAACAAAAATCACTAAACATATTACAAATAACTTTTTAAAAGTCTAAGAAAAATTCAGAACATAGCAATAATAAAGAGAACATAAATAAAAAAATCACATTTACTCTAACACCATCCTTGATAATAATCTAAATTGATCAAAGATAACTATGCAGTTAAAATATTTATAATCTAAGAATCAATCTAAGGCAATATAATTGGCATAATATGATGATCTAACTATGAAATGAGTTATAGTGGGATAGGTGGTTAAAACAAAAAAATAATATCATGATTTGATTGCTAAGCTATCTTTTAAAAATTGATCGATAAAAATAAAAAATTATAGGAATTGGAATATGATGAAAAATAAATTTTTGACACTAATTAAATTATAAAATTTATAAATTACAATTTTATAGAGGTCTCAAATAGGTCATGCCATGCTCGGCATAGCCTATTAAAACTCTAAAATTATTCACACACAATTTTTGTGTGAATAATTCTATGATTTTTATTAGAATTAGCAAAATAATCATATGGATCTCTTTGGTATAAAAAGTATTATTCCCAGTGCTCTAAAAGTGCATTCATGGGTTCGACACATTTATGCTTGTTGTTACTTTTACGAAGAGGTGTGGGATGCCATTAGTAATGAATCAAATTCTAGAGGTAATAAGTGATTGAGATTCATGAATAGAAACCTAAAAGACATCTTTCATTTTCTTGAATATGTAAAAAAAATATCTAGAAGATGAATGTTGGCACATGGATATTGTTGTTGCTTTTATTAAGAGATGTTAGCCATGAAGCAAGTTATAGACAGAATGTTTAGTGGAAATTCATGATTAGAAACCTAGAAGTTAACTTTCATTTACTAGACTAGGTAGACAAAGTGTCTATAGGATGTGTTGAATTGAATGGTAAAGACTTACAATAACTCAGATATCAACCAAATACAAAGACACGCATTTATACTTTGAAGGAGATAAATGTCTAAGCAAACATGCCTCCTCTGGTTAGTAGATATGAATAATTAGAGATGAGTGGGCTAAAAGATTAAAAGAGATGAGGTAAATTGCCTAGGTAGGTTGATCATTGCACAATTTATTGATCAATCGATCATATAATAGAGATGGGTCGTAATTTACCAGTATTAAGGGAAAAATTTGTTGGCCAAGTTAATAAAGTTTTAAGTTTGAAATCAACTAACAACTTTTCATATGGAAATATTTTTTGACTAAGTGATCATGAACTTGTAAGATAGTGGAAGAATATATAGGAAATTAAAAAAATATTTATTGAGTTAAAATTGGACAACATGCAATAGTTTAACCCTAATACTACCAAATACCACATGGTGTAACAGAAGAAAAATTATATTCAACTAGAGATGAATATTAAAGGTATTTAAAACTAGACATCTTTTTTGAGAGATCCATCAATATAGGCAAAGCTAAAGTTGTTATTTACAAGTGTCGGAAATGATTAGGATAGTTAAGGTGTAAAATGTTTTCTAAAATAAAAAAAAAAGTGAAGATTCAACCTTTGCGAAACAAGTAGGATTAGTTGAGGAGTTGATGAATATGAAAAGTTTTATGCAAGTGGAAAAGTATAAATTTTTAAGATGCCTAATTATTTCATTTAATCTAGGTAATACTTATGTTGGAAAAGAATTATTGGATTTGGGTACAATGTCCAAATATTATTGCTTATTAAGTGTACAAGCACATGAAATTAAGAGAGTTAAAGCTTCTATAGAATGTTTTTTTCTCTGTTGATCATTAGGTGAATATATAAAGGGTATCATTATAGACAAGTTGGAAAAAGGGCTATATATGAAGCTCAAGTCAAAAGGGCCTATATCATATCAATATTACTCAAAGACTACTTATTATTATGGCTAATGCACTCAATTAATCAAAATTAAATTTTGCTTTTAACATTTGGAAATGTAACTTTGAATTCAATATTGTTTTTATGCATGCATAAGACACGTTCCAATCACCAAGAGAATATTCAAAACTCTCTAATTGAATCAGTAGTTGATGAGCATTAAAAATTTAATATCTATGAGAATTTTTATGTACTAGATAATTTGTAGTAGAAAATGAACTACATAGATCATACCACAACATTTCAAGGATTATTCCTAAACCTTTACATTGTGTTATTTTTTAAAAATATTCTTTACTATTTAAAAAGTTGATTAATTTTTGATGTCTTAATGAAAAAAAAAACATTTCCAAAAAATAGATTAACATATGTATCTTTATAATGTTAAAAAAAGTTAGTATATGTTAAATATTGTTATGTTTAGAACATTAAAAAGTAGATCAACACATAAATATAATGTATATATATGGTTATATAGTTATAGTACAAAACACAAGTTAAACTGTATACATACATGCAATGTTTTAAACTATAGCTACATATAATGTTATAACTATATACACACAACACACACAAGCAGGCTTCGCCCCTCAATATAATTTGTTACATTAATTTTGGATTACTTTTAAGAAAATGTCTGTTACACGTAAAATGGTCATATAATTTACATAATGTGGGAAGACAACTCAAAAAAAGCAGGAACAATATAAACAATCTTAATGACGAGAATATAGTTAAATGTTATTTCTATTTTTATTAAGGAAGAATTTAGCATAATGAATATGAAGAGATTCATGAATGGAGAGATGAATGAGTAAGAGGGGGTCCAAGGAAGAAGATTAGTAGTAATATAGCACATTACATGAACTAGGTTAATATATTGTTGGCAAGTAAAACTTGAATACACGAAGATGACGTTATAATTAATATCATGATATCCTCTAATGAGCTAGTCAAAGTCGTGCATGCTTTATCATGATAAAGCTCAACATTTTAAGCACTGCAATTAACAGTGTTGGCAAGATAGTCAAAAGTGACATTATTTACTGTACAAATAGGTAGATTAAAAATCTTGATGGAATTAAGATTATGCAGGAAAAGATGAATCAATTAATTTACAAGAGGGAAACTTTTAAAGGACTGTAAAATAGATATTAATAATTTTTGATAGAAAGAAGATAGCAAGAATAGAAGAAAAATAATATCTTATTGCTTCTCATTACGTGTAAAATAAAGAAGTTGGATAACATATTTACAAACAAATGAGTACTGTTTCAAGGGTGTCAGCTGATATACTTAGCTACTAAATAAAACATTAAATTACACAATGCCATATCTGGTAACTATTAATTTCACTATTACTTTAATAGAAACAAAGTGAGTCCGATCACAACAATGTTGACTAGGAGCATTGAGTAGCCATGTGGAAAATTACAAAAACATACTAAGATCTTATTTTGTGATTTTAATTTGTCATATAATTTTCAGTTATTAATTTCAAAAATCAAAATACAATTAAGAATCATAAGTCCGTAACATAACACTTTAAAAGAATTTTTATTTCTTTGGTCTTGGTTGTAATTAATAGAGATTCAGCAATTTGAAACTTAAGTATGTATTACTTGTGTATCGAGATTATTTTATTGTAATTATATTTTATAAAATATACATATCATAAGCTTGGCTCGGCAAGTTGGACTTGGACTTCTACAATATGTCTATAGATCTAGAGCAATGAGAGGAAGATGACGATGTTAGACTCATAGTGATTTAGTATAGTCACACTGATGACTTTATCTATTTATATTATAAAAATCAAAACCGGACATTAATTTATATTTAAATCAATATTTTGATTTCTTATAATATTTAAAAATCAAAATTTATTTATTAATACAAATAAAATTAATTTGATTTAATCGTCAAAATCAACTTAATTGGATTATATTAAAATAATTTTTCTGATTATGTATATACCTATATTTTAAATAAATAAAAATTATAAGATTTCTTTTGGCACTTTTGGATAAGGTTACGAAAGGGATCCAGACCAAAATAAGATCTCAAGCTTCTAATATAAATTATTTCATACAATAATTTATATTAGTTATAATTCATTATTCTATAGAATTATAATTACACTTTCCTACTTATTCTAAATATGATACACTATCCCTTTCATTGGAATCAAATGCAAAAATATTGAAGAAGAGAAAAGTGACCGAAGAAATGAGTGAGGATCCTATTGTTGAGACCCATTCTAAATAAAGAAGATACTAGGCCCAAACGGGTAACCAAAAAAACCAGCATACCTTAAGGATTATGTGTAGGGATAGAATGGGATATTTTGTAGTGGGCCATATTTATTTAGGATAGGTACTGTTGGGTATTAGGAGGTTAATTGTAGGTGTCTCAATTAGGTTTGTTTTGGGTGTTAGTAAGGCAAGTATGGTTGTGAATATTGTGAGGGTATTGTTGGTTTGTGAACAGACTGAGATATAGAAATAAATATAAGTTTCTGGGTATTCTCTTCTCTTCTCTTCTTCATTCTTCCTCCCTCCATTCTTCTACTTTGTTCCTTCAATTCTATTAAAATTTTCCTGCTGCATATTTGGTTTAATTTTTGGGAGTAAACACTTACTCAAAGAGTACCTCTATTTGGGTTGAGTCTAATTACAAGTACCCCAAATGTATTAGTGGTGCTCTCATTGAATCTCTATCACAATGAAATTCACAAATGCGGCGCAAGAATTACAAATAGCAAATAAGGGCTTAGTCTGAAACAATCTAGCACCAAATGTCAACGTATTCTGATTCATTACACAATATTCTCCAACAACACATGATGTCGTTGAAAGCGAAATTAGCAAATCTCCAAGCTGAATGGTGTCGGACTACACTTGCGGGAACCCCTGAGTTAATTCGTCTATGGCTCCTTCCAACATGATAACAGTGGTAGCAAAATTGCTCCAACCCATGTTGTTCACGCTTTCAAACTTGAGGTTCCCCATTTTGATGGATCCAGCCCAAATGGGTGGTTGTATCGCGTAGAGGCTTTCTTTGACTACCACACTACCTCGAATGATTTACACCTTCAAGTCATTTCTTTCTATTTGGAAGGGCATGCAGCAGCTTGGTTCTAATGGGCTTCTCATAATAACCTCTTATCATCTTGGCCGGAGTTCGTTACAGTGGTGTGCCACCATTTTGATCTTGTCATCTTTGAAGACTTTGAAGGGAATCTCTCAAAACTCACTCAAATTGGGTCAGTTTCTGACTACCAGGCCACTTTTGAGGATCTCATGAACAAAGTAACCGGCATTTCTGAGCCTCTCCACATCAGTTTTTTCATCACCGGCTTGAAACCAACAATATGTCGGGAGTTACTTTTCAATTGACCTTCATCTCTAATGGAGGCTTTTGCTCTCACTCAAGCAAATGAGACACGTAAGGAGGATGGTTGGACCTCTAGTTTTTTTGGGCCTCGTAGATCTCAACCCTGCCCAACACATACTACAAACCCAACCCAGTTGCCTACCTCCCAACGTCCTTTTTCCTCTATCGAAAAAAAACCTTCTGACCCAGCAAGTGCTTCGACCTTAAATTTCCCTGTTTCAAATCCCAAATTACCACCATTACTACCTACACCCCACCTGCCAATTTATCTCCTATCACCATCATAGCTGCGTGAAAAATGGGAGAAGGGTTTGTGTTATAACTGTGACCAAAAGTATATGTCATCCCACCGTTACCGTAGTCACTTTATGCTCAGAGAACATTCCTGATGACATCTCTAGTCTCAATGCCTTCATGGATCATCCATATGCTCAGAGATTTATGCTTGGAAGGATCTTTTGGTGATCGTCGATTCCATTTTCTCATTGACAATGGCAGCACACACAACTTCATCAAACCAACCATCATTGAGAAATTAGAGTTACTAGTGAGTGGTCTCCATATTTTAGGGTATTAATTAGAAATGGGGACTTCTTGCTTTGAACTCAACATTGCTCTTCGGTCCTGATTACTCTACAAGGCTATAAATTCACCATTGACCTCTTCATTCTTTCCGTTGAAAGACCATAGTTTTGGAAATTCACCAGTTACAATCATTGGATCATGTTTCACATGATTATTTGGCTTCAATAATGGTGTTTTGGTAGGATGGAACCAAGGTGGTGCTTATGGGGAATGATAGCATCATTTATGCTCTTATTTTACTCCATATCTTTCAGACATTGATTCATAGTAAGCAAGTTGAAGGCCTCTACGAGTTGAAAGCTTATTCATCTTCATAGAGTAATTCTATTTTTACTGTTGATCCTTTTCCGTCTGATTTACCTGCCAAAGTTATTACACTGCTATGTAAGCATGACTCCGTATTTCAGCCACCAGTTGGCCTCCCTCCTCATCATCTTAATGATCACCACATTTATTTGGAGACCCACACCAAAGCCATCAATGTTTGGCCTTATCGGTGTCCTCATTATCAAAAAAATTAGATTTAGAAATTGGTTTAGGAGATATTTGCTCAAGGACTTTTTAAGTATAGCACCAGCCCTTTCTCTTTTCCAGTATTACTTGTCAAAAAGAATGATGGTTCTAGGTGATTATGTGTGGACTATCATGCCTTGAATGCAGCTATAATCAAGGACAAAATTTCCATACCAACAATTGATGAACTCTTAGATGAACTGAGTGGTGCTTCAATTTTCAACAAGTTGGACTTACGGGCTGGATATCATTAGATTCGGCTCCATTCTTGGGACACACATAAGACATCATATCATTCCACACTCATGATGGCCATTTTGAATTTTTTGTCATTCCGTTTGGTCTTACCAATACTCCATCAACGTTTCTAGCAACTATGAATAGCACTTTTTTGGTTTTTTTTCGCAAATTTTTCATTGCTTTTTTTAATGATATACTAGTTTATAGCTCTTCTTTTGCTGACCATATTGGCCACTTAGAATTAGTTTTGGATACATTTTCCTCTAATCATTTCTATGTAAAGCTCTCTAAATGCTTATTTTGACAGGGCCAAATTGAGTACTTGGGGCATATTGTGACTGTAGTCAGGGTACAAGCAGATCCTCGGAAATTAGAAGCTAGCATTCATTGGCTAGTACCATCTAATATAAAGCAACTATGTGGATTTTTAGGTCTCACGGGTTATTATCGACATTTCATTTCTGGTTTTGCTTACATTGTTGCTCCACAAACTGATCTCATACGTCGCGATGCCTTTTATGGGGCACAAAGGCTGAACTCACTTTTTCTAAAGTGAAAGAAGCTATGACTCATGCACCCGTTTTATGCCTTCTAGACATACTCGAGATTTTGTGATAGAAACATATGCTTCCAATTATGGCATTGGTGCAGTGATCATGCAAGACAATCATCATCCAGTTGCTTTTTTCCGCAAAAAAATTAGTCCTAAGCTGTAGGTTTCTTCTACTTACATTAAAGAGTTACGTGCTATCACTGAAGCTATATGTAAATGGTGGTAATATTTATTGGGTAGATTTTTTGTCATCCTGACAGATCATAAAAGCATTAAAGAGCTGATTCAACAAGTGATTCAAACTCCTGAACAACATGTGTATATTTGGAAATTACTCGGCTATACCTTTCGCATTGAATACAAGCAAGGGATTTATAATAATGTCGTTGATGCTTTATCCCAGTTTTCAAATAATTTGGGGAATTAGGACACAACATTGGAACCAGTAACCTTTGATGGTCTAGCTCTATTCTTGACTTACGTTTCTGCTCCACTATTTGACTTGTTTTCTCAAGTACATTCAGACAATACTACAAACTCGTATCTTTTACATATACATGAGCAATTTCAACAAGGCAAATTACCCCCTACTTATTCGTTTGCTGAAGAAATTCTGTCTTTTAATGATAATATTATTCTCAGTTCTACTTTCTCATTAATTACTCTTTTGATGCAAGAATTTCATGACACTCCAAGTGGTAGGCACGTGGGGATCAAAAGTACATTGGCTCATTTGGCAACAAAATTTTTTTGGCCTGGAATGCGGCAGTTGATAATCAACTATATATCACACTACCCCATTTGTCGGTAGATTAAATCAGCCACTATAGTTTCTGTGGGTTTATTACAGCCCCTTTTCTATTCTAGAGGCTGTTTGGAAAGATATTATAATGGATTTCATCACTACCTTGCCTATTTCTCGAGGGATGAGTACTATTTTTGTTGTGGTGGATCGTCTTTCCAAATATATCCATCTCGGGGCCCTGCCAGCTAATTTTACAGTGGTTAAGGTGGCTGAGTTATTTGTGGAAATTATCATCAAACACCATGGTTTTCTAAAGTCAATCATTTTGAATCATGATTCAGTCTTTGTTAGCACTTTTGGCGGCATTTATTTGAACTAAGAGGCACTAAATTGTCAATGAGTAGTTCTTATTATCCGCAAACATATGGACAAACAGAGGTGGTTAATTGAGGGCTGAAATAATATCTTCGTGCTTTTTTCCAAGACAACTACAAAACCTAGTTGTTTTTTTTATGTTGGGCTAAATTCTATTTCAACAGTAGTTTCCATAGTAGTTTGAAGATGTCCCCTTATCTGGCACTATATGGGCACACACCTACTATCCCTTGCTATACGAAAACCTCTTCGTCAAATCAAGTTGTAGATGACATTCTTACTCAACACAACCAATTGCTTCAAACCTTGAAGTGCAACTTGCATGATGTACAGTAGCGAATGACTTGCAAAGCCAATGCCCATCGGTGAGATTTTCGAGTTCTCTGTTGGTGATTTGGTCTTAATACACTTACAGCCATACAGTCAATCTATTGTTGCTGACTGACTTAGCCTTAAATTGATTAAACAGCCACATGAGCCTTTTTTTCATTATTGCTCACATTAGCCAAGTGGCCTACCGACTTGGCTTGCCAGAAAGTAGTCGTATTCATCTAGTTTCCCTCCATCAGTTGCTACCTTTACTTGTTGTGGATAGTCATCCTATTGATCTTCTGCTTGCTATATGTGCTTTCCACTCGATTCTTCATGATGGTCATACAGTCCAGCAAATATTGGTGCAATGGATAGGGTGTCCTCTTAAAGACGTTGCATGGGAAGATTTTTCTAAGTTTTGCAACCTCTACCCATCTTACCACCTCAAGGACAAGGTCAATTTCGAAGAAGATGAGAATGATGTACTACCCCTTTCATTGGAATCAAATGCAACAATATTGAAGGAGGGAAAAGTGGCCCAAGAAATAAGTGTGGATCCTATTGTTGAGACCCATTCTGATAAAGAAGATACTAGGCCCAAATGAGTAACCAAAAAACTAGCATTACCTTAAGGATTATTTGTAAGGATAGAATGAGATATTTTGTAGTGGGCCATATTCATTCAGGATATGTGTGATTGGGTATTAGGAGGTTAATTTTAGGTGTCTTAATCAGGTTTGTTTTGGGTGTCAGTAAGGCAGGTATAGTGGTGAATATATTGTGAGGGTATTGTTGGGTTTTGGACAGACTAAGTTATAGAAAGAAATAGAAGTTTCTGAGTATTTTCCCCACTCTTCTTCTTCCTCCCTCTTTTCTTCTACCATATTCCTTCAAATCTGTTAAAATTTTCCTGCTACATAT
This sequence comes from Sapria himalayana, assembly GCA_029783825.1. Classification (NCBI taxonomy): domain Eukaryota; kingdom Viridiplantae; phylum Streptophyta; class Magnoliopsida; order Malpighiales; family Rafflesiaceae; genus Sapria; species Sapria himalayana. Next base: position 119,050 of record JAREIK010000781.1, on the reverse strand, counting down.
TTGGTTTAATTTTTGGGAGTAAACACTAACTCAAAGTGTGTCTCTGTTTGGGTTGAGTCTAATTGTAGGTACCCCAAACATATCAAAATATATTATATTTTTTGTTACTTATCATAAATTAAATACCCCATGTTAATATTGTAGATATTCATTGAATAAATTAAGTTACTAACAATTTAATTTAATCAACCATTAATTATTTTCTCAATACATTCCATATAACTTATTTGAATTGTTGAATTAAAATCCACTTGGATAGTTTGGTAATATCAAAACTCATAATAATTCTTAAGGAGGTATCATCAATTTTTTTGATATGACATAGATTCCATCAGTAATTAATATTTACTATACAATTGATAAATTTCTCCAATTCATAGATTTCTCAAATCTATTTCTAGACTCAATACTTTATGAAACAAAATAAATATTACCAAGCATACGTAAATAATAAATACTTCAAGAATAAAAGTAATGATACTTATAATAAAAACTATGTATTGGCCCTACTCAATACACTCTATCTCTAGAAATTAGAAATTTACCATTTACTATAGTCAAGATAGAATCATTGAAATCAAGTACTATAATATTACCGATATGATATCCAATTTTATTTAGATAATGAATAAAAAACTTATATTTTCCAAGTACTGATGATCTGATCTTCAATATATATGTTAATCTCTACGTACCAAATTATTCTAAAATTAGAATTAAGTACAAAAGTATTTTTATAATTCACATCGTTAAAAAAACTCTTATTAAAATAAAATAAGGATACAAATTAAGAAAATAAGCATATATAACTTTTAGTATAAATAATTTTCAACAATAATCTCACATATTAGTCACTACTTTCAATTACTAACATAATAACACCAATGAATTACTAAGTGGTTAGATTCTCAATCAGAAATCATTTATTATTAATTCAATTGGTAACCTAAGGATTCTACATTGTGATATTTTTATTTTTGTATGACTATTTTTTTTGTGAGTTATTTAGCTCATGTATAGTGAGATCAGTAATTATAACAGAAAAAAATAAAAAAATTATGCAAATCAAGCTAAGGAAGAAGTTTGCAACATTCTATAAATTAGATAACTATGGATTCAAAGGAATTTACGATGTGAGTTTTCACAATATGTTGTGAAATTTTTAATTGAATGATGAATGCATATTGATTTATGTTCAAAAAATTTGAGAGCTTATAATATCTTGCAAATATATATCTTAAAATATAGAGGTGCGATTAGGTTGGGCAGCTTGGGCATGGACTACTACATGGCAAAAGTTCAATCATGCCTAGCATGGCATGGCATAGTCCGAGACCATGCCTAGTCTCGTACTATGCTGGGCTATGGTATGGCTCATGTCGTGATAGGCCAGTGTGAGATGTGCCTCATGTCATGCCAAGCATGACCTGCTTGCTTGGCTCGGTGGCACAGTCCTTTGGCCCATGGACCCACAACTAGCAACAATCAAGTCATGAATCAAGGGTCAAGACTGGTCAAGTGACCAACTGGTGGAGTGGATTTATTAAAAAAACTAACTATATAAGATGAATATCACTTATGTGGCCATTCCTAATTGCATGGCCACACCTCCCTTGTCACGCATTGCATTTTCATGCATTGCACTTCAATAATGACAATAATAGGCATGGCTTGTAACTTTCCTTATTTGCCCATTTAGTACTAAAAATAAAAATTATATGTAGTTTTAAACTAGCCATCAGATTGATTTCAATGGCTACTATGGCTAGAATCCAATGGCTATCATGATTCTAGCAAATATTAAATTAAAAAAAATAAAAATATTTTTTTGATAATTTTGAATTTTTCTTTTTTCTATAAATATAAAAAAATATATTTAGAAATTCATTCTAGATTTTTTTCTACTTTCTTTGGCTCTCTTAATCTCTCATTGTTCTGACTCTTTTTATCGTCTTTCCTTTAAAATATAAATTTTATATATATTAGTTTTTAATTTTAATTTATGGTTTATGCTTATGCATACGAGATAGACATTGGTGTGAGAGTGCCTATGCAATGTTGCAACTTGCCTCAAGGTTAGAAGTTACAATAAAATGATTTGTGCTATGGTACCATTTTTTTGTTATTTATTTGTTTGTAAGATTTTTTTTACTTTTATACCTTATTAAAAAAATAAAAATAGTTACAAAATATTATATAGTAAATTTAACAATAATGCATATAATATTGATGTAGATAGAAATAACAATGATAACTCTACCGAAATATCTAAGGAATCAACTATATTTTCTCCAAAGACCTCTACTCAACCCCATATACAACATAAAAAAAATAAAAAACTAGGTAAACATTAGTAGTATTGATATATTTAAAAATAATAAAAACTTAAAATTATTGAGGTTTCAATGAAGGATCGGCACAATATTTATATTATAAAAATATATATTTAAATATAGGAGTGCATAAGGGATTAGGCACTTAAAAAGACATGTCAATTAATGAACCTTAAAACATTATGCATTAGATTAAAGATAAACTCAACTTAGTGGTGGGGTCTTTGAAACTAGATCTAGTTTAGTTTTATTGACACCCTTTATATACCATAATAATTTTGAAAGGGAATGCATGGCTAAACTCATTATAATCATGTGCCTTCCAATAAGATTTTTAAATGATCATAGAGTAATCAGTATTATACAAACCAACTTCTAGCCTACTTATCATAGGATTCTTAGGTCAACATGTAAAAATAACATAATAAAATATCATAAGTTAGAAAAATAATTAATAATTAATAATTTTATGAAATATAGTAGAGTAGCATTCATGATGTCCGGCATATGGACTTGTCATGATGATACATCATTTCTATTTCCACCACTCGCTATAAAAATTTTAGATGAAAACTCAATAAATAACTTTAGGATTTCTTAAGATTCTTTATCCTCATGATGACCCTATTATATATGAGTATATGATATGGATTTTTAGGAAATATATTATTCAAAATAAAATATTTAGTATGCTTTTGATAAGACTCCTAATGATAGAATAACTATTAGTATGTTTGTTGAGACTATTTGAGATGATCTGTTAAATGAGATATTTCATGTTAGGTATATGTGTCACATGATTAACCTCATAAAAAATGTGAGAAAAAAAATTGTATCTCATAAATTAGAAAAAAAATAAGAAATTTACTATAATATCTTAGAATACCTAGCAGACGATAAATGTTTAGTATCGTAAGTTTGTCTATGGGGCAAAAAAAGATTTTCAATTGGATATGAGATACCATTAAAATTACAACTATTTTTTATTAGAGTATTGTGTTAGCTACCAACATATAATATCTTACTATGTTAATAGTAAGGAAAATGAGCTTATTATTAATGATTCATATTATAATACATGAATTTTATTTATAAAATTTCTTGAGATTTTTTTTGACATAACAAACATGTATTCTTCTATGTATATTCTCATAACTTGTATTGTGCTTAGGTACATATATAACAATAGTATCATATTTAGTAAGTATAAAAGTCACCATGTGCATTTAGTGTCATAGTTGTTGGGATAGAAACTATGTATTTTAAATATTACTCTATATTATTTGGCTGCTTATATGGATCTTAGAGTTAAGGTGAAAGAAGTAGAAAATATTTTGACTTACATATCCACATGAATAAACCAGATATATGAACGTGAAGGATTAATTCATGAAAAATTAATTGACATATTTTCATATTATGATACTAGGTATGCTGGTTGTAATCATGCTCTAAGTATGGACATGGATACCATATTCAGAGATGAAGATGTCTCAATTTTGTTAGCTAAAAAAAAGTGATGGGTTTTCTATTGAATAGAAGCGATCTATATTGGTATTTAGATATTGATGACTACTTTATCTCATACGATGATAATAAAAATTTTGATATTTTACTATGGTAGAAATTATATGAATCGACCTATCTCATGCTATCTAAGATGACACATGATCTATTAGAGATGTCAAATGGGTCGTGCCATGCTGGCACGCCTATTTTTTTTTTTGGAATGGCATAGTTAAAATCTCATGTTGCGCCTGGAATGGCATGGTGCATGGTCCATCGCTCAGCACGACATCGTGGGCATAACAAAGTGTCTGGTCATGCCTGCTGTGCCGAAGTCCCAATCAAAGAAAAATTGGCCATGTGGCCAGCCAATTACAATTGGCCATGTGGCCAAGCAATTACAATTGGCCATGAGCTGATTTTTATTAAAAAAATGGATCACTCCATTACGGGGCAATCAAATTTAAAAAAAAAAATAAAATTGCCTAAGTAATTGTCTGATGGGGATTCTGTAGAATGATCACCCGGGCTAATTTACCATACTGTCGGGCCAGGCTTACGGGTTGTGCCTAGCCCGGCATGAGGCATGGCTCATGTCGGCCCAGCCTAGCCTAAGGCATGGTTCCAAACCATGCCGTACAGAGCCATGCTCAACTAAACTAGGCCAGGCCTCGGCCTATGCCCAAGCCACTTGACCCATTTGACACCTCTATGATCTATAAACACCTGACCCCTCTATTGTCTACCATAGCATGGAAGTCTACGTTTTATATGGTAGGTAATTTCATTTCTAATAGTAGATCAAAATTATGACCATATATAATGGAGACACTTATATGTAAGAAGGATTGAGAAAATTTGATATTGTGCATTCAGGATAAGACACAAAGAGATGATGTTGAATGATGATTAATGAGACATGGAGATTGAGGATATTGATGGTGCTAACGATATCTTCATATGCATTCATGATAATGATGATGTACATCTTCATCCACAATACTAGATCACAGATATTGATTGATTATTAATGATTCTTAATTCATATGATACTGATATTGTGCTAGCTAGTATGTATTTATTTTTGCTATTTTTTATCCATTTTGATTTATGCACTATTATGTATTAATACTCATATTTTAGTTTTTATCATTTTAAATTTGGATATATTTTTTTTCAATTTGATTTATGCATTATTTATATTATGCTTTTGTTCCATTAATACTTTATTAAAATTAAATAAAATATTTAATCTTTTATTTGAGCTGAATGAAATGTCAAAACTTAATATGAATTCTGAAGTTATGATCATGTCATCACGATTTAGAATTTAAATTTATATTAACATTTAAACTTAGAAGTAAAGTCCAACAAACCAAGTCTAAGTCCTATAATAGTTAATAGTGAAAACTGAATAGGCCAAAAAAATGCTAGTTCATGGTGACATGAACTAACATGAACAAGCATAGCTATATACTATCTGGACTAACACCATGTCGTGTCATGCCCGACACCACATGGTGCCATGGCCATACCACATTATAGTAAGTCATTCTACACTATAATAGGTCGTGCCACATTGTAACAGGTTGTGCCATAGTATAATGGGTCATGTCGGCACAACACCGTCCATTTGATATCTTTATGAAAAGGTAATTAGTAGGAATTCACAATCTAATTAGTGTCAAAATCTCATTTTTCAATATATTCCAACTACTATTATTTCTTATTTCTATCAATCAATTTTTCAAGCATAGTTTATCAATCAAAGCATGATATTTTTTTTTTCACCACTTGTCCTACTATAACTCATCCCATAGTCAAATATAGATCATCACATTATGCCAATTATGTTTCCTTAGATTGGTTCTGAGATTATAAATATTTTGACTACATTGTTATCTTCAATCAAATAACATTATTATCAAGGATAGTGTCAGAGTACATGTCATCTGTTTTATTTATAGTTTACTTAATTATTGCTATGTTTTGAATTTTTGCAAGATTTTTAGAAAGTTATTTTGTGAAAATTATTGTAATAATTATCTTGCATGTCACCTTGGATATACAATATTTAATGGAGATTAGAAACATTCACTTTATCCATCACAACAAATTATTTAAAGAAAATCATTATCAAATATAGAGCATGAAGATGATCATGAATCATCAATTCAATAAGACTTTCTATTGGAAATTACCTTATGTATTATTTCATGGAAGACCAAATACATCCATCGAGGATGAGATCACTTGCTTAGATTGTGCCACCATATGAATATATTTATGATAAATCATGTATTATGCTACTTTTATGTTACTTTTAAGATATTTCAAGAACTATCTCATACATTCAAAGAGGAAAAATCATTTTCTTTTCAATTCCTACATTTAAAATTATTCTCTTTTGCTCTCAAACACAAGGTAACATGGTTGAAGTCCTTGAAGCCATGAATAATACATATTTTGTTAGATTTTCAAGCTACATTTCCAAAGAAATTCTTTCCATTACATCACACAGGTGGGTTAAGAAAAGAAATCATGAATTTCACTTATTTTTGGGATAAATATTTAGATGATAGCCTTTCCCTCACCATGGTTTTCACACATTCCTAATGGTAATTACTTTTACAAAAAGATGTCATTAGTCATGAATAAACACCTAAGAGATCTATTTCATTTTCCAGACTATGTAGACATAATATTTTGAAGATGGATGTTGATAGATGAATGTTGTACTTATTTTTATGAAAAGATATCACTAGTCATTAAGCAAGTTGAAGAAATAATGTGTGGTGAAAATTCAAGAATAGAAACATTGAAGATGCCTTCCATTTTGCAAACTATGTAGATAAATGGATCATAATGGTGTTGGGTATGGATATGGCATGCATATTTCTCCTCTAGAACATGGGGCCACATCAGTAGGTACCGATGCAACTTGCACATCTCCTCTAAAAAACAAAATCATGGATGTAGCTCATACATTTGCTTTTGTAAACCAAAGTCATGGTGTTGGGTATTGCCGTGTCTTTGATCTTCTCTAGAGAGAAACTAGTTGCAATGCTAGAAATAACTAAAATTTGAGTAAATACTCTATGTAACTCTTTATAGCAAAAAGTCATGATGTTGAAGGATCACCATGGATTTGGCCTTGATAATTATAGATACGGTATAGAGAAAGTCATAATACTATAAAAATATCATAGCTTTTAATTAATGTGTGTTGTTTAACCAATACAATGTGAAATTAGTGTATCAACCATTAAAATATTATGAGCTAGTATGGTTGTGGCTCAAAAAATTTTACAGCTAAAATGAATATATTGTATAGTGAAAAGATTATAATAATAAGGTGATAGAGTCATGACACATAAAAATTACTATGACTAATTATGTAGAGTTTCAACCAATAATTGATGTCGAAACTATTCTAAAAGCTTAATCACCAAGTCGCTACTTTCACCCAAAAACTAAGCGATTTCACTACTATTCGTCACAATCCATTAAAATAATAATTTAATAAAAATCTTTCTATACAAAGTCTTTTTTTGTGCAAGCACATAAATAATATCCACCAAAATAATATAAAAGTTACTTGGTGAAAACACACTAAGTAACTTCTTTGTGTGAATATGTTAAGAGTCATGGTAGGATTTTAATTCCACAATTAAATTTATGAGTGAGTCAAATGTATATAAACTATTATCACATCTCCCCATGTAGGAAAAAAAATATCTTGGATTGTCTCCAAAGTAGTACTATGTTTAATATCCATAACTAGATCATCCATGATCCATGAGTTGTTACCTCCAATAGTGATCTCAATAGTCCAAGCTAGCTTTTTAGTATATATTTTTTTCTTCTATCTTCCCAAATTCATTTTCAGCATTGAACCATTTGGGTTTCTTTCTTCGGGACTTTATTCACTAGATGTTATGCTTTACCAAAAATGATGGATTTTTTCAGATGCCACAGTTTTTTATTAGGTTGCCAACTAGGCCTTTTCTTTTTATTATGGCACTGGGTATAGCCATGGCTTTTTCATTTAGCATCTATATCTCTAAAGGAATGGTGCTGGTCATGACCATGGCTTTCATAGCTATATATGCTTCAATTGCAATTTATTTTTGATCCTCAATTTTTGTTTCAATCATGTCTTCCTCTATCACTTTATCATTAACTGGTTTGAATTCTACCTATGTTTTCACAACTACTATATTTTTCAAATTCTCCACATCATCTTCTCCATGTAATTGTACTAAAAATTAGGCAACCCACTTTATTTCTCATCCTCTTTGAAGCAATCTTCTTTAGTCTTGTAAAGTCGTAACTTTGAAAAATAACATGATCTAGTAGTAGGAGTCAACTTCTTTAATCTATACGATCACTTTCATTCTTCTAAAGTTCCTTTTTTTCATTATCTTCCTCATCTTAATCGGGCCAACAATCTTTTACAAAATATTTTTATCTGAAGTTCATATTTTGTTGCATCACTTTAAGGCATAGGTTGTCTATACTCCAACAATTTTTTTCATCATTCTTTGGACTTCATAGGCTTTTATAGAGGTAAAATTTCATTTGCAATTTATCTATGCGCAATATGAATTCTCCCTTTTTGATATCAATAAGAGCCTATTGATCTTCCTCCATATCCAATATAATAAATTCTACTAGAAAAATAAATATACAACATAATTAATATATCTTTAATAATACTACATAGGCACTTGGTTGATTGATATATCATTTGAAGTGAAAAATGTTTAAATGATCTTGCCAATATTCAACCTTCATGCTATTGACAATGATATCTAGTTGATATTTGATTTCATGACCCATAATGCTTTCTGAAATGTATGATCTCTAATTATACATGGCATCATAAATTTTTTTGATCTTTCAACTTTTTCGAGTGTTTTAAATAAATAATTGTATTATATTTCTTATTCATATGTATGATTCCATACATCTCAAATTTTTTTTACTACTTATGATGTCATTCATGAACTTCACATAATTCAACATCTAAGACAATACTTTGACAAACAAAATAATTACGTCTAATCTCTGAAAGATAATCAAAAATTTCTTATATTATTTGTATAATTTCTCTTTCCTAGAATATTTTGGAAAGGAAAAATTCAAAGGAAAATTACCTTTATATTCATTCTCCTTCTCCTTCATGTCTTTCTTACTTCAAGTAACCTCTATTCGACCCTCTATTTATCCTCTTTCATCTATCATTATTGGGGGGTGTGAGTTGGGAATGAATCTTTGTGGATGTCATGACTTTGAAAAATGTTATGGTGTTGGGTGCCGAGGCATTGGAATTTGTCATCTTAGAAGCTGAGATATCTGAGAAAGTCATCATGATATTTGTTCTAGCTCTCTTTGTTTAAGTTTTTTGTATCTGTTGTCTCATGAACTCTTTTACACTTTGGAGTAGTATCGACAAACATTTCTTTGGGTTTGCTTTAGTGTCACTTGATAGTTTTATCCCGCCCTCCTATTTTATCAATTGTACCCATTATCCAATTTTATTTTTATACTCTTTAACATTGTTTTTGTATGTTCTAATTTTATCTCAAACCTCTCCATTCGGATCTCATGAAAATCATTTCTTCTATTCATCTTAGTTAGCAATGAAATTGACTTATCATCAATCAACAACTTTTTTTTTCCTTTAAAAGGTTGATAATTCTATCTTGATCCTCCTTGAATATTGTATCACATGAAATTATTCTTCCAATGTTATGTTGCCCATTACCTTTGCTAACATATGATTTTTTTTAAAATTTCTCTAATTCAAATGATAGTTTGTAGAAATGTTATTGGGTCATAACACATATTTCTTCCTCTTCAAACTAATGGCCTCTTCTATTTAATAAATGGGATCAAATTTTGTTATCTCATATTGTTACAAAATGAGGATTTCTCTCATTCCTTTTTTCTTTTCCACTTGGGTTTCAAACTTTTGAAGAAAAGTCTCTATCTTCCCCTCTATCATGATTAATTTATCTTCCATTTTGTCTTCTCCTAAAAGATACAATCATTCAATGTTTGGTAGATATAATTTGCTAACTCTTCAAATAAATAATGTCCCCCTAGGTGACTTATTCATAATGATGTATGCAAGACATCAATAATGGTGCACCTTTTCATGTAGTTGAATATATTATAGAAGGTTCGGACTTGGAACCACAAATCAAACATATGTTGAAGATATTTAATCACTTTAAAATGACATTAAGCATCATATAATATTTCTTGCTTATCCTCATAGATGTCCACTCAATATTTTATCACTAAAATAATAAATCATATCTACTTAAATATTATTCATAAGTCGACATCTTTTAGGCAATTCATTAACTATCATTGATGGTTAGTTCATGTGTATTCTTATTTTTAAACCTCGTTAGACAAAATTGAACTAATATGATATTAAAAGAATCTTCACTATCAAGTTCACAAGTACCATACTTGTGAAAATTAACATGTCTTGCCTCAAATTTCATGGATGGAAACCATATTAAAAACAATAAATAACAAAGCTATTGCTAATGAGGCATCTTAACTCATTCATGTCATATGAATTCCTTTTCATCATACTCAATAGTGACGTGACTTATACAATAAATATGAAACCCATAAAAAATTATTCTATAACTCCTACATTAATTGTCTGTTTGTCTGAGATATGCACAATGAATTAGCTAATAAGTATTCATGCTTTTTACTTCATAAGCATCATACTCAATAATTAATATCTTAATGAGTTTTGATGTATAGGGCTGTCTCTAATATAATGGTCGAAGGATTCACTTTTTTTTTACTTGTAAGGGTGATTTACTTGTCCCCATTAATCACATAACCTAGAGAAGCTCATAATTATTTAAACCATAATTACATTTCTAAATAAACTCTATATCCATCAACAATCATATTTTAACAATACATTAAATATAACATTAATTAAACAAATATTTATGCATCATACGAATCAAAAATTTGTCAACCCTAGATATCACATTTGCCTGAAATTGGATAGAGATTGATGAGATAATTATAAGTACATCTTTTGGAATATTGGGTTTCCAACAACCCTTGTGAGAATATAGGATTCTAAACTCTAAATCCAACAAATCCCATATGATTTATTGGGTCTACCTCTGTAGAGGTCAGAATTCATGCTCTGACTAGTGTTTAAGCTTCAGCACTGTATCACTTGATTTGGGATCCTATACATGTAAATGTTAAATTGGGTGTTTCCATGTTCTAGGCATGGATTTCTTGATCTCAATAGGATTTTTGATAGTTAAATATTATCACTTTGTTATGAAGTCTAATTTTATTAGTTAAATGACATGCCCATTGCTTTTTCACAATGCACATCTCATTAACAAGTGCATATGTTATGGCATTTAGGCACTCACTCAGGAATCAGAATGCGTTTGGTTTGATTAGTTAAATTTAATAGGAACTATAATATTTTAAAATTTAAAGTGATGTTTTTGCTTTTTTTAATGAAAAATTTTTGTAAACTACTCATTATGTAGATATAAAAATAATGGGAAGTGTTTATTAAAATAAATGAATTTAAATTAAAAAAATGAGGAAAAAATATACTATGAACAGGTCAAGTAAAAAGTATGCAGAAATCTATAAACAAATCATTTCTTGATATAAAATTTACGAGATGCGAGAAATTAATATCATCAATCTATTTTATTTGATTTAAATTTGATAACTAATTTCAAAACTCAACAGTTCATATAACTACAAACATAATAGTACACTGAAACATGTATAAATATCAATATAAAATATAAATTCAGAGTTTAGAGATGATTTAACCAAGTTTTCAAATAATAACTCCATTTGTTCCAATCAAAGGTCTTATAACCTCAACTCAAACTAAAATAAAAACAATGAAAATTGCATTGAGAAAATGGAACAATGCCTAGTTTATGAAATCAAGCAATAAAAAAACAAACCTCAGACCTAACTTTTCCTTGTCAAGATTAAAACCCACATGAAACATTTTTGTTGAAACGAATGGTGAGAAAACAATTAATAGAATAAATTCTCATCAAATATATTAATTTCTACATTTTATTTCGATGATTTGGTTATGATAAATACCCAGGGAAAACCTAATTAAACCAAGCCTAAAGAACACGTAACGCTAGCTGAAACGATTGATCTCAAGTATCTTAGATGTAGCGAAGAATTAAAAAGTTTTTCAAACATTTACATAAAACCAATTGATTAAAAAATATTGATTTAAATTGTGAATATCCATTGACAGAAACCAGAGGTCAGTTAAAAAAATGACCTAGTCTTGTTAGACAGAATGGCAGCATAACTGAGTTAAAAAGATAGGCTGCTGAAAAAATGGACCCTTTTGACCTAAACATGAAAGAGGTTGACGATCACGCAGCTATTTACCGTGACTTTCTTGAAGGGTTAATGCAAACAACCCACATTATGCCTAAGAAATAGTCGAGATTATTAGGTAATAGTTTGCTGCCATTTACAATTATATAAACTTAGCAAAGACACCCACAATTGTATATACGTAAACTAATATATAGGGTAGTATGATAAGTTGAAAAAGAGAGATTATGGAGATGACTATATACGTACAACTAATTTTGTATAAAATAAAGATAACATTGCAACTTATTCACAAACAGATAGGTAGAATTTCAAGAGTAGCATATTAAACGGAGATGAGAAACTTATCAACTAAACACAGTACCCTGCACATTTACATTGAGACTCAGCTCGCAATAACTTATATATAAAAAAAACATTAGTCCAAGCACAACAATATTTAGTTAGAGCACAAATTACTTTTTATTTCTTTTATAGTTTCCAATTATTAATTTCAAATCATAATTAAAAACCATAAGTCCTGTTAGGCTGACCCAAGTTGGCTTAGCCATCTCTTGGGCAAATGGCCCAAATTCAAAAATAAAAAAAACTAAGAGAGAGAGGGAACACGAAAAAGAGAGGAGGGGGAGAAATCTAGTATCAGATTTCTACAGGACAATCACAGAAAAACTCAGTTTCTCAAATTTTGCATCGTTTGATCATTGTAATATTTTTGCAGTAAGTTTATGACTCCTTGGGTTTCATTCTGAATGGTGGAGATTGAATTCTAAGTTCTCTCTCGGATGATCGGGTTGTTGAAAAACAATTGCAGTGGCTTTTGAGTATTATCTATCTCGTTGTGCTTTGTATACCAATATCATGGTTTGATATTGATAATATTTGATGTACTAAGATTATGTGTGTATAATTATGATAAATTTTGTGATGGGACTCTAGTTTTAGTGATCTATAGAGGACTTGGTATTTATATCATTGTTGGCTATGGTGGATGTGTTTTTAAGCGGCCTACGGGTCCCATGAATTTTCCCAGATTGGGTTTTCCATGCTATAAAATTTGTTTCTTGCTGGTTCTTGATCGATTGCTTCATTTGTGAATATTTTTCTTATGGTTGAAGTGGTTGATTTCTTGGTGAATTATTTAGGCACAAAAAGAGTAAGGAAAAATTACATACTCCATCTTGAGGTGATTTTTCCCAACAAGTCCATCACATGATATTAATTAGTTACATTGTCATTTCTCAATTAATAATTATTCATAATTAATTCGATTAGTAAGCTAAAGATCATAGATTATAATTTATTTATTGATGTATGGGTATTTTTATTGTTGTATGAATAATTATAATATAGAAAGATTTAGAGAATTATGAAAATTAAGCCAAAAAATAAGTTTGCAATGTTATGAAAACTCGAGCAACAATGGATTCAAAAGAATCCATGATGTGGGTTTTCCCAATGCCTTATGAAAATTCCAATAACATGATTATATGGATAGAGAATGAAATTGGATACATTGACAATTTGCAATACCTTGCAAAGATATATTTGGATTTAATTTATTGGAATTCACAATTTAATTAGTGTCAAACTTATTTTTCAACTTCTTCACATAGGATTTTTTTTTTTTTTTTGTTTCTGTCGATATATTTTTCAATGATAGTTTATCAATCAAATTATGATATTTATTGTTGTTTTGACCACTTATACCATTTATTATTTTTGTTGCTCCCTTGTCATGATTTAAGTACATATTGTTTTAAGTAGTTATGACATTTTGTCTTAGCCATGATTCTATTTAAATAGTTATGACTTTCTTTGTATGTTACGACTCTATCATGTGGTTGACATAATTATCTAACTATACAACACAATCATGATTCCAGTGACATTTTTTTAGAGTTGTGGTTGGACTAGCTCTAAAAATTATAATGATTATAATATTATTTTCACGTCATGATTGCCAACATCATATTTCAGCATCGCAACTTATTCAAGGCATGGGTGAAACATCGAGAGATATTAGTCATGATATTATTTTCACCACAACATTTCATTCTAGAGAGTTTATCTTGAATCGTGGCAATTCTCAGTATCATGACTTTGTATGCCAGAGAATTTATTCTCAATCAAGACAATTCCAGCAACACTACACTTTGTTCACATAACTAATTCTAAATATATGGTAAATTCTCAATGCTATGACTTTGTGCTCCCAAAGTTTATTTTGAGTCAGAGTAATTATAGTGCTACAGCACATTGCTCACATAACCAAGATCAAAGTCATGCCTAATTCTCAATTTTGTAAATTTGTATTACAGAGAGTTGAGATATTAGTCGTGATCATTCCCAACATAGAGATACCAAAGTTCTAAGAAGAGATCCAAATAGATAATGATGTCATGACTTTCAGTCTATGAGGTAATTTCCTACTTAAATTGTTCTACAAATATCCAAAATATAAAACCTACACTTAGGAAAAAAAAGCATGAAAGGATGATGGAAAAGGGAGAAAATAGAGAAGAAAAAAGATGAAAAGGAGAGGTGACACATGTTTATCCCCTATTAGGAGAAATTCAAGGTGAAAAACAAGCAACTTAGATTGGAATTAGGGTTCCAATCTTAGAAATTATTTTGGATATTTATTGGGAACCATCAAATCCACAAGATACTTCAATATACATTTTGTATGATTTCCCCCTTAATATTCGGCTAAATTGAATTCTATGGTTGGTAATATACTTATGTTGTCATGAATGATTGATTTATTAGTTTATGTTTGAGTTAATGTTGTGTTTGGATAATTATGGGTATGGATGCTACATGAGACTGAAAATTAGGGTTTTAATTAATACATTGATTTATATGTATTGGTAATGATAAATGATGACATATAAGTCATGGGGCACGCTCATATGATTCAAATATAAAGAAGTGATAACCTTTTTACTATTAACATGTAAGATATATTGATGTGTGAAAACTAAAATTGAAATATATTAATTATTACGAGTATGGTACTATTGAAGCTGACAGCAAGAACATATAAAAAACTTACATATTGTGTATAGTCTATAAGAACTAATCATAGAATAATGTGGGTGTTAAGAAGAATGTCTTACCTGGGAGTTTTACTAAAATGTGTGAGTTATATGGAAACTCTGTTAGATGATAATAGGTATGCCATGGGACACACATAAATGAGAGAGACTAGTATAGTTGTGATAACCGTGTAAGTCATCATCTCTTGTATGATTTTTATAGGTGAGATTAATGGGAATATGTATATTTAATTATCATGAATATTATACTTATGAAGCTAAAAGCACAAAATAATATTAGTAACACGTTATCTCGCATCTTTATAATAATTAGAGAATAGAAGATACAAGTACATACTCAAAGTAATCATGAATGACAGTTGATGTATTGTCTAAAATGAATAAATATGCAAATGACCTTTGCATCGAATGACATGTTGCTTCGATTTTGAAATGCCCATGTCATAATTATGAGAGAATTATAATTGATATTAATAATACGACGAATGATGATCACCTCGTATACCATAAGGGCACATGACTATATCTACAATAATTTAACATTCATCTAATTATCAGACAGTATAATGACCAAACGATGAGAAATACTATCATGTATAATAATGTTGTTAACCCTATATTTTGAGAATATTCTCAAATACTAAGTATATCTATTCAACTATGTTAGTTCATAGTTGATTGATTAAACGATCAAAAAAATTCTATGTATAATCAATATTTAAACTTTTAGCATCTTTATTAATTGTACAACTATATACTTACCAAGCTGCTTTGGATAAGAGATCCTTACCAAGTAAGTTTTGGGACCATATCAAATAACAATGAGTTTTGGCATGCAAATAAAGTTGAAACAAGTTTTTGGTTTCATTGTTGGTGATTAAATTATAATTGTTTGATTTGTCAACTTGAGATGACATAAATCTTTTTGTCAAAAGATAGTTTTGTTTCGAGTTGTGTGTTATTATTATTATTATTTATTTTGTAACTACAACAAATTTTGATGAGAAAAGCTTATTGGACTGAGTTAAATTCTCTGGACCTATAAAATTAAAAAATAACAAGAATGATTCAAAGATAGAAAGCTAAGAGAGACAAGATGGACAAAAATGAAAGCAACAGACATGACCAAGTTGTTGAGGGACAATTTGTCCACCAAACTAATCCTCATCTTTCCTTGAAAGATTATTTGTAGCCTTTTTAATGGAAAGCTACTATAGGATTTGGATACAAATGATGCAAGTAAATTACTTTGAGTTGAAGTCAAATATAGTATATATGGTGTAAGCAAATTACTTTGAAGAATGTCAAAAGATCCAAGTAACCACATCATGAATTTTTTTAGAGTCATGTGTTACAATTAAGATACATGGGGTTATCTTGGAAGTAATATGTTTATGGCTCTTTTCCTTTTCGTTGAGAGATAATGCTCAAAGT
Source organism: Sapria himalayana (assembly GCA_029783825.1). Taxonomy (NCBI): domain Eukaryota; kingdom Viridiplantae; phylum Streptophyta; class Magnoliopsida; order Malpighiales; family Rafflesiaceae; genus Sapria; species Sapria himalayana. The sequence goes on along the minus strand of JAREIK010000781.1, from coordinate 102,315 downwards.
TGGTCTTAGTATTTGTCTTGAGGTTCAAATTAGTGTTGTGATGAACTAGTGTATTCCTTTTTTTATCAAGTTTTGTGTACCTCCAATCACATTTTAAGTGAGGAGGTAGAAAAGCCAATTATACTACGAGAAGTTTGAAATATTGTATGATGCTTGAGACCAATTTAAAAAGCTTTTAAGAAAGTATCCACGACCATAATGTGAATATGAGTTGTGGTTCTAAGCATTATTTTTTTTTTTATAAAAGGCTTTATAATATGATGAGATATATAATTGATACCGCCTAGGATGATTCTAAATAAGATATATATTTGAATCCCAAATATTAGGGTTATTGGTATGTACATAGTTTGTGCTTCTGGTGTTCATGTGTAATTTATGTGGTATTCAGTAAAATATTACTCATAGAATTTTGTGTTGTGCTCATGGTGTTCTAATGTTGTGACAATGATGCTCGAAATTTTTAAAGAACTTGGGATCCAAAATTAAAACTCAATTTTAAATATATTTTCAAATATATTTAAATTTCTTTTGATTTGTATTATTTCAACTTTTAGACATTTTTATAATTATGTTTTAATTGTATAAATATTCTATTGGTATCACTATATTTAATCATATATACATGTATACACACACATATTTATATACATGTAAACACACACACACACACACACACACACACATATATATATATGTAAACACAGATATATATACATGTAAACTAGAGGTGTAACCTGTGAGGTTATGGATGTTTGGGTTGGTTCGACAATAGGACTAACCCAACGGTCCAAAAAAAAAACATTTCTAATCTATAAATCTCCCCTCCATTCTTAAATTTTAACTTATCTCTCTCGACTACAATTTTTTTTTCTCTCTCGGTCTCTCATTTTATTTCATCTTTCGGGACTTAGGTGTGGATCGTAAGTGTGACTTGTCAATTGCGGGGTGGTGAGAACATTAAAAGGCAAACGTGATTTTTTTGTATTATGAGGTATTTTTTTTATTAAGTATTTTTTATTTTAGTTAACAGTTTAATTAATTTTTAATAATATAGTATTTTAAAAACAATAATTAAAATAAAAATTAAAAACAAATAAAAAATAAAAATGACAAATAATAATTTAAATTATGATAACAAAATTAATTTAAACATTAATATATAAAATTATAAAAAAGATAATGGAAATCTTACGGAAAGGTTTGAAGTCGCCGAAATTTAGTTTCTCCGGTTGCCTCAACCCAAAAATCTAAAAAATTAAAAAAAAACTACAAAAATGTCAATAATTTGGACTCATTTTAATATAATACAACAAAAAAAATATTAAGAGTGTCGGAGAAGAATCAACTGTATATAAATATTATAAAAAAATTTTAAGTTGTAAGAATTCATGTGAGACTAGATACCTTAAGAAATATGCCAAACAATATACCAAAAAATATTGTACATTAAATGCAAGGGAAACCCAACTCAGTGATGGGTTCTTTAAGACTAGATCTAGTTCAGCCTCAATGTTAACTCCCTTCAAATATCACGAGTTAAGGAGATAAGACATGGTCAAACTTATCACCATGTTGGGTCTTTCATTAGGTTTTTGAAGGATCTAAGAATAGTCAGTATCATGCAGACTTATTTTCAGCTTGTATATCATAAGATTCATAGGTCCATATCTAAGAATGATATGCTAAAATATTATAATTTAGAAAAAAAATAATAATTAATAAATTTAGGTATTATAGTGAAGATGTGTCTGTGACGTCTAATATCTGGACTAGTCACGATGATGCATCTTATGCATGTCTCACCACTTACTAATGTAGATTCTAAATAAATACTAAATAAAAAAAATATTATGATTATTAGATATTCTTCATCCTATTGATGACCCAACTATTTATGAGTGTATAATGAAATTCTTTAAGAATATAATATTCAGATAAAATATATAATATCACATTCAATAATACATTTAACAATAAAATAGCCATTAACATATTTGTTAGGACTATAAGTGATAGAATATTAAAAAAAAATTTTCACATTAGATACAAGTGTCACATCATTAACCTCATTGTATAAACGAAGATGAATGTTATTTCTCTTGCTTTAGAAAATATACCTAACTCACTAAAATTTCTTAGTATGCATTGCAATAATAAGAGTTTGATACTCTCTATTTGTCTGAGTTTGAAAAAGAACTTCAAATCGAATATAAGACACCATTAGAATTATACATATCTTAGTTTTGATACAAAGACCTGATATCCAACTACATGAATAATAATAGTGACAAACTTATTCACTGCATTGATTGGACTATAGAAATTTAATTTTTAAAATTCTTGAAAATTTATGATACAACGAATATATTTTCATCAATTTATACTCAAATGATTTACATTGTAATCAAGTGCATATGCTATATTAATAATATAGCTTAGGAAGTTTAGTGATTGTAGGAATGAAAATCAAGTATTTAAAATACCAGTATATCATTACATCTTTTTATTGTCTGACTACTTGTATAGACCCTAAAATCAAGATGAAAGGAATAGAGAATATTTTTACATATAAATCCTCATGCATAAATCAAAAAAATCAAATTGAAGAATTATTTAATTAGAAATTAACTAAGATCTTTACATACTATAATATTATGTATAATAATAATATTTTATAATAATAAAAATCATGAGTTTACTTATCTCGTGCTATCTTAGATAACACAATCAATCTATTAACTTAAATATCAAGTTTAGCACTGAATCTATTTTGTCATAGAAGATAATTTCAGATAGTAAATTCAAATTACAACTAAATGAAGGTACTAATCTACATTATGATTCAGAAGATTCAAACTTTGGCATCCAAAATCATATTAGAACTGTAGAAAAAACAAAATACTACAATTGACAACTAATGATTATCAATGAGACATTAATACTACCATTGACAACTAAGATAAGGCATTGATTACTAAGTTGAGCACCAAAGCCTACTTTATTATCTACAGGCTATTAATACACTAATATATTGGATAATGACTAAACTATCATTTCACTTTATAGATTGATAAAGCCAATTTTATTAATTCACATTATTGCTAATGATTAAATTTTAAATTAATTGTCCTATTTTAAAATTTTTAAACATAACTTAATACCCAACGCTAAATCAAGCTCAAACAGGCCAGATGCAATCACAACCCAGTTAAACTCTATTGCAAACACATGCAGGACACACACATCAACAGATATATATATATATATAATTGCACCTAATAATGGATGAATTAGAGGAAATTAGAGACGAAATTTTGAATGCAGCACTGTAAAATAAAAAAAAATGTTAAAACACCATATACCCACAAGTTATAAAGTGAAAAGCTAGCAAAGTAGATAAAAACGAACAATAAATTGTGCTGTTATTTAACTATCTGCTACATTACGTACATTAGACAAGCAACAATTGGGAAGAATGTAAGGCATTTGACAGTAAATATGGATTCACTCAATGCAATAAAAATGAAAAAAAAATAGAAAAATGATAACTTGTTGACAAACTTCAAGAATAAACTCAATGGTGGCACAGAAATGACGGATATTAAAAAGTGTAGAAGAGAAAATAAATAATTATCACAAAAAAAAAGAGACTTTTTTTTTTTTTTGCTATATGGGTGTCTCCACTATCAGTTAATTTTATAGAAAGTACATAATCGAAGCACAACACGTTTTAGTTGGAGCACTAATTATTCAATGCATTTTGAAAAAGTAAAAAATAGCAAAAGCAAAACTAAGCAAACTTCTTATTTTGTGATTTTATTTATTTTAATGGTTTCTAATTATTAATTTCAAATTACAAATAAGCACATCACCATATGATCCAAATATAACATCATACAAATAATTATTTCTAAGGTCTTGCTTAGAATCTCTCATATTAGTCCCTAATTAATTCAATTAGCAACATAACCATACTATGAAATTATTAATTGGTGAGAATCCTAATTAGTAATCATTCATAATTAATTGTGTTTTCATGAGTAATTTATCTTGTGTATTATTCATGGTTTTCATGAGCAACTTAGCTCATGCACTAAGCTCTGATAGTCATGAGATAAATAATTATAATAAAAATAAATTGAAATTTCAATAAATCAAGATAAGAAATAAGTTTGCAAAGTTCAACCAACATGAGTAGCAGGTGATTCAAAATCAATGGTGCGAGTTTTACCGCTTTAAAACTTGCAAAAATAAATATATATGAAATGTAATGTGTATGAATTTAACCATCTATTTTGTATCGAAACTTATTTTTCGAAATATTCCAAGTGTTAGGATTTCTTGTCTCTGCCATTGTATTTGTCAATAATAGTTTATCAATCAAATCTTAATATTCATTGTTGTTTCGACTAACTTGCTGCTAATGCTCATTCCATTATCAAATATTGAACCTTATATTATGTCAGCAATGTTTCCTTGGAACTTTGATTTGTATTGGTTCTATTTTTATAACAGTAGTATCAGAGAGAGGTTTTGGATAATACATTTTGTGGGTGATGTGTTTCTGGGAAAATTTTCTCAAAAAGGTAATAAGTACCTCAAGGTCTATAATTTTAAAGAGGGTATTGTGACCCCACTACTCATCTTGGAACTTTCTTGGTATATTAACAAAAATAGTTACTATATTTCTCGTGTATTATTCACAATAAAAGTGAAACAAATATTAATGAAATTTGAAATAAAAAAAATCAATATAAATAATATTTCATAATGAAAAATGAAAAGCAAGGTGATTTTGAAAAAAGATAATTTCTTGGAAAAAATTCGAAAAAAAGCATGACAGGATTACTAAAGATAAGTGAAATAAGATGAACAATAATATGGTTGTCGATCTATATTTTGCACTAGCTAGTAGAGTACTATATATTATGGTAGAAAAGAATATGAGAAATGAAAATTGAGATATTCTCATAAGACTGTATAAGACAAAGTTACTACACAACAAAATCTTTTTAAAAGGGAAACTCTAGACTCTTTGAATGATGGAATCCATTATGATAATTGACCATATCAATATATTTGCTTACTTTATTTTCTCAACTTACTATGTTGAGTCATATAATAAAAGAAGTTAAATATGCTATAATCTTACATCTAAGTCTATGTGATTCATATAATCAACTCATCTTCAATCTAAAAAATAGTGTCCCTATGTACTACCTAGTCTTCAATGATATTGATGCTATCATCTTAGAAAAAAAAAGTATACACAAAGATAAGGAGGAATGACACATAAGTATACATCAAGTAGAAGCTTTGATGATGATAAGAGAATGATCAATAAAGCATATTTATAGTGGGAGTCAAAAAAAATGGAGATGATGAATCATCAAATACTCAATGAAATTTAAAAAGTATCTATGATGATGGAAATATCCTATATAGCAATGTGACAAAATTAGTTAAAAGTAGAAAACAATTTGGTGATGTCTAGTTACAAGACTCAGGAGCTTCATTGCACATGACATCTCAAAGAAAATAGTCCACAAATATGAACCAATCTTAGATAGTTCTATATAATGAGTGATGATCATACTTTCAAGATTGTTGGTATTGGTACTATTAAAATAAAAATATTTAATGATATGATTTACATCATTCAAGAGATACTACTTGCGAAAGACTTGAAGAAGACTCTATTATCTTTGGTACAAAAAGATAGTTTTGAATGTAAGACTCGTGTTGTAAATGAGATAATAAAAATTATGAGAGGTGTGCTTATGATTATGAAGGGATAAAAAATAATGACAAATCTATTCATGCTTAGAGGGGAAACAATATAGAAAATTGATACATATTTTGTATTAATTAACAAAGTAGAAGAGTAAATGATGATATGACATTCAGTAGATCATTTGTAAAGAATATGTGTATTCTAAACTTGATTCATTTTTTATGTATGTAAATCACCAATAATATCCTAAGAATGAGCAAAGTATTTTGTGTCTTTCATTAATGATTACTCAAGAAGATATTGGATGCGAGTATATAGATGGCGAGTTTCTTACTATTTATAAGTGGGAAGGTATTAAAAGATAGTTGATAGTCACATATATGCCACAATAAAATAGAGTGATTAAATAGATGAATAAACTCTTATGGAATGGATAAAAATAATATTGAGAACTATAAGTCAACCTAATTTTTTTTTGAGTGGAAGAAACTAATACCACATGTTATATAACAAATCAGTCATTATCAACTATAATTAATTTAAAGATTCTAATAGAAATGGACATATAAGCTAGTAGATTATGCTAATTTATAATTTTTTGGATATTTTGCTTATGTAATATATAATATCCAAGAAAGAACACAGTTAAATATGAAATCTATAAAATTTATATTCTTAGGATATATTGAAGGAGTAAAGAGATATTGCATATGAGACTTTACCACCTATAAGGTAATTATCAATTAAGATATAATCTGTATTGAAAATCAACTAAAATGAATGGATTAAAATGATAGCACATTGAATAAGGTTCTAGAGACTACAACGATACATATGGAAAATAATCTAACATAATAAACTTTAGTATTAATGGAGAAAGAACTAGAGCATGAGGTAAAATATAAGTTGAATTTGAGACTCTAAAAGTTAGTCATCCAACTCATGATAAAAGGCCTCTATCTAGGTACTCGAAGTATAATATAAAAAAAAATATTTCATATTGTCTTTTAATAAAGGATGGAGAATCGTTAATATTTCATGAGCTACATATAGCTTAGGTGTGTTTCTATGGATGACAATAATAGAATAAGAAATTGAAGCTCTACACAATATTTGAAAGTTGATATTATTATCACATAGAAAAAAGTCATTAGCAACAAATGAGTTTACAAGATCAAGTTGAATATCAATAATCATGTAGAATGACATCGTGTAAGATTGATGATAAAAAGATAAGCTCAAAAAGATGGCATTGGCTTCTATGAGATTTTTCCTTGATGATTTATCTTATAATAATCAGAGTGGTGATGGCTTTGTATAATACATTTGATTCACATCTGGATCATTTATATGTCAGAAATGCATTTTTTTCATGGTGTACTCAAAGAATAAGTTTATATGCTCCAACCAAAAGGTTTTCTAGAAATATGTAATGAAAATTTGGTTGGAGAATAAATCTTTAACTGGTCTCAAATAGGCACTGAAATATTGATATAAGAGATTTGATTTCTTTATCATAGACACATTTAAGACCATTGTACATACTAAAAAAGATTAGAGAGTGAAATGACTTTATTATTCTATTATTATATATGGATGACATATTGGTAGCATGCCTAAACAAATACCAAATCAAAGAAATAAAGCATAGTTGGCTAGGAAAGTTTGATATGAACTTGGAACTAGCAAAAAAAATTCAAGGAATGTAGATTTACCAAAATAGAAATAAGAAGAAGATTTAGCTCTCTTAATAAAATATTCTTAACAAAATCTTGTTATGCTTCAACTTGCAAGATAATAAGTCAATTTCTACCTCAATTCACATTAATTTCAAGTTATTCTCAAGTATGTTTCCTAGCACATAAGAAGAGAGGAGGGAGATGTCCCTAGCACCATATGCAATTGTATTGAAAAGTTAGATGTTCATTATGATTTTTATAAGATCTGACATTGCACAAGAAGTGGGAGTTGTTAGTTGATTCATGACAAAATCATGTCATAAAGCATTGAAGTACTGTGAAAAGGATTCTTAGATACAATAAAGGAACCTCAAATCCTACATATGTTATAGAGGTTTGAACATTATTATTAGAAGCTATGTTGATGCCGACTATACTGGTGATATTAATAATTGCAAGTCTATCATAAGATATATTTTCACTCTTACTGGAGGTGTGATAAGTTGAGTTTCAAAATTATAGTCTTTCATATTTACTTCTATGATAAAAGTAAAGTATGTTGTAAATACACAAGCCAGTAAAGATATATTGTGATTACAAATACTATTGGAAGATTTTAGATACAAAATAAATAAAATTAATTTAGAATACAATATCACTCTATATGAGAAAAAGTAGAAGAAGAAAGCATGGATATGTAAAAGATTCATACTTATTAGAACCTATCAGATGTTATGATCAAACCAATCAATACTAACAAGTGTATATGGTGTAGAACCTCATATGGCTTAGCAGCAATATAAGCAAGCACAAAGTTGACAAGTGAGGAAGATTAATTTCAAGTGAGAGAATATAACATCGAAGTATGTGGATAGGTGAAGCCCACATCATAAAATCATTTAGGATTTTTGATTTTCTTTCTTTATAAGGAGATTTCTCTATTGTAAATCATCCCAATACTAATTCACTTAGCTTGTATTTCAATTAGACTATATAGTTATTAGATTATGATTACTATCTTTGATCAAATTATAGTTAAAGATGATGTCAAAGTATTTGTGATCCTTTTTAATCATATTCTACTATATTATTGCTATGTTTTGAATTTTTGCATGATTTCCAAAATGTTAATTCATAATATATGTAATGATTTTTTTTTTCAAATTATTATTGAAATTATCTTGCACTTGGATATAAAACATTTAATAATGATTTACAATATTTAAATTCACTAACATAAAAAATAACATTGATATTAAATGATGATGCTTCCTTAAAGACTCATTTATGTGCATGCAATTCAAAGTCTTGATATACAATGACACTTTTATCAAGCATTATGTATATGTTTAAATCATATTCAATGATGCTTTTTAGAAGCATCGTTAAAAGCTGAAATTATAGATGTTGCTAACTTGAAGCTTCATAAAGCTCATAGAAGATGCTTTATGGAAGCGTCATCAATTATTTTCTTTTAAACATGTTTTTAAAGCGTCATCTTTGGAATTGTTATTTTTAAAAATATTATTTTTTTTAATTAAGATAATAAATCACTATACTAAAAATAAAGGATAAAACAATTTCACACCAAAATATTCAATGCAAATTTACTAATAAATTTTCACAAATTAATATACAATTACTATCTCAACAATTAGTAAAATAAGTAACATATACATAAATTACATTGAAATTAATAAAACAATAATTAAATATTCTTTCAGCATAAGAGCACAAACCAAGACAATATATATATATAAAATAATATGCTGAAGCCTAATATATATATTAATAATTTTAATTATTTAATCTTCATGATTTTTGGAATCATCTTCAAAACAATAATTTCTCCAATTTGAATATCATGAATAATATCAATTTTATTTGTAATCTATGAACTAAAGAAAAAAGAAATAATAAACTCTATTTGTAGCAATCAATAAGCACAATTAAAATTGATCTTCACATATCTCAAGACCATCATCATGGCACGTTCAAAATTAAGAATCTCATATAGAATTCACTATTTTCAACAAGTGATTCACGAATGGAACTTATCTTTTGGTTCAGATTTACCTCGTCACTAAAATTTTCCTAAAATTATTAATATTAGGCATGGATTAAAAAAGAAGACAACATTATTTATTTTATTTGAATTTGTGACATACTTCCATAATCATGTTAAATGTAGTATGGTCTTTATTTCTTAGATTGCCCTTCTATTATGCAACAAATATACCATAAATGTGCTTAATATCTTCTTGTCTAGTTATCCATTCCCATATAATTTACCCATATCTTGAAATAAGAGGTAATCATTTAAAAAATAACAAACATATTTGCTTGCGTGCATGCAAGCTGCTCTATTAAGACAATACAAAGGCAATATTATGAGCACTTAAATGCAAATAAATAAAAGGCAATATAATTAAAAGCTAACAACCATGAACACAACGATAAAGTTAGTAATTTGCCACTTTAGTTAGATTTTATTTCTTTAACTTTTTTTTATATTCCCTTTCTCTCACTCTCAATTTTCTTTTCTTTTTCTTTTTCATGTTTTGTTCCTCAGTATTTTTTTTTCTCCTCTTCCAAGCCCCATAACACCTCATACTATAACTTGGACCATATTTGGGTCTTAGGGCTCTAAGGTAAGAGCAGGTAAAACTTTCATTCCAACAATATAATAGATCCAACTAACAAACAACATGAAGAGAGTATTCGGCATCATTGGGGATCAAACTCATGATCCTAGGGTAAGTGCATTCATCCTCTTTCCCAAACTTGACTATCGCATCGTTGGTCTCTTCTTGAAATTTTTTTTTTTTTTTTGATTTATTTCTTTTTTGAGTTTGGCCTTTTTATCATTTTCTTGTTCATTTTTTTATTTTATTTTTCATCTTTTCTTTTCACCTTCGACTTTTTCATCTTTTTTATCTTGGGTATTGTTTTTTTTTTAATTTTCTTTCTTTTCTTTTTCATCTATCTTCAATGTAACTAGTATATGTTTATTTACATTTATCTCATTGCAATGCTTAATGGTTAGATCATGTTTGGTTTAGGATACATCTATCTCACCACATCTATCTCTCACTACATCTATCTATAATGTTGTTCCATATTCAAAAAATCCTCTTCATCAATAACACTAATAATTTTAAGCATGCTAGTCACAAGCATTACTTCATTAACACTGATGGTTTCTTCTTTCTTAAGTCACCTTCCATGGTCTCCCTAATATTCATCTAAAGCTTCACTTGTTTGGGTGCTCCCTCTTCTATTTAAAGTATTTGGTGACCACACTAATTGGTCAGCCCACTCCAATCATTCATAAACATATTTGAATTTCAATCTTATCACACATCACATCTCATTCATTAGTTATTTTATAAAAAGCTTGGAATCAATAACTTCCATAATATTTTTCTTGGTATTGAGAGACATGATTTGATAAGGAAGAATTTGAAGTCAATAATTAAAAAAAAAAAGAAAAAGAACAAAGATTGAGCCCAGAGTTGTGCTCTGATACCACATGATATGAGCCCCATCAAAAATAATGAGACTTGTAATCATATTTAGTCACTATTATGATTTTGTGACCTTAGAAAAAATTCATAGTTAATTGATACATCCCAAAAATAGAGTTTGTGAGAATTTTTCATCCAATGCAGCTTTACAAATACATATGTCATACAAAAAATAAAGTGAATGTATATTTAGATGTTGATCATCTAATGATTATTTTGATAGTTCGATTAATTAACATTGAACTAATTACTATTCGAGTTGAATAAATGTACTTGTTCCCCATGAGTATTACTTATACTCTAGGGTTGGCATCATTCTTATGCATGATAGTGTTTTTCAATGTTTGGCCAATGTAACATTTGGTTATTGAATGAAGAATATATTAGTGTAAAAATGTATGTATGCCCTCATGACATATAATGTGGTCATCATCAATTAGTTGTTACTACTAAAGATGATCCCCTCATAGTTGTCCCCTTGGTATTTCAACACCAAAGCAACATATCATTCCATGTAAATGTCATTCACATATCTACTTCTTTTAGGATAATATATCAATTGCCTGTGATGATTACTTCAAATGTGTACTTTTATTTTCTAACATCTAATTGTCTTTAGGATTCAAATTAATATGGTACTAATTACATGTGTACTTTTAGCTTCGTAATCATCTTACTCATGAAAATTAGCATATATTTTACTATCAATCTCACATAAGGAAATTACACATGTAATAAAAAATTGCATGGTTGTCACCATTATATGAATTTCATCTACTAGCATATGTTTCTTGGCATATATAATTGTCTATCATAGATGGCTCATAACTCCTACACTATGGTAAAACTCATAAGTAAAATATTTTACTTAACCCACACATTACTCTTAAGATTTTTTCTAGATAGTATATAATAGATATGTTTTTAATATGTTCATACTTTTGATTTTGTGAATGTCATACTCACAGTGATTAAGATACCTTAATTTTGGGTTATCATATATTAGTTTATCTCATATGTTAAGATTATACGAGCTATCACTTTCTTCTATTCAAATCATATGAGTGTGTCTCATGACTTATATGTTACTAGCTGCCATGACTGACATGCAAAAACTAATGTATTTATGAAAATTTTAATTTTCAATTCTAAATAGTATCCATACCCATCAATATCCAAACTCCATATTAACCAAATATAAATTTATAATTTCATTTGTTCGTTACAACATAATTATATTATTAATTCTAGAATTCAATTTAATTAAACAATGGGGAGGAAATCATCCGAGCTTAGTTGAGAGGCATCTCATGCAATTCAAGAAATTCCAATGATTTCCCAATCAATTTATAAGCACTAAATCCTAATTCTATTCAATATTATTTTGTTCACTTTATATTTGCTTGAATTGAGGTTGAATTTTGTGTCAGCTAGCATTTGAAATGAAAGTCATGTTTTTCTTTTTGTTATCTTTCCTCTATTTTTTTATTTCTAAGTGTAACTTTTATACTTTGAGAATTCATGATAATTTGAGTAGGAAGTCATGGCTCCAACTCAAAGTCATAACATTGTCTTCTCTTTATATATCCTTCAAAGCACTAATGTCCCCTAGAGTTATGGATAGTCATGACTGATGTCTATATTCTCTATAACACAAAGCCACGGCTTTGGTCTTGGTTTTATTAGCTAAGTGTCACCTTACTAGGATTGTCATGACTTAGACAAGAACTCTCTGTAACACAAAGTCATGGTGCTGCTAATTAGTCATGACCAGATTAATTACTCTTTATTATGAAAAGTCATGGCTAAAAATGATATCGAGACTCATATCTCTTGATACTTTGGCTCTGCTTTAAATAAGTCATGGCTCAAGAATGTGACATGATAACTTGTATCTGTGAGGTAGTCAACTATTGCGATATGAAAATAATGTCATTATCATTAAATTTGTTTATAGTTAGCTTGGTCATGACTCTAGAAAAATGTTGTGACCATAATTTTTGTGTTGCACAGTAAAATAATTATATAACCTCAGTAGCCAAATCATGATGTACAAAGAATAACATGACTATTTTAGTAGAGTTAAAGCTAAGACAGGATATCATAACTACCTAAACTAATGTGAACACTTTATATAAGTTGATACAAAAGAATTGTGATGACTCACCATAGCTTCTCTCCCCTACAAGCCCATGTTCTACTAAGTTGCCTATTTTCACCCTATTTATATACAATTTCACTAATATTCATCAAATTCTTTTAAAATAGGAATTTAGTGAAATCCCATTGATATTCACTTTAATACATGCAAACATACCTATTTTTACTCTCCTAAAATCATAATTTATTCAGTATTTTGGGTACCAAACAATTACCATGACCATTCTAAAACAAGATTTTAAGGAAATATCTCAACTCATTGCAAATATAAAAGTAAGAACCTTTGTGTAGAGAATAGAGAGAATGCCACATTCAATTATAGATAATTGATACATAACTCTTAAATGATTATCATATAAAATAATAATAAGTTTGAAGGGTTCTTAAAGATATAAAGAGTTTATATATCACCCAACACTTTTTATCTTATTGCATTACACAAAAAATAAATATATTAAATGTTTTAGACATCCCCCAAACTAGAAAATAATTATAATCACAAATAACTGCAATTATATAATAAAATAGACAAAATGAAAAGATTTCATAGTTACCATCTCTTTTAATCATCATCATCACTCAAAACATAAATAAATAAACTAGTAATAATTTTTTAAGCACTCACGTATGTCAGTACACATTATTCATAATTATCAAAGATTCTAATAATGTAGATTAGGTCTCTTTGAACTTGAGTATGACTCATATACGTGTTTAATCCCATACTTTTTGAATTAGTCAACTACAAATATTTTATTCATTTCTCTTATAATTAGCCTGTCTAGTAGAAGTAATGAACCTTTTATGCATTCACTTTTGATGCTCATGATCTATCTTAATGAGAGATGCCTAAAATTTATATAAGACTCATCATAATTTTATAGGATGAATGAGTTAACAAAGAGGAATGTAATGCCTTTTAATTTTATCCAGGTGGAAGAGATCTTTGGTATTTGGAAAATACAACCCTTCCAATCACTAAAAGGATATATTAGTGGGCATGCACTATCTTTAAAAGTGAGCAGAAGCTATAACTTGAAAATATGGTAATCATAAAGTAGTTATCAAATTCTTCAAGAAAAAAAATTTTCAAGATTCATGGTGTCAAAAGCTACTATACGTGTTGGTTGAACAAGCCACTTTTGTATTAGAGATTTTGGTAATCTTTTCTCTAGATATGGTGTAAAAGGAAACATAGTTACTTGTTACCATCTTTAAACTTAATGAACAATAAGAGCTAGCTAACCGAGAAACAACAAATATCCCAGTGGGGATAGTTACTTGTTACCATCTTTGCTTATAGGATAGCCTATAAAATAATTTTGGGTATACCAACCTCATCATTTAATATAAAGCTTAGCAAGATATGAAAAAAGCTAATTCTTAACTAATAAGAAGTTGGGCATTTTAAGAAGTGGCATGATCAACTCCTACCATGAAAAGAATTTCAAGTTGGGCATTTTTTTTGTGTATGCTTAGGAAGTGGATGATAAAGCTAAATCATAACTATATAAGTAGTTGTAAATCATATATATTTACATTATATATAGCTATCACATTTCAAAAACATTATTGATAACAATGTTTTTAAAAAAAAACTTAAAGAGTATAAGTTATCATGTATATTATATGTGGTTTTCTTATGTTTTTTATTTATTTAATGTTGGTGTGGCATTTTCGAGTTTGCATAGCTAATAGACCTAAAAAATAAATATTTTATTTTTTTTTGAAAACTTTTTATTAAATTATTTTAAAATGAGACCAAACATAAATATTTTATTTTTTGGGAAACTTTTTATTAAAATATTTTAAATGAGACCAAACATAAATATTTTAGTTGTTTCATTTACATAATTTTCCCTAATTATTATTATATGGATATCATTTTATAAATATACAAATATAAATATTAGTTAAAAACATATATAAATATCATTTAACTATATATAATCGTATATAATAAATGTATATAAAAATTTATAAATATATATGAACTTATATAAATGTTTGTAAGCATACACAAATATCTATAAATGTATATATAACCTTATGTAAACATATTTAAATGTTTATAAATGTATATACATTTATATAAACATATTTAAATGTATACAAATGATTATATAAACTTATATTTTTGAAAATGTACTATTTTGAAAAATATTTCAAAAACATGCCATTTTCGAAAGATTTTGAATACTTTGATTATATGTGTTTTTATGGAGACTTGTATAGACATGGGGCAATTTCGTATTTGATATGTAAAATGCACCAAAATATAACTATTCTAAGTTATGGTGCACGTGTTTATAATTTCAAAAATAAGTATTTTTTTTTTTTGTGAATATTTTATGGTTAGCATATTAAAACATGATTTACCCAATAGAGAAACTTTATGCTATAATAATGAGTTGCAACAATTTTATTAAAAATTATGTTTAGCATAATTATATTGCAGGGTGAGAGAAAGAATAATTGTGTTTTAGGGAGTGAAAATAGTAAATAATTAGAGGTAGGTGAATGTCGAGGGCAAACACATTGCACAATTCTTTGCTTTGGTGCAAAGTTTGGGAGTAATTAATATCTCAATAATTTTTATGCTGGAAGTTAGAGCAACCATATCTGATGAACTTGAGACCTATAACTTTTTGATAACGATACTTATCATGATATCAACGCATGACATATAATATATACATTCAATATAACTTTTTAAGTAATTAGTCATTATATTACTATTTTTTTCTAAATTTATTTATTTCAAAAAAGAGATGTTGGTATCTGACACTGAACAAATCTTAATGAGTTGTGAGAAATTGAAGATGAGATTTAGAAATTGAATAATGGGCATGATCAAACCCTAAAACAAGATGTAGATTTAGAAAAAAAAAACAATCAGAACAGAGCTAAACTCATTATCAAAACAAGATGTAGTTAGACCTATAGTTCAAACCCTAAAAAACATAAGTTTTTGTGAGAAAACTACACGAACATAGTTAAATTACAAGAGATAGCATGACTTGTTGCTCAATATTTCTCTCAATCCAGTATAGACTATGAGAAAAATTAATTCCCTTATAATGGACACGATCACATTTTGATAGATGATATGTTTAATAGTATTTGAAGTACTTGATATGCATCTCATGAATATTATTACTGCCTATTTATATATGTTTATAAATAGTTACATATATATATATATATATATATATATATACACACACACATACACACATATGAAAATGTCTAAAAGATTCAAATTGCCTAACACAGCTAATTCAAAACATCAAAATAAGTACTCAATCAAACTACAAAAGTGTAAGTATTTGTTAAAAGATGAATATGTGAATAGTCTAATTTGCTCATGCCCATTCATTATAAAATTAGAAATTGAGCTTATAATAATCACATTACTATAGATGATTTGAATATCATAGAAACTAAATTTCCTCATGGTTGTTCATTCACTTGAATTGAAAAGAAACTCATCTCGTACTAAGGAATTACTTGGTCCAAAAGTATCATATCTCAATGTATTTGATACGCTATTATACCTCCCAAATTATATATTAGGCTAAATATAATATTCTTTGTCGATTTGTTAGCAAGACATAATTATGTGTATTGCACAAATAACAAGATGGTATATTAAGGGTGATTGAACTAAACATATTTCTTCAAAGTTCTTATATACACATGAGCTTCAGAAAAATAATAAAATCGATATTTATTGAACAAGATCGAGTGCTAATCTTACCGACTTATCTACAAAAGATCTCAATATTGGGACATTAAAGATATCATAACCACGTCATCATGAGGAGCATTACCATATAATGTTAGCAAGCCATACTTTTTTCTCTTTGTTCAGATTTTATCTCACTGGGTTTCATAAATAATATATATATATATATTATTTTATTTATTTTTTGTTTATTTTTTAATATATATATTATTTATAACATTTCTTTTCAGTAGTGATACTCATTTAAATTAGTATTATAAATAATATAGATAAATGTGAATGACCTCTCTATTACCCATAAAAGCTTTATTTATATTGAATGTTAGCAAACCATACTTTGTACAAAATTAAATATTATATTTAATTCTAAAATTTATTAATTTTTATAAATATTATATTTAATAAAATACAATTCAAAAATCATTCATAGTTCTACTTCTCTATTTTTTTTTTCTTTTTCAAACAACTATTATATTTTATATATATATAAAATATCTTATCCAATATATGAAATTCCTACTTTAACTTACTAAATGATTAATCTTCTTAATATTATTCTCATTCGAATATATATGTAATCACACACACACACACATGCATTACAGACACATACATGCACACACGCACATGCACATGCACAAACACACTTGCACACGCACACACACATGCACGCACATATTTATACACACGCATGCACACACACACGCACACACACACACACACACACACTACTAAGATAAAATAAAAACTATTAAATTGCTCACCTAATGAAAATGTTTGGACATGTATAAATGCATTCATCCACACATACCAAACATTTGAGAAAAACATAGCATTAGGATGAGACTTGTACTAACAATCTTTAAAATTCAACAAAATTCAGAAACATCCATGATTCTTTCACCTTACCTCAATTAATTTATAAAAACCAACAAGGTCACATTTCACAAGATAATAATGATAGAACTCAATCATACATAGTATTCAAACTCTCTCACACACGCACGCACACACACGTGTGTGTGTGCGTGTGTGTCTATATATATATATATATATATATATATATAAAGATAGAAGATAACTAAACATGGAGTGCTACTGCCTTCTTTTGCCCCTGTCGAGCTTCCTGGATTTAAACTTGCCCTTCCATTTTTTATTATCAGCAGGATGATACTTCTCATTCATTTCACGCATCCTACGCTTCCTGCAACATTAGTACAAAATTAATGTAAAATAAAAAACAATTGGACGAGGAAAAGAAAATAGGAGATATGCACAAGTTCAATTTATATGAAAATTTATGTGACCATCAAATTGAATGACCAACAAAATGGACATGACTGATCTTAATCATGTCATAAATATACTTTGATAATTATGCGTGCGATTACTCGCTGTAACAAAGAATAATTCAAGGGCCATTGATCATATTGAAAGTCTCTGTACAATGTATTAGATATCATGTTTTAGCGCGATGACAAATTTGTTCGTCCAGGTTCGAGACTTATCGTATGTAATATCTCTAATTTTCAGGGGTAAAACTGTCAATACATCAATCTCTCACAGACTTCGCGCTAAAACAGAGAGTCATGTGCACTGGGTAGGATCTCCTCTAAACTTTGATAATTATGAGTGCAATTACCCACCCTAACCAATTATCTCTCACAAGAACTGTAAAGCTAAATATTGATCACTTGTGAAGTCTTTGTGTAGCATGCATGAGTTAGAGATCATGTGTTAGTACGATAACAAATATCTTCATCCAGTGATGGTAGATCTCAAGTTCAAGGCTCACCATATGTAGTATCTCTAATTTTCATAGGTAAATCTGTCAAGATATCAATCTCTCACAGACTCCACACTAAAGCCAGAAAGAGTCTTGTGCACTGAGCATGATCTCATGATCAAATCTTAGTGCGATGACAAATATCTTCGACCAAAAAGGTAGGTCTCATGATCGAGAATTATCAGATGTAGTATTTCTAATTTTCAGGGGTAAATCTGTCAAGATATTAATCTCTCACAGACTCTACTAAAGCGAGAAAGAGTCCTATGCACTGGGTACAATCATGTGTGCGATTACCCACTCTGACAAGTCTGCTTAATAAGAACTCTAAAACTAAATATATTTGACATGGGATAGTATGAAGATTATTGATCATCTGGGCAGCCTTTGTATGGCATGCATACGTTAGAGATCATGCCTTAATACGATGACACATATTTTCATCCAATGACGATAAGTCTCAGGTTCGAGGCTCATCAAATGCAGTATCTCTAATTTTCAAGGGTAAATCTGTCAATATATTAATCTCTCACGGACTACATGCTAAAGTGAGAAAGAATCATGTGCACTGGGTATGATCTCCTCCAAACTTTAATAATGATGATAATGATAATAATAATGATGATGACATGTGTAATTGGATTCAAGTAACATGAGAGCTAATATAAAGAACACATGCAAAGTAATAGCCACTTCACCTGTAATTTGCAAAGGCATGGTCGGCAAGCAGCTCATCGGCTAGAGATTCCTTTCTCTGTTTCTTAGTTAGCCGACCTGAGAAGAAGTCCGTTGCAGACTCTAGCACGGTGCCCACCTTGTTTTTTTTTTTTTAAAAAAATTTGATCAAGTTTGATGTTGTAAAGTATCCAACCCAAAAATGAAAAACAAAAACAAAAAAAAAACAAAAAAAAATAGTTACCTGAAAATACTTTGGAAGCTGTTTCAGGTCCCCTTTTTTGTAGTGTCTCTTTGGATCTATAGCACCCCTTAACTGCGTATTATAGGAGAGTGACGTCGTAACAAAAATGGCTGCGTTATGGAATCAATTATTTAAAGGAACAATAAAAAAAAAAATAATAATAATAATGTTTAACAAAATACAAAATAAACTTTGGGAAAAGGGAACTAAATCAGACAACACCAGCCTAAAAAATGAGGGAGCTCAGCACAGCCTAGTGGCTCATGCCAGCCCCAGCACGAGCTCATTGCTAGCCCAGCTCAGGTCATAGCCGTGGCTCATGCCACAGGCTAGCCCATGACATGCCACATTTGGCTCCCGGTAGTGTCTTTGACCAATAGAATTCTAGAAACTATCAGATTGTGTGGAACCATTCGAAATGACCTAGAAGAGGTTACGGGGAAATCCCAGAAGTTCTAAGACCTTGAGAACTCATTTCCATTCTAGAATATTCTAGAAATTTCCTACATAATAAAATTGTGATATGTGATATAATCTGAGTCACTAGTCAAAGAGAGTTTTTACTACACAAGGGAGTCACCTTATCATAGCTCTCGCACAAACTTCATCTATACTATATTTTTTATTTCAGAAGTATTTCTCTCTTACTAAAGCTTGCGACAAGTGACAAGTAGTATCAAAGATAATTGACTTCCTTGCTATGGCATCAATAAAAGAAGAAGAAAAAGTTTAAAGGATATAATGACATTCATAGAAATTTGAATAACTTAGCTAGAAATAACTATTAGTAACTTATGAGATAAATTTGAGGATTTAGATAGAGCATCAAAGAGGTGACGTCGATAAAGAATGAACTCTGAGTAAGGATGAGAAGTGTCATCAAAATTATCTAAGAGACAGTGACCCAAAAGAACTCTATGTTGAAATTCATAGTATTCATATTTGTTAAATCGAAATTCGAATCGAAAATCAGAATGTTTGATTAGTGAATCGAGAATCGAATCAAGAATTAAATTGTGAATCAAATTTTTTATGATTTTTTTTTCACGTTAATTAATTCATATTTGTTACAGTTGATAATTTTTTTAGTATTTTTATTTTTGTGACTTTTTTAGTATTTTATTGCTTTTTCATGTTAAATTTTAATACCAAAGATTGGAGTTACTTTTTTTCATATTAATTAAGTCATACAGTTGATAATTTTAATACCAAAGACTGTTAGTATTTTAATTTTTTTTTTTTGTGATTTTATAAGGATCTTAGTCCTTTGAGAATCGATATTAAATCGATTCAGCAACTGAGTCTTTGATTCATGTATATTTTTGATTTTTTAAAAAGTCGGATCGTTTACCCCTTGAATCGTAAATCATATAATTTTGATAACAGTGATAGTATCTACCATACAATGGAAGATAGAAAAGTAGAAAAAAGAGCTTTCAGCTTGCAAGGGAAGCACAAAGAAGTGGTTGATCAAATATCTTCATAATGAATAGATATCTCGAGGCCAAAAAAATTTAAAGATATTCGAGTAGCAAGAGAGATAAACAACTTCATTTGAGAAATAAAACAATATTTCCAAGTGATTGACACGACGAGCAAAATAGCCAAAGTTAGTATTGTTTCAATATATTTAGTAGATATCATTCAAATGAGAGTTACATTGACAATTTTATTCAAAGTACACAAAAAATAAAGCAAAGACTAAGTTGTAGAGAATAACTCAGGGTGCAAAAATAAAAAAATTGCTTCTCTTCATGTTTCTAATATTGATGAGAGATAGTCTTTTGCTTTATGAATGGTCTCAAATTTTGATCTATGCAAAAATTATAGAGAAAATATGTCTAAGATCTCACATATACAATGTCGGTAATTAAATCCTTGGTGAAATTCAAGAAGATGAATTTCAAGATAAACAATAAAGAAATAACTATCCATTGATAATAAAGAAAATGATCCGTGGATGACAAAAAAAAAGAAACACTAGCATACTTTCTTTGTGATGAATCACATCAAATTCATGATTATCTCAATCGAAACAAACTTATTGCTATTATAATGGGATAACAAAGAATCATAAAAAAAAATCAAGCTGGGTTCAATCTTGTCAAGCTCGATCAAAAACAAGATACATGAAACATGAAAAGACTTCATGTTGATGGTTTCTAGTATTGTCAGCCACAATATTAAAATATTGGTATATGCAAGTGTATCTGATCTTTTTATTTCTGAAGAGATGGCAAAAAAATTAAATCTCAACACAGGCAAATATAACAAGTGAATCAAAATGATGAATTCTTAAAAAATTCCAATTAATATTATATATGATGTAGAGGTCTAATTGAGAGATTAAAAGTGAAAAGAAACAATTAAGATCATTCCATTGTATAATTATAAATTGATTTTTGAGTTAAATTTTCTAGAACAAATAAGCACACTTCTTGCTCTATTTGTTAATTGTATATGTATCCTGGACCCTATTTTATGATACATTATTTCAATAACACAAAATATCAAACAATCTATAAAAATATTATATACAATGCAATTAGCAAAGAAGAGGAAACTGAATAATAAAACTTATATGGGAAACCTTAGAGGCTAACAATGAGAAACATATAAAAGTATTAAAATTTCTAAACTCATTTTAAGATATCATACCTCCTAAGTTATCAAAGAAGTTGACACTAAGGAGAGGGGTGAATCATCATATTGAACTGGTGACAAATACTCTTCAAACAACCAAGACACTCTATCGAATGACTCCTAAAAATTAAAAAACTAAAGAAATAACTAAAATAACTAAAGAAGTCGAGCCAAGCACAACCTGGGTGCTTGGCACGAAGGGAAGGACCGACTTGCACGGTCGGGTACTGTGTGTGGGCCCTCGACTCAGGCCGAGTTTCAGGCAAGGTCCCATTGGACCGAGCCCAAGCCCTGGTGGTCAGCCAGACCCCGACCCTGAAGCCCAAACCTTCTGGAACCCTCGAGGTCGAACTGGCCCAACCCCAATGGTCAAAAAAATATTAAATTGGATCGGAATGCATCCAGCCATCTGATGCACCCCCAATGACTAAGAGATAAATCCGACAACTATCAGGTTTTTGCCCTAAAAAATTAATAAAAAATTATGAATAAATTAAAAAAATAATTTTTATATATAAAAAAAAAATCTTTTCCTTATCTATATATATTATCTCTTCATTCAATATCACTTCTTAAATCAAATGTCACATCACTCTTCTCTCTTTCTCTATCCTAATTCATATTCATACTCTTCTCTCACTCTCTCTCATCTTGTTCTTGTCTCTCTGATTCTCTCTCCTCTTTGAGTTAGGTTCACTTTGACTTTCGGCTTTCATCTCGATCTCAAGACTCAGGTGTGGACTATGAACATCAAATTTTAGCATTCCATAAATAAAAAAATAGGTATTTTTTTTTTATAATTTATTTAGTTTGTTATTTTTAATTTTTATTAATAATTTAATATCAATAATATTTAATTTAAAAATTAGAATTTAGAATATAATTATTAATTAATAAACTAATAAAATATAAAATGACTATTAATAAATTTTTAATGAGAATGATATCAATATTAACTCTAGGACTACGAAAAGATCAGAGACTGAAATCATGTTTTCTCCTATTAACCTCGACTAAAACATTTTAAAAAAAAAATTAGAACAAAATCTATAATTTAGACTTACTTTAATATAATACAAATTAAAAATATTAGTGATATCAATAAAAAATCAGCACAATGTATATGTGTCAAATGGGTTCATGCCAATTCTAAGATAAGATAATTCTTAGCCTAGACTTAGAAATAAGGATTGCGTGATGTAGTCACCCATTGGGCATCGTCGAGCCATCGCTCGTCGGGCATCCCCGAGCCATCGCTCGTCGGGCATCACCGAGCCATCGCTCGTCGGGCATCACCGAGCCATCGCTCGTCGGGCATCACCGAGCCATCGCTCGTCGGGCATCACCGAACCATCGCCTGTCGGGTGTATCCAAGCTATTGGCCATCATGCGTCATTGCGTAGTCTCCCATTGGACATCACTGTGTCACCCATCATGTCATGCTCAAGTGCCATGCACCCGAGTCGTGCAAGGAACAGCACACGAGCTGAATTCCTTCGGCATGGCACGAGTTGTGCTGAAAATCTACCCGACATGGGCCCGATCATTGTCTTGGACCGTGTTGTATTGGGCTAAGCACACCTAAACCAAACCATGCTTCGAGCCAGGGCCAGGCAGCCCAGCTTATTTGACACCTCTAGCACAATACAAATATTAAAAGAAAATATTAACCTATAAAAATGCACGTGAAACTTGACACTTAAAGAGACATACCGGACAATACAATATAAAATATAATATATTAGTTCCTGAGGTTGAATCTAGTTTAGCTTCAATATAGATCTCCTTTCATATACCGCAATAAGTTATGAAAAGAAGACATAGTCAAACTGATTATTAGATTTAATTTCTAATTAAATTTTTAAAGAATCCAAAGATAGTTAATGTCTATTTTCAGCTTGCATATTATTGAATTCTTAAGTTCATATCTAAGAACAATATACTATAATACTATAAATTAGAAAAATAAATGATATCTAATAAATTTATAAAATATAATAGAGTGGTATCCGCAACGTTCAATAATTGAATTAGTTGCAATGATGCATCGTATGCATACCTTATCACATAATATATAGATTTTAAATGAACATTAAATAAATAAAATTTTGGATTTTTATAGACTCTTCATCCTCGTGATGATCCGGTCATATATGAGTCAATGATGCGAATCTTAAGAAAAAATAATATTCAAAATAAAATATATAATATCATATTTGATAACGCATCTAATAAAAGAGTAGTTATTAATATATTTATTAGAACCATTAGAGATAAATCATTATAAAAAAAATTTCACATTAGATACACGTGTAACGTTATTAACTTCATAGTACAAGCAGAGATGAAAATTATTTCTCACACTTTAGAAAAAATACGTAACTCGCTAAAGTATCTTCGGATGCTTAACAGACAACAATTATTTTATAGTATCTGTTTGTCTACAAGTCTAAAAAAGAAATTTTAAACGAATATGAGATATCATTGAAATTATACTTATCTGATATTGAAGTCTTGTATTGTATATGAACATGTAATATCCAACTATATCAATAATAAGAATAACGAACTTTATTATTAATAATACTGACTAGAATACAGAAATTTTATTTATAAATTCCTAAAGAATTTTTATTACACAATGAATATATGTTTATCAGTTTATACTCTCATGACTTATATTACCCTCAGATGTATATGCAATATTTAATAACATATTTAGGAAGTTTAAAAATTACCCAACATTTAGTGATATGACAATTTAGATGAAAACTAAATACTTTAAAGTATTAATCAACCATTCTATCTTTTTATTGTCTAGTTGACTGCATAGACCTTAAAATTAAGATAGAATGGATACAAAAAATACTTCGGCATACATATTCTCGTGCGTGAACTAAGATCATCATCCTGAAATATTTATTCACGAGAAATTAACGGAGTTTTTTACATGCTAAAATACTAAGTATGATAGTAGTTATAGTCAAGCTCTGAGTACGGACATAAATATCTTATTCAGAGATGATGACTTCTTCATTCAATCAATGAGGGGAAAATGACATAATATCTATCTATCTCGATACTTATATACCAATTACTGCTCAATCATATCATATAACGATAACAAGAACCTTAATATTTTATAATTATAAAAATCAAATAAGTTTACCTATCACATGTTGTCTAATATGACATAATATCTACTAACTCTGCATGTATTGAGCGTAACATCGAAGTTTACTTTTTCTATTATAGTCAATCTAATTTCGGATAAAAGATCGAGACTGCGGCCAAAAATCACTAATGCACTAACATATATGAAGAATTGAGAAGATTCGAGATTGAGCATTATTGATCATACTAAAACAAAAGCAAAGAAGTTACTAACATATGATGACTCGTGAAACTTTTGAGACTACCGATATTGATACCATCAAACGCTTGCGCGATGGTGATGAAGATGATGATCAGTTAAATATTTTCACCGGTTAACATTGAGATTGAGGTAGTTAAGCTTGTTGCTTACATTATTATTATCATGATTTATGATTGAGATTGATGATATTTATTTTATGTTGTTATGATTTGTAAGTTATGACATTGTGTTATTTTATTTATTTTTATATTGAATAATAAATAAAAAATTGATGTGTTTTTTTGATATTTTTTGTGATTTATCATTTATGTTATTATGTGAAATAAATAAATAATATAATATAATATTCTTCTTATTCTTCTAATTATTCATATTCTTCATATTCTTCTAATTATTCATATTCTTCATATTCTTCTTTTTTTTCTTATTCTTATTATTCTTCTTATTCTCCTTATTTTTGTTACTCTTTATATTCTTCTTATTCTTATTATTTTTCTACTTCTACTTATTCTTCTTATTATTCTAATTATTATTATTATTATTATTCTTTTTTTTTTCTTCTTATTCTCATTATTCTTTTTATTTTTTTATTCTTCTTATTATTTTTATTGTTCTTATTCTTTTTTTTTTCTATTCTTCTTATTGTTCTTATTCTTATTATTCGTTTTATTCTTCTTATTCTTCTTTTCCTCTTTTTCTTATTATTATTATTATTATTCTTACTTTTCTTATTCTTTTTATTCTTTTTATTTTTCTTTTTGTTCTTATTATTTTTATTATACTTACACTTCTTATTTTTCTTATTCTTCTTATTCTATTTATCTTTCTTATTCACATTCCACTTCCACAATTCCGAGATCGAGATGGTGAGTCGAGTCACAAGGATGACTATGCGAGTCAGACTCGGACTCAATCTCAAACTCAATTTCCTATGACTCAAAGTCTTGCAATGATAAAATGTAACAAGACAAATTTAATTTGAAATTGTAACTAAATAACAACCACATACCCCAATATAATTACAATAAGATATATGAGACTAAATCAAATAGCTTATCATTTTACTAATAAGTGATAAGAATAAATTAAATTGGTCTAGATTAAATTATACGATGTAGTTAAACATTTAATGAATTAGGCTGGAGATAAACAAAAAGATTAGTACTTTTAAATTGGAGACTAATGTTGGTGAAAATTTATTTGGTGGCTAGTGTTGTGAAACAAAAAGATACATAAGATATTAGTACAAAGGTAAGAGAGATCATTTTATATTCTCAAAAAAGTTGATAATATCTCATACCAACTTGAGTAATCTCAAAAATTTAAAGTACAACTAATATTTCATGTGAAATTGTTAAAATTATTCTATAAGGATCACAATGATTCATCACAAATCAAATCACATCAAGCATCAATATGAATAAAAGTATTGTATAAAAAGATTATAAAAACTAGTTTGGCAAAATAAATTATGAAACAAAAGAATAACATGTTGAGACAATAATACTTGAAAAATCAGAAGACTATCAAATAATAATTCCAATCGGGAATCCACCAATAAATTATGATAATTCCAGAAAGAGAACATAGATTTTCACAATAATGCTTTGATGTGGCCACCATATTTTGATAATGCTAGATCGACATACATGTGTCAAGTGGGTCAGATGGCCCGAGTGCAGCCCGACTGCGTCGTCTCTAGACTTGTACAACACGGTCAAATATCATGTATGAATCTAAATCATGCCGGCCCAAGGCTCAACTTTTTTCATGTTGGGCCAGAGGCTACCACGTTTTGTGTCGAGCCAAGCACAACCCACATGTCAAGCTTGTTGGCATGGTACACCAACACGATAATCATGACCCAGGATCGCATCCTAGGAACAGGTCACAAGTCATGGGTCACCATGACCTTGAACCACACCATGACCTGCCATGTCCATGTAGTATATTTTTAAAATTTTTATTTAAATCCAATCAGACACGACCTTGAATAACTCGACATGGTAGGCACAAGTCTACCCAAAATCATGTCGGGCCGAGCAAACTCGCAGTTATGCCATGCCAGGGACCACATAACTCTCACGTCAAGCCATGCCCAGCACAAAAGGACTCCCATGTCGGGGCATGCCAGGTACGGCACGGTAGCCCGACTAGGGAACCCAAAAACAAACCATGCAGCATGACATGTCCTATTTGACACCTCTAGCCTAACATGACACCCTACTTTTTTTTGAAAAGTATGAGTAATGTTTCATATGCACATATGTGCAATACAAGACATAAGTGTGCACAGAAATTAACATATGTTCATCATAAGGCAATATTGCCATTGCCAGTGCCAGACATCAACCATATTGTTGCCGACACTAGCAAAAGGAGAGTCATTACTCATGCAATGTCACAACTTTAACACCCCTTTTATTGACCAAAATAAAGCGCTGATATCATGTTCAAAACTATTTGTTTCTAGGTGATTTTGAGAATGAGGGGAAGAGATAGAAGAAAATAAAAAAATATTATTATAAAAATCCTTAAAATATGAAAATAAAATTACTATTATATGTGTGTGCGTGTAATATGAAAAAATACATAATTACTAATAGATGATGACATATGCAGAAATAATAAAACTGAAACTTAGTCTTATAACAATCTAAACCATGACATTATAAAACTAGTATTACCCAAGCATATATTTTATTTTATTATTTTTTTTTTGTATTTTTTATAAGTAATAACATTTATGTTTTTAGACTTAAATTTTTTAATGTATTTTTTTTACATTTATATTCATAAATATTAGTATTACATTAGCAGTTTAAATTTTGAAATAATACTTTTTTTGAAATAATATGTTTTATTTTTTAAATTACATATACATATACACATATATATAGGCAGTAGACAAGAGGGACCATAGGCCCTTATTTTTAATTAGTTAACTGTTAACTTAATTTTAAAAAACATTAGTATTTAGTAGTCTTTCACTTCTTTTCTCTCTATTCTACCCTCTTATCTTAAAAAATAACAAATACTAATTTAAATAATGAAAATAAAATTAATTTAATTTTAGACAATAAAAATCCTACGTGAAAGTCCGAAACTGCCAAAACTTTAGTTTTTCCGGTCGCCTTGACCTAAAAATCTAAAAAATAAAAAACTAGAAAGACTTCATGCATTTAAACTCACTGTAATTTAATAAAATAAAAAAAATTTAGCGATGCCAATGAAGAATGGGCACAGTACAAATATTATAAGAAAATTTTAAGTGGTAAGAATTCATGGGACTGGACACCTTAAGAGGCATACCGAATAATGCACTAAAAAACATAATGCATTAGATCCTAAACAAACCCTACTCAACAGTGGATTTTTTAAGGCTAGATCTAATTCAATCTCAAAGTTTACTCCATTCATATACCACAACGATTTAGAAAAGGAGAGCATGGCTAAATTAATCCCCACGATAAGTCTTCCGATTAGATTTTCAAAGAATCAAATGGTAGTCAGTATCATGCATATATATTTTTTAGCCTGGATATAGTATGATTCCTAAGTCTACATCTAGAAATGACATACTAAAATATTATAAGTTAAAAAATAAAAAATAATTACTAAATTTATAGATTATGGTGAAGTGGTATCCATAACATCTGATATCTTGGCTAGTTACGATGATGCATCTTATGCATGCCTCACCGCTCACTATGTAGATTCACATAAATAAAAAAATTCTTGGATTTTCTAAAATTATTCATCCTCATGATAACCCGATCATTTTTTAGTGCATGATAAAAATATTTAGAGAATATAAAATTCAAAATTAAATTTTTAATATCATATTCGATAACGTATCTAATAATTAAATAGTAATTTAACATATTTGTTAAGAATATTTGAGACAGACAATTAGGAAAGATTATCTACGTTAGATACATGTGTCACGTGATTAACCTGATTGTACAAGCAATGATGAATATGTATTCTTCCGCTTTAGAAAACATATATGCCTCACTAAAATACATTCGCATGTCTCGCAAATAATAGGTGTTCAGTAATCTCTGTTTGTTCGTGAATCTTAAGAAAAAAAAATTCTAATCGAATGTGAGACACTGTTGGAATTATACTTACCTGATATTAGCATCATGTGTTGAATATGAATACGTAATATCTGACTACGTCAATAATAAGGATGACTCACTTATTATTGACGATACTAATTGGACTATTGGAATTGTATTTATAAAATTCCTAAAGATTTTTTATGATATAATACACATGTGTTCATCGGTTTATACTTTCACAACGTGCATTACACTTAGGTTTATATGAAATATTAATAGCATGTTTAAAAAATATTGAGATTATCTGACAGTTAGCGATATAATTACAGAGATGAAAACTAAGTACTTAAAGTATTAGTATCTCATTTCATCTCTTTATTGTCTACCTGCCTGCATGGACCCTAGGGTTAAGGTATAAGAGATAAATATTATTTTGACTTATATTTCATCGTGCATGAACCTGGAAGATCCACATGAAGTGTTCATTCATGAGAAGTTAACTGACCTTTTTATATACTATAATACTAAGTATGGTAGTGATAGTGGTGAGTCTCCAAGTACAGACATGAATATCATATTCAGAGACGAAAACTTTTCCATTCAATTAGCAAGGAAGAAATGACGGGGTGGACCGTCGAATAAGAGCAAGCTGTCTAGGTATTTAGATACCGATTATTGCTCAATCCTATCATATTCAAATATTAAAAATTTTGATATACTACAGTAGTGAAAATCATACGAATCCACTTTTCCCATGCTGTTTAAGATGACACAAAATCTACCAACTCCTCTGATATCGAGCGTAACATCAAAGTTTTCTTTTTCTATTGTAGTGAATGTAATTTTAAATAGGAGATAGAGATTACGTCCAAATATTATTGAGACTTTAACATGCACAAAGGATTAGAAAGATTCATACTTGGGCATTCAGGATCATGCTGAGACTACAACAAAAACGAATGAGTTGTTTGCTGATGATAATTCATGTGATAGTGATTTTGATATTGAGAATGACGATGATAATGATATGACGATGGGCGATTGATGCCGTTGTCACTTGATGACTAACGGTTGATAATTTTCAGATTACGACACTTATGTTATGCTTATGTCTCATTCCCATTTTTAATTTTAATGCACTCAAAATTTTATTTATATTATATTTGCCATTTGGTTTGGTTTAGCTTTGTCATTTGTGTTTCATTTTCAAACGTGTTGTGTTTTAATTTTTCGTTATGAATGATACTTGAAACTTAAAGCTTTAATATTTATTTTTTTTTATTTTCATTTTGCATTCTATTTAAAATTCTATTCATATTTAAGTTTTAATATTTTATTAATTTATATCTAAATTTAAATTCTAATTACTAAAAAGTAAAAATAATTAATATTCAAAAAAACTTTAAAAGTATTAAAAATTTATAATTTATAATTTAACAATTTTTAAACATAAACTAAATAATTATTACATAAAAAAATAACATAATTTAAAAAAAATATTTAATTTTAAAAACCAGCCCGTACGGGCCATAACTGGTCCGAACGAGCCTGATCCGGCATAGCATTTTAACTTGTCAGGCATGTCCTGAAGAAACTGTGCCTAGCCCGGCATGATAGTCCGGTTGGGTGGTATAAAACCGGGTCAGGCCAGCCTGACCCGGCCCATTTGGCACCTCTATCCTAGACCAACAGCATAGGCAGAAGTAAGCTGGGCTAGGTTAGGCTGGATCTGAATCAGACCCAAACAACCAGTCCAAAAAGCCAAAATTATAAAAGTCATTCATTGACTATATCTAAAACATTTAAATCTATAATATAATAATAATCTTTTAGAATTATCATATATATCAACAAGTTCAAATTAAAATAAATTTGAGGAGAGTAAAATTTTCCAAGAAAAAATTTTTCTCAAATCCAGACGACATATAACTCATAAATTTTTTTTTATGATTCAAACTCATGATGAGCCAAAAGTTAAGATTCTTGACTACTCGAGACTTTAGAGTGTTTACAAGAAGAGAACACACATAGCCTACTCATATCAAAGTGAAGTCTACTGAAAAATTAAATAATCCTAGAGTTTATCCTTTTGATCTTGACATTTTGATTACTCTACCACAGAAACATATTAATTGTACTCAACACTTATTTTCATATGTAGACTTTTATTTACTTTCTTTATTATTTTTTATGATATTAAAATACTTATGTATATTTCTATAATATTATTTTACTCATAATAGCATAAAAATGAGTATTTATTATGAAAAAAAGTCCAGGTGTGAGACTAGATCATCATAAGATAAAACTTATAATGAGTGTGTTAACGTAGATATTTAGTATAAATTATCAGAATAATCTTTCTCTGATTATCAATAGGATTTTCATATAAATATTTTTTGTACTTATAGTATCTCACATATAAAGAATATTTCAATTAAACATGAATTTTTTTTTTCTTCAAGATAACCTTAAGGATGAGATATATATGGAGCAAGAACCTGAATTTTAAGCAGCACAAACAAATATAGTTTGTAAATAGATAAAGATGCTATATGTCTTGAAATAATCATCAAGAATCTAATTTATAAATTTTTCACAGATAATCATCTCGTTAATCTACATATTTATATTACAAATTTTTATTTATTTTTTGGAGATATTCTATTGACAAAATGATTTTGTTTATTGTACATATGAATAACATTATTATTATAAGAGATAACAAGTTAAGAATTAATCAACTCAAAAAATACATCGAATCATAGATTTAGACAAATAATACCGAGAGACTTAGATAGTTTCTTTAAAAAGAGATTACTCCAAGAGATAAATTATTTTATTCAGACAACATAACAATCAACAAATATCTTCACAAAAATCTAGAAAAAATCTTAATTTCTCTTTCTTTTCTCAAAGCTTAGCATTCTAGACATTTACGTATTAACTTGAAAAACAATGTCATATTATCACATCTTTAATTTTGATTTTAATTTTGTTTCTTCTCTTTTATATTATAAATTAGAATACTTAATTTGTGAGCTACTTCAATCTAACTAATCTATTATAATATAAGAATTTCTCCTACACATATTGACTTATTGAGTTTTAAGTTTTTTTTTGAAGCTTGAATTTCAATAAATCTAAAAACTAAGTATCCTAACATAAAAGATGTTTTATCTAGTAACTATCAAAAAATTAATGTTTCATATTATTCTTGTATGAATCACAAAGTTAACTAAAAAACTAATAAAAACTATAAGAAACAAACATTTCAATGAAAGAACATGAGCACACAAGAAGCTTTCAACTCATCATCATTAATAATATTTAACTCATCATCATTAATAATAATAATAATATGATTCATATAAAAGAAGTACAATAATATTGTTATCGAAACCCTAACAACAAAACTACAAAGAAATCAATCAATCAATCAGATCTTATCTCAACTACTGTATAAACCCTAGAAAGAAATTAATCAATCAAATATTATCCCAACTACTATGAACAAATTATAAGGAAGCCAAAAAAATATATATGCAAAACCTACAAAGATGTGATATCAAAAAAATTAAAAATGAAATATTTTTGAATATCACCATAACGAGTGTCTAGGCAATATAAAGCAAGTGCATTTTTTTTTATTTTGCAATTTCATCAAAATATTCAATTATTATCATATTATATTGTGAATATCATAGCCTTATTGATGCATCATCAGTCTCTCACAATTATCATTAACTAGCTTTACTCAAGATTCCATTTAAAGTCAGTGTCACAAAAGTAAATATTAATGTGTTTATTTATAGAGTTTGAGGAAATCATGAGTCAAGGCTAATTGAGCATGTTAGTTCTCATTTCATAAGCATGAGTTTCAATTTTCTTATAAATGTTCCTCTCATTACACTAACACGGCTTGTTTTGTTCCGACCATCAAGTAGTATGTGTCTGTAATTCAGTATCACATATTGACTACTATAATATAAAACTATAAAACTATCATGGCATGAACAAGTTGGAGAAGAAAGAAACATTATTAGTATACAAGCCCAAACGAGCCAAAAATTAGCATTTTATCTACACCAAATTGCGATCATAAGGTGATGCGCGGCATGTGAAATAGTATCATACCTTAAGAATTTGGAGATCCTTTTTTAACTCAGGCGTGAGAGTTGTAGCAGGCATGTCGAACCTGCATAGGAAAGTTGCAAACATAATTGAGGAGGAAAGAACTTTCTCCCTCTCAACAAAACAAGCAAAAACTACCACAAAAAAAAAGAAGATTAACAACATACCAATTCTTTCCGGCAGTATCCTTCATGTTTTTCCTTAATTTCTTCAGCTTTACAGAATTATTTGTGGAAACAAATAGACCATCAACAAGTTCTGAACTAGGCGTCCACAGAGCAGTTTCTGGCTCATTACTAAGCTCATTGATTTTCTCTGTAGAGCATAAGCCTGGTAATTTGGGTTTCCAAGAAAGCCCAATCATTGGATTTTCCTTTTCCATCCTGTCATAGATGACCCACACAAAACCGTCATATAATATAAAAATAAATAAATATATTTCTGAAAATACATTTTTTTAAAACTGAAGTGATCATTGAAGTAGAAAAGTAACTGGTCCATGGTACAATGGCCAGATTGAGGCCAGACCATGGATGAACCAGCCACACTTATATTTTACATGGGCACAATCCCCATATTACCCATCATACAGAACCCAAACACAATGAGGACGTCTCCACACCATACTATATGAGAGCCGCCTAGAAGGTGTTGAGGAGTGGTGGTATCATCAATAATTTGTTGGGTAGGGTACTTTTTGCAAAGCATCAAGCACATAATCATGAGAACATGAAGAATTAACCAAGGAGAGCTTACAGAACATTGTTTTTTTGCACCTCCACAATCTTCAATAATTAGTTACGTAGCTTCAGAATCTCTTTGTGATCAAATAATGAATTTTTGTTGTCGCTCAAGATAAGGATAATAGACATGTGGAAAACTTCCACCAAAAGGAGATAGTGGATCTTAACATCATGATACTGAATAATTATTTGATCATTATCTAATTATATATAATATATACAATTAATATAATTAATCATTTCTTAAATTCTCTTAGACAAGTTCATCTAAATACAACTTTTCATTTATTGAGGTATGTCAAAAAATCTTTCGAATTTGAGAACTCTTTCAGAGATCATGAATACTTATAATTAACAGATATTCAAATTGGAGTTAGACATTGACTTACACCGAGAAGAGATCTATTATAGAATTTAATAATATTATTAGAGATAATCTTATTTCATAAAAAAAATAAAAAATAAATAATTATTTTAAGAATAAATACATAGTTCAAAATCATGATGATGATTACTTGCAAAATATTTTGTATAAAAATTTTAGAAATTAAAATTAAACTTTTTAATTTAGAAATAAACAACATATATCAATACCTTTTATATAGAAGGCCACATTAATTGAGGAAACCGACTAATTGAGTGTTCCCATTAAATACAATAAACATAAAAATAAAAAAAAAAGTAAAACTTTTTTTTTTCCAAATTTCAATGCTCCGTTAAACTGGTGCGTAAAAATTCAATACACCAAGATAAAAAGAAAAATAAATCACAAGTCAATTTGAACTAAAACCAAACAATAATCTCACTAAAATTAATTTTACAATAATAACTAATAAATATTCTCTCCTAGCCGACTTAGTAAGAATAACAAAAGAACTAAAAAATATTCTTCCCTGACCAACTTAAAAAAAATAATAACTAAAACAACTGAGAAATATCTTTTCCTAGCCGACTTAGTGAGAATAATAACAAAATAACTGAAAAAAATTCTTCCATAGCTGACTTAGAGAGAAATTATTTCACCTAGTTGATTTAGAAAAAAAAATAATAATAAAATTTAAAAATATTCTCACCTAATTGATTTAGGAAGAGCACCAACAAAGGAACTAAAAAAATATTCTCATCTAATCGATTTAGAAAAATTAAATGACAAAATAAGAAAAGATATAATATCTTCCCCTAGCTAAATTGGGGAGGATAACAACGGAATTAATGGCAGATCAAAATATTCAACCAAAAATTATAAATGGTACGTCATCAACTAAAAAACAATTCTTAATAAGACAATTCAAAGTTTAGTCAAATTCATTTGCAACAAGATTTGCTAGTGTCATCAACCTCAACTCGGCCATACAATCATTAGTCAGAGCCATTCTAGATCTTTACCATAAAAACATATCTTGGATTCCACTCTCATCCTTTAAATTGTAGACCTAAATTGATGACTCATTGTAAAAGTAAAAGAAGTATGAGCTTTGGACATCACAAAAAAACAATGCCAAAGCTTCCAAAGCAAAAGTAATGAGACGAATGCAATTGGAATCTTCGAACAAGCGAGCAGACTGATTCCACCACCCCATATTGTTTTTTATTTTATTTTTACAGCAATGGATATGTTTCCCGATTCTTTGACACCACACAAGACTGCTAACTTATCAAACAAATCAGGAAGTTTCATCACAATCTTGGGATTATGATGAAACATCTTGCATTTATCAATAGTTAAGGCTGCCTCCAAAATATCATATGGAATTTCAATGCCATGAACTCTTGTTCCCTATCATCATCTCTTGCACCAGCATTACCATCATAACCCCATTATCATCTCGTTCCCCATCAAAGCTTGATATATTGCCATTTTCTAAAATCAAGTTAAAATTCTATCCCTGACAATTGCATGTAACCAAATCATATGATTTTTGGTAGAAGTAAAGTTTGGAAGTGTTTAGTAATGAATACAAAAATATGAGGTTCAATTGATTTCATTTAGTAGGAATAGAGTGAGATTATGAATTAATGAGGGAGATGAGACAGTTAAATTCAACTGAATGGAGTTCATAAATAAGTTGAATGGCTTAGCATGGAAAATTATGACATGGTGTGTGTGAATGGCAGGAAACTGTTGGGGAAGTAACGAACATTGAAAGAGGAAGAAGATGACATCCACTTATTTTAAAACCAAAATAGTTGAAGAGCCAAAATCTTAACACATTCCAGGCCATTATGTAATAATATCTCATAAAAAGTTTCTTGAACAATTTTTTCATCAATTTTTTACCCCAATCCATGCAACGACGATATCAAAAAAGAATTTTGTTGGAAGAGAGAGAAGATAAAGAGGAGTTTCTGAATCAATGGATCAATTTTTTACATCCTTTTATGATTCAAGTACTAGTTTATATTGCTTACACATAATAATATATCATAAAAAGTTGAAACAGATACTCATTTTGCTATTTTATAAGTAGAGTAATTCAATATGAGCCTAACAATTCCGGAAGATCAAGTCTTTAGGGGACTAGTTCAAACAAGTAAAACAATCAAAAATACTAGATCTTCAGGATACTAATTCAAACAATTATAACAATCCTATAGCCTAGGTCTTCAAAAGACTAATTCAAACTATTAAAACAATCTTAAAGACTAGATCTTCATAGACTAACTTGCCTAACATGGGTCTTCGAGGTCCAGAACCATGCCTCGGGCCGGGTCGGGCCGGGCCGGGCCAACCCATGGCACAATTCATGCTATGCTAGACCAGCATGAGCTGTGCCTCGTGCCGGGCCAAGCACAATCCATGTGCCCAGCCAGGCGAAATGGTAAACCAGCCCGGGTGACCGCCCGAGGAGGTCCCATCGGGCAATCACCCGGGCAGTCAAATTTTAATTTTTTATAAAAATTCAATCACCCCACCACATGACAATCCAATTATTTTAAAATAATTAGCCATATGGTCAATTATAATTTACCGGCCCGTAAGCTAGCTACTTGTCACGCAATGGGCACGAGTTTCTTTTGTTCGTGCATCTTTGGAGCTCAGCACGGTCCGATACTATGCCATGCTAGGCCAGTGGACAACACCACAATGCAGTGCATGGCACAAGAATTTTACTGTGTCGTGCCGGCAAAGCACAATGGCACGGCCGTGCCTTAAAAAAATAAGTTATGCTAGCATGACACAGCCCGTTTGACACATCTATACATAACCTAATAATTCCTCCCCACTTAAGAATCCTTGCCCACAAAGATATAATTTAGGTATGATCATGATAAATGCCAAATATTCTCTCATGTTGCATCTTCCATTGGAAAGCCATGCCCCTTGATTAATACCTCCATTTTATGTAGATATTGCCTAAATGATGTGTCAATCAAGCACTGATGTCTTTGTTTTACAATTTTCTTATCACTCAAATAGTCTGCAAATGACTAGATCCCACAATAGCATGATAAGAAATTTCTAGAACCCTCTCCATAAAGTCATATCCAGGTGAGTCACAGCGATTATGAATAGCTATGGTCCGTCACAGGGATGCCCCAGAAAAAATTTTTCATCAAAATAATAGCAAAGATGATGATCATGGCACTCATGTGCTTCCTAGAGTCAAAACCCGACAAACAAGTAGGTTGGATGGGGTATTGCTACTTCACAAAACAGGCGACAATCCCAACAACCCAGTTAAAGAGTTAGAATTTACCTTAGAAATCATCATGAAAAGTAAGGTACATAATGATGTAGAAGTTTTTGACTCAATCTAATTTCTCTCCTCCAAGTGTTCTGATGTTATATGGACTTGTTCCAGAGCACTCACTGATATTCAAAGTACTACTCGGCAAGGAAGCACGGACACGGCACGGATACGTGTCCGATACGTCACGTGGCATATTATTAATCAATCCATATCTGATACGCCATGTGACGTATCGGATGATTGTGTCGGCAGCCATATCCATGTTAATTATGTCCGACGTCCGACGACGTCAGGTGTCCGATGTTGCCGCATGGGCGACGTTGGCCACTGGCAGGGGGTGGGCGCGATTTGAGGGGAGAGGCAGGGGGTGGGCGCGATTTGAGGGGAGAGGCAGGGGCTGCACGATTTGAGGGAAGAGACAGGGGCGGCGCAATTTGAGGGGAGAGACAGAGGCGGGCGTGATTTGAGGGGGAGGCAGGGGCGGGCGTATTTGTGTGGGGATGTGACATAAAATAAAATATTTTTATAAAATAAAATAAAATATTATTATTTTATAAAATAAAATATTGTTATTTTATAAAATAAAAAATATATATTTTTATATAATATAATTATAAAATCTTATTTTATAAAATAAATAATATATATTTATTTTATATAATAAAATATTTTAATTTAATTTAATTTATTTTATAAAATACCTAATATTTATAAAAAAAATAATTTCTATTTTTTATTTTATTTTTTTTATCATGCCGTATCCTAGCTGTATCCGTATCCTAGTTTTTTAGAATTTGTCGTGTCCCCGTATCCTGCCATGTCGTATACCCGTGTCCGTGTCCATGCTTCTTAGCTACTCGGCTTTATAGATCCAACCTATAGGATTTTCACCATCAAATTTCAGAAATGACAGTTTGTGGTAAGAGATGTTATATGGAGTTCAATTAACACTTGTTGTAAAATAGTGCTAAGATGGTCTAAGCTTGACTCATGTTCTACCAAGATTTCTTGAACCTCATTGCAGAACTCTGCATTGATTTTACCAAGGATGTCCATATCTCAATTTTGATATATGAGATAGAAGATAAAAATAAAAAGTTTATGGATCGATGGATCGGTCTTTCATATCTTTTTATGATTCAAGTACTAACCCATGTGGCTTATATATAATAATATCTCATAAAAAGTTGACCACTCCAACATGGCCCTAACAATTCTTGAATCCTAGGTTTTTAGGAGACTGATTCAAACAATCAAAACCATCTTAAACTTAAAGACTATGTTTTCAGAAGACTAATTGAAACAACTAAAACAATCCCGAATACTAGGTCTTCAGAGACTAACTTGCCCAACGTGGGTCTTCTCTGCAGAACCTAACAGACAATCAAATAACATAAAAAAGCACGAAGCTATGAATTGAACTAACTAGATTTAATAAAATCAACGGTTCAAAATCACATCCACACCAGCGAGTGATTAGTAGAAATCCTGAAGAAAACTAAGAGTTGATATCAAGCATGATTTAAAATCACCTGTTAATTTAAATAAATGTAATAAAAAATGGATATAATAGTTGGCTTGGTTGATTATTACTAATCAATTATCTTCGTTTATTTATAATGATTCAATTAATTTCTTTATAACCTGACTAAGATAAGGGTTCATTAGGAATGTGCGAATGAAGAAGGGGATGGCGTGGAAGAAGGTGCTGGAGAACCTCCAACGACTGAGAGCGTATAGCAAAATAACTAGATGCATCATGCATGGAGAAGGTGCAAGATACGGGGCGCGAGAAGGTGCGGGATAAGGTGAGCGAGAAGGAGCGGTAGAAGGTGCTGGAGACTGGTGCGGGAGAAGGTTCGGGAGACAGGTGCGGGAGACAGGCGCGGGAGACAGGCGCGGGAGACAGGTGCGGGAGAAGGAGCGGGAGAAGGTGCGGGAGAAGGTGAAGGAGTGGAAGGAGCGGGAGAGGTACCTGACCAATGGAAGCCTCCGTCGCAAGTGGTCAACTCACCACGAGTTTTAAGATCTGAACCTGCACCTCTGCTTGACAGCTCCAACGTGGACTTGAGGATGACAATTACGAAAAAATTAACTTTTTAAAAATTTTGCTTTGGTGACCCATAACTACAAATAATATTTACAAAACAAAAACCAAAATTTTCATAAATTTTATAATTGTACAAAAACTTACATATTTTACATTTTATGCACATAAAACCATATATCCGATTTTGGCCCCAACCCATTTGCACATCAACTTAAAAAAAATAATGTTCTATCCTAGTTTTCAAATTCAAAAATTGGTTTTGTAATTACAAGATCATTTTTTGAATTCGGAAGAGGTTTTCAATGTTATATATAAATAATGTGTGTGTGTGTGTGTGTGTGTATCTTTATATTTATATTATATATCTATAAATGTTTATATAGGTTTATGTTTGATAATTGATACACTAAATACCAAATAATACTAATTATTTTAGTGATTATACATGACGTGGTTGCATAGAAAAAAAATTTTAATTGAACAGTTTTACTAAATTATAATTTTGAAGGATTATGATAAATAATAATGAAATTAAATAATTTTTGTGTAAGATATAGGACTTAACATAGTTGTTGAGTTGAAGAAGAGCGAAAAGTTATTTAGATTCATAATATTCTTTGTGTTATAATTTTTTTATACCTTATTGAGTTTATAAGATAATTTTGATCTTTAGTTTTGGTTAAAACTTTACATAAATTTTTGTGTCAATTTTCATAAGTCACGACTCTGCTAACTCATTGATACAATCATTTCAGTCCGTAATATATTCTTCTTGACTGTAAGACTTTATTGGATTCACAACTATATTAGCTCATAATATTTTTTATGACTAATATTAATTTTACACTGCAACAATCAAATATCTTATTGGTACTAAATGCTACGACATCTTACAACATCATGGCTTTTTCATTACATAACTATCAAGACTATGACAAAAGGTAAAGTGCACTTTTTTTGTTCTTGATAAATGACTAAAATCATGACTCATTCTCAATATCATATTTTGTGTTACAAAGGAAAAATGCACAAGTTGTAGTCATTTCCAAATTTATGACTTTGTGTTATAAAGATAAAATATATAGTCATGATTATTTTCAATGCCGCAGCACTGTGAATTTATATTATATATATGAAGAGATAAAGTCATGTCATTGCCGAGTGCTGTAACTTTTCACTTAAAAATTACATCCAATTATTCGATTATAAAAGCACATTACAAGGACAAAAAGGAAGAGTCTGAGAGTGAAAAATGATGAAAAAGCTAGGATTTGAGGAGTATGAATTTACTCAAACTTATAATAGAGATCTATGAGCAAAGAATATAAGACAGACAAAAATCCTAAAAGGGACAAAGGTTTTGACTCTCATTTAAGAACAAATCTGAGACACATGAATAAGAATTATGGGTATAGGATTTAATTCATAGATACTCTTGAGAGATATTATTGGGAACCAACAAATCTATTAGTTATATTTTGAATTATCTCGTGTAAATTTTCTTCAACATCATACTAATCTGAGATCTATAATTTGTGTATTTTATTTCAAGTGATTGATCCATAATTAATAAATTTTTATGTTTAAATTATATTATGGTTTGGCTATTAATAGATATGATATTTGTATAAACTTGAAATTGGGATTTTACTATTAGTGGGTTTATGTAGATTATCAAAATAGATAATACTAAGTAAATTATGAAGCACACTCACAAATAATGATAAAAAAAAAAGTGACAGCTCTTTAGATCATGATGCACGAGACAAACATATAAATCAAAACTCAATATTAAGATAAATTTAATCATGGGAATATTATGCTTACAAAGCCAAAATTATAAACAATTTTATAAGTTAATCCATTATGCATATCTCAGACGAATTGACTTTTAATTAATGTAAAAGTTTTATAAAATAGTATCCTAAGGATTTCAACTTTGATGTGAGTCGCGTGTCATCATGGTAGATGATGACAGATATTTCATAAGACACATATGAGTAAAGATGACTCATAAGGTAATGAAAGTCTTGTGAGTTACTTTATATCATAT
Source organism: Sapria himalayana (assembly GCA_029783825.1). Taxonomy (NCBI): domain Eukaryota; kingdom Viridiplantae; phylum Streptophyta; class Magnoliopsida; order Malpighiales; family Rafflesiaceae; genus Sapria; species Sapria himalayana. Next base: position 60,001 of record JAREIK010000781.1, on the reverse strand, counting down.
AACTCATACTGATGAGACTTGAGAAAAAAAATATATGTTAATAATGTGAATATAATACTTATAAAGTCAAAAGTGTATATATTTTTAATATCATATTTGTTCACATCTTTATGATGCACAATGTCCAAGGATAAGAATGCATGTGTAAAACATCATCAAGGGAATTTATTTTAACATTTTAAAATTATAAGTTTTGGCGTACACATCATATCAAAAAGTACCGAGAAATAGAATAAAAAATGAATAGTTATAGAGACATAATTAATAAATAAAATATTTATTAACAAATTGGTTTTTGTTTTAATATTAAATGGCGCTTACCTATGAATAGCATGCAATGATCATTTGCATTTTTTTAGCCAAAGTTTATAGCTATGAGTTCTAATGCAACTTGATGTAAAATTAATAAATTTATAGGTTTATCAACAAAATTTATAGCCTTGAATATGTGCATGTTTATTAATGGTGTTATATACTAATTTTAAGCACAATATATTAGAGGTGTCAACCGGGCCGAGCCAGCCCGGCCTGGCATGAGGCATGGCACGATTCGGTTATGCTTAGACTGGCTCGGCATGGAAATTTCCCGTGCCCGACCACGGCACAATCGTGCCGAGGCCAACTGGGCCTCATGCCGTGCCTGGCCCGCCATGGAAATTTCTCGTGCCCGACCACGGCACAATCATGCTGAGGCCAACTGGGCCTCATGCCGTGCCTGGCTCGGCACGGTACCGTGCCGAAATCAAATTTTTTTTAAAATTAGGGTTACGAGGGCGCCGAAACCCTAAATTTTTTTTAAAATTATGGTTTCGGGCTTGCTCAAACCCTAATTTTTTTAAAATTATGGGACCCTATAAATAGCTTAGGGGCATCAAATGGGGATCCTGTAAGAAGCCCCCTGCATGAAAACATAACAGATATTTGGCTTACGTGGGTGATCAATTGCAATCGGCCATGTAAGCAAGATCCAACTTTTGTAGTTGGATTTTTTTTAAAAATATAACTCACCGTGTTGGGTCATCACTCGGCAGGACTTGAACCATGACCCGTAGCCGGTCCCAGGTCCCCAGGTCGGTGGACAGTGCCATTGAGCTAAGCACGTGGGTTCTACCAAGCCCAACACGATGAGCCTTGCCACATGGTGGCATGGTCCAAGACCATCCACTATTCCAGACCATGTCGTACCATGCCCGGAACAACTGAACTGTGTCATGCTCGGGCCACCGGCCTGATCTAACCCTCTACAAGTACTTTTATCTAAGTGTGGTAAATATCAGATTTGAGACTCATAAGATATAATATCTTCTACTTATGGTAATAAGACTATTGAGATATTAATTGAGAACCTTATACATTAGGTACGACTTCAACCATCATTAGCAATCACATCTTATATTAATTAGTCATGGTCAACTATTTTGAATATATAATTAAAAAAAATATAATTAATAGATTCATTCATAATCATTTTTACTACAAATGACATGTAAATAGTGAGTTGTGATCGCTCATCTTGTAAGTAGGATTCTAATAATTCAAATTTAAAATATTGAATTGTGATAGTTGAAATCTTGCTCATTTTGGCTTATATTTATCCCTCCACTTAGAAACAAAAATATTTCCATCAAATATTCAATGCAAGATAAACTATTTCAAAGAAACATACATCATAATCAAAAGTTTTCATATTTATGTTAAAAAACAAGTCAAATATATAGAAAATGATGGTAAAAAAATAATCTACTGAGTATATTTTCAATAGCTATATAAACACAAAACTAGAAATTTTAAATATTTCAATTTATAGATGAGAACAATGAATGAATAATGATCTACTTTAGAAGCAACTTGCTAGAATCCACATTAACTTGTCAATAAATATGTGAATTGCCATAATGATCACCAGCAAAAGCTTTACTTGAAATGCAAGAGCATTCCCATATGTGCTCAATAAAACTCCTCTTACGAATCATTCTCTAACTATGAAAATGGCACCATATCCAACCAATCACAAACACCCAAATTGGCTTCTCTTAATTCATTATATATATATATATATATATAATGTGAGAGAGGGATGTAGACTTGTATTTGATGTTCAAAAACAAAGTATGAGAAAACATTGTTTACTTACATTGTATTATATATATAGAGAGAGAGAGAGAGAGTGTGTGTGTGTGTGTGTGTGTGTGTGAGTGAGTGGGAGTGGGTGATTGAGTGAGTGATGCACACCTTTATTTGATGATCGAAAACAAAGTTTGAGGAAACATTCTTTACTTAGAATGTATTGTGTGTGTGTGCGTATATATAAAGAGAGGGAGGGAGGGAGGGAGAGAGAGAGAGATACACACTTAGATTTGATGTTCAAAAACAAAGTATATGGAAACATTATTTACTTACAATGTATTATATATATATATATATATATAGAGAGAGAGAGAGAAAGATAGATAGATAGATAGATAAAGAGAAGCAAACTTATATTTGATGTTCAAAAACAAAGTATAAGGAAACATTGTTTACTTATAATGAATTATGTGTGTGCGTGTGTGTGCGCATGTGTGTGTATAGAAAAAGAAAGAGAGAAAGAGATGCACACTTGTATTTGATGTTCAAAAACAAAGTATAAGTAATTATTATTTACTTACAATGTACAATATGTGTGTATGTGTTGTGTGTGTTTGTGTGTGTGTGTCTGTGTGTGTGATGAGGTGTAGATATAGAAAAGACAAGAAACAAAGACTTACATGCAAAATCACAAACATGGCCTCGACAAGGAGTAAGCAATATCAACAAATCTAGTGGTTCTAATCATGCAATGGAACCCATTGCTGATCAAGTAGATCACAGTCGATGATAAACTTGTCATCAATTATAAGATTTGTCATGATACTATGTAGACAATGTAAGTGGTCAAATGAAAAAGTACAAATAGTGAAAAAGAAATTAAGCTAGCCCTTAACTAATTTGTTATTCAGAAATAGGACATCCCAATAGGTAGATATCCCATACATGATAGAGACGATATAAGTAAAAATAAAAATACAATAAAATTGCAAGTTGGAATAGAACTCGTGATAGTTTATCTCATTTCATGAAAAAAAAAGAAAGTAATAATTATTTTTTATTTATGAGTAGAGTTGGGAGAGTATATAATTATAATGTTGTCCACTTGTGACCTTGTAATTTGCATGATTATTCTGTAACTATAAGTTTACCTGACAAATATACTATTTAGGGGAGATATGAGGGAGAAGTTTAGTCCAAGCAACAATGGGCAGAGAACAATGAAGAACAATATATGTGGCCAAAGAAATCCACGTTTAGACCAGAGATCTAATTCCAAAGCGAACATCACTTCATGTAAAATCTAGCAAAAAATAATGAGATGGGATAAAACTAGAAATACATCATCGAATAATTCCACATAAAACATAGATGAACATCAAAATCATTAAGTCGAAGGGTGACTCTAAAATCAAATTAAAAGGAGAATATCAAGAACTATAAGTACAAAGATAAAGTACAATGTTATAAAAATAAAATCAATAACAATAATTTAAAAATTAAAAATTCAACCCTAAGATAATAAAATAAACAAATAATAAATGAAATACAAGTAAAAGAAAATTTGAAATTGAGATCCATTTTAAAGGAGGGAAACCTCCTTTTATAGTATAAAAAATCAGAAACCACTTTTTATAGGGGAATAATAAAAGAAATATAAGTAAAATGATGTGGACTAGGCGAGTTTTCACCTAACCCTACTGTTACATTCTCTTACTTGAAAATCACTTTTTTCATTTGTTTATGTTTGTTTATGTTTTTGTTAAGCCATATGAAGTTCTACACCATTCAAACTTGTCAGTATTGATTAGCTTGATCAAAACATCCACTATGTTTTCATCAGTATGAATATTTTGCATATAAATATCTCATTCTTTAACTTTCTCTCATACAAAATAATATTTTACTCTGATATGTTGTCTTCGAGTGTGTCCAAGTTTTTCTAATAGTATTTGCAACCAAATTATCTTTTTACTAGCTTGTGTAGCTGCAACATACTCTATTATAGTCATAGAAGTAGATATAATAGAATATAACTTCAAAGCTCAACATATAGCTCCTTCAGCAAGAGTACAATTATAGCCCATGGCAGACTTGCTATTATCAATATTCCTAGTATAGTCTGTATCAATATAGTCTCTGACAATAAGGTCCAAACATCCATAACATAATGCAACACCTAAGGTTCCTTTAATGTATCTGAGAATCCTCTTAATAGTACTCCAATGTTCTATATCAGGATTCGCTATGAATTGATTAACCACTTCCACAACATGTGCAATGTCTGGTCTCGTACAAATTATTGCAAACACTAAACTTTCCACTATTTATTCATATGGTACTTGGGATATATTACTCCTATCTTCTTCTGAGCCAGAACATAAACTTGAGGATAACTTAAAATTTACAAAAACTATGATAAAAATTGGCTTACTACCTTTTATGTCGAAGCATCACAAATTCTTGAAAAAATAGTTTTCTTGAGAAGTTCAAATCTTCATGTTATTTCTGTCTTAATAAATTTGTATATCTAGAATCTTGTTTGCTAGTCTCAAGTCCTTCATATCAACTCCCTAGCCAAATATGTCTTTATTTCTTGAATTTGATATTTGTTGGGGCCTCCTACCAACATATCATCCACATACAATAATAAAATAATGAAATTATTTTCATCTTCAAATCTCTTATAATAGATACAATGGTCTGAACCGAGCCTATTATACTTAATGCTAATGGTGAATAAATCAAATCTCTTATACCAACACTTCAGTGCATATTTTAGATCGTATAAAGATTTGTTCAGCTTACAAATTAAGTTCTTCTAATAGTTTCAGCAAATCCTTCTGGCTAAAATATATACATTTTTTCTTTAATTTATACATGAAAAAGTAAAATTTTAACATATAAATGCTCCAAATATAAATCAAATATAGCATATAAAGTTGTTACTACTTTGATTATTGTGAGATGAACCACTAGGAAAAATATTTCATTGAAGTCAATGTATTCTTTTTGAGAATATACCTTTACCACTAATCCTGCACGATAGTATTTTACTTGATCATTGCTATCCCACTTGATCTTATAAACTTATTTGTTACTAATAGTTTTTCTTCCTAGTGATAATGATATTAGCTTTCCAGTCATGTTCTTGTGTAGAGTTTTAATTTCTTTTTCCATTGTTGTCATCCAAAAAGTCACATCTAAACTATTTGAAGCTTCATGAAGTGTTGAAAATTCTCAATCTTTTGTTAAAAGATAATATGCAATATTTCTCTCCGTAACATATTATGAGTGCCAAGTTGATGATCTTCTTTCAAGTGTTGGCCGACTAACTTTTTGATCCTCAAACTTGACTTGCTCTTATGCTTCATGCTCTAGTTCTTTCTCTTTAGATATTGAAATATTTTATCTCTGATTATTTACTACTTGCATAGTAGTAGTTTCTAAAATTTCTTTTAATGTGCTATAAATATCATTAATTCTTTGTAGCTAGTTTTCTACAAAGATTATATCTCAATTAATAATTACCTTGTAGGTAGTGAGATCCCACGAGTGATACCCCCTTAATCCTTTAGCATATCCTAAGAATAAACACTTTTTGGATTTTGGATCTAACTTCATTCTTTCTTAGGTGTTGTACATCACATATGCAAGACATCCAAAAAAATATAAAGTTGTGTAATCTACTAGCTTACCAATCTCTATCTCCATTAGTGTCTTCAAACAATTGTAGTTGATGATGATCAATTTTTCATATAACATGCAGTGCAGGCCTGCTTTTGTCCAAAAAAAGTTAGGTAGATTTGTAGTCTTTAACATTATTTGTATTCACTCTGAAAGAGTTCTGTTCAATTGTTATGCTACCCTAATTTGTTGTGGCTTGTATGTGATTGTAAATTATTGTTTGATACTTTCTTACTTACAAAGAGCAAGAAACTCATCATTTATATACTATTTGTCAATATCTATCCTCATATATTTAATCCTTTTCTCAAATTCAAATTTCATACATGCTTTGAAATCTTTAAAAATTGGAAATATATTTGACTTTTTCTTAATTGGATACACCCAACATCTAATTGAGTAATCATTAATGAAAGAGAAAAAATATTTTGCTTCTCCGTATGATATTTTTGGTAATTTTCATACATTAGAATATATCAAGTCTAGAATGCATTTAAGACTATCTATTATCCTAGAGACAGATTTTCTTCAAGTTCATCATATGTCGTACCTCTTGAATGGTATAAACTATATCATCCAATATTTTTATTTTGATAATACTGATACCAATAATGTTTAAAGTATGATCATCACTCACGTGCATACAACTTTTTGATATTAATTCATATTTATAAAACTAATCTTTTTGAGATGTCATGTGCCATGAATCTCCTGAGTCTAATAACCACACGTTACCAAACTATTTTTTGCTTTCAACTATTCTTGTCACTTTACTATATAAGATGTCATCATCATTGATACTTACAACATTCCATTGAGTATTTAATAATTCATCATCATGACTTCTTTTCTTTAACTAATACTCTCTTTTGAAGTGTCATTTCTTATCAAAGTTATAGCACTCAATATTTTTCTTACTTCTTAATTTTGATCTACTATGATTATGATTCTCACCGAGACTACACTCCATTGATCTCCCTCGTATCATCGTCAAGACATCTATTTATTATGCATTTGCATATATATCATCATTGTCTTTGCATCTGCTTTTTTCTTCTAAGATGATAGAGGTAACATCATTAAAGATTAGACTATTTATTAGAACATCATTCATCAGATTGATGATGAGTTGATCATATGAATCAGGTAAATTTCAACATATTCAATTTCTTCTAATTTATGACCCAGCATAATAAGTTGAGAAAACAAAGTATTTAAAGTGTTGATATGATTTATTACCATAATAGATTTTATCATTCGCATAGTGTAAAGTCTTCTCTTTAAAAAGATCTTATTGTGAAGTGACTTCACCTCATATAATCTTGTGAGAGTATTCAAAATTTATTTTATTGTATTCTTTTCTATCACACTTGATAATACTCTATTAGCTAGTACCAAATACCGATCGGTAATCATTTTACTATCTATGCCATTCAACTTATCTCTAGGAATCCCGGTAGGCCTTTTTTAATTACATATAAGCAATTATCATTCTCCAAAATTAAATATAATTTTTATTTTCTATAATGAAAAATTACTCCCGTTGAATTTTTCTATTTCAAAAGTTACTGTAATTTATTTCACTTTTACAATGAATAAAAACTATATTTGTCAATGAACTAAAAATGTTTTCAGGTAAATGGAGGGGTGTAATACCTTCTTAAAAATTATAGATCTTGAAGCTCTTATCGTCCTTTTGACAAAACTTACCTAAATATGTATTAATCTCAAAAATTATTATATAACATACACTTTTGATACCACTGTTATAAAAATAAAACTCCTAACAACAATTTAAAATTAGAAACTTCAACCCAAAAATAATAAAATAAACAAACAATAAAAGAAATATAAGTAAAAGAGAGATCATAATTAGGATCCATTTTAAAGGAGGGATTCTGATGTGGTCTAGGTGGGTTTTCACCTATCTCCATTGTAATGGGATTTCTGGGTTCTATCTGAGAAAGCGAAACTACACTTTTGTGAACTAAAGAAAAGAACAAGATTAGAGAAATGATACGTAAAAGAGTGGAGAAGGTGAGGAAAAAAAAATACCAGAACATATGAGACCTATGTTGAAAGAAGCTTTCCTTAGAAAACTACAAACGGCCACCACTTTGGTCACACATGTTGTGGCCTCTATCACTTCGTGTTAGGTTTGATTGGTTTTTGGTTAGACCAAAATATTATATGGTCTGGTTTGTATATTTTTGATATTTTTAATATTTGAAAAATATTGAACTAATCTTTTTTAAATGGCAATGTGTCAAAGCAGGCTTACACATGCTTTTGATTTTTTTTAATGGCACCAAAATGTAAATATTTTAGGTGTTGAGTTCTATTAAAAAAAAATTAAGAATAATATCAAAACATAAATATTTTCATTCCCAAAACATATTTTTCTAAAAAAAAATAAAAAAAAATATTATTTTTATTATAAATTCATTATCATCTATTATCTATATACTAGATTTAATAAAGGGGTTTTTATGTTTTGATATACAACTCAAAAAATAATTTTAAAAAAATTGCAATTTTTTAATTATTTAAAAAATAACACTAAAAATCAAATTTAATTTTTAGCAAATAATACAACAATTAAACTACAAGCATCAAATCTTTTAGCAAATAATTTTATTTTTTTTAATAAATAAATAAATATATTTATTTATTTATATTTTTGTTTATCAAAATTTAATTTTTGTAAATGGAAAGTCAAAGGTTGATGATCTTATTTAACTTTTTAATTCAAAAACTTTTTTAAAATTTTTATTAATCACATGAACTATGAGATTTTTATGCACCAAAACTTAAATAATTTGGAACTATTTTTTAAAAATTTTAAAAATTTTAAAAATTTGAGAATTTTTATTTTAATATTTTTTAAATTGCACAACTTTGTCTTAATATGCTATTCCTAACATACTTTTTGTTAAATCGGGAAAAAAAAAACATAAATTTGCTAGTTCAAAAATAAAAAAATCACATTATTAACTCCAATCATTAAAAAAATAAAAAAATAAAAAAATCACATTTTCTCCTGCCACAGCGCCACCCTCGCCATCGCCTCGGCCTCTGTATATAAATTCTCCAGCCTGTCCATCCAGATCTATGCAAACATTACTGCCAACACATTATTAACTCTGAAAAACCTCAGCCATGGAAGCCCATCATCTCCTGCACCTCATCGTCCTTCTCTTCTTCTCATCCCAATCCCAATCTCACCTGCAAAATCCCGACGTCACCGATCTCCCATTGTTACCCGGATCAAAGAAAGCTTCTCTTCTTTCCTGGGACGGGATTCGCAAAATTCAACGAAAAGACGAGGACCGTGTTCGTATTTTGACTCAGTCCCTGCCGGCGAAATCATGGGTGCCGATTGCTTCAGCCAGGGAGCACCTGCAGAACCCCACCTACGTTATCGAGGCGAAGATCGGCACGCCGCCACAGACCATGCTGGTTGCAGTAGACAACAGCTACGACGTGTCTTGGATTCCTTCCAGTGGCTGCATTGGCTGCTCCAGCACCGTCTTCAGCCTGGGCAACTCTACTTCCTTCAAGAAACTCTCCTGCGATGAATCTCCGTGCCCGCTGCAGGTACAGATCCGCCATGGCTACTCTGCAACTGGAACTATCTAACAGTTGATGATATTTGCAGGGGTCCAACATAAGCTGCAGCGGGGCGTGCAGACTCAGCATGGGTTACGGAACCTCATCACTGTCAGCTGATCTTTCGCAAGATACGTTATCCTTATCAACAGACCTGATTCCCAGCTTCACGTTTGGTTCCATTACCAATGCCACGGGCGGCTCGTTCCCTGCGCAAGGGCTCTTGGGTCTGGGCAGAGGGTCATTATCTTTTGTCTCTCAGACCCAAGACCTTTACCGATCAATCTTTTCATTCTGCTTGCCGAGTCCTAGCTCTTCAAAATTTTCTGGAACTCTGCGGCTCGGGCCCAAGGGGCAGCCTATCAGGATCAAGACAACTCCACTGCTCAAAAGCTCTAAGCGGCCTTCTTTGTATTTCGTTGGCCTGCAAGCCATTCGCGTTGGCAAGAACACTCTACGCATTCCTCCCGCCGCTCTAGCTTTCAATTCCACATCTGGCGCCGGAACCATCATTGATTCAGGTCTCATCTTCCTTCTCTGTTTTATTAATTTCAGGCGGACGTTCATTTTTGTGTTATATTTTCAGGGACGACTTTCAGCAAGCTGGTTCTTCCGGCGTACACTTCTCTCCGAGATGAGTACCGGCGGCGAGTCCTCGCCGCCAACTTCACGCGTCTCGGCGGATTCGACACTTGCTTCGCCAAACCGCCGGGTCTTCTGCCGACGATAACGTTCATGTTCGACAGAATGAACCTGACCTTGCTTCCGGAGAACTTCATCCTCGAAAGCTCGACCAAGAACATCGTGTGCTTGGCCATGGCCGCCTCGCCTGGTGACAGCGTGAACTCGGTGCTGAACGTCATAGCCAGCATGCAGCTGCAGAACCACAGGGTTCTCTTTGACGTGCTCAATTCTAGGATTGGCGTGTCTCGTGAGAACTGCACTTCCTCCTGATCATCATCATCATCATCTGGTTGGTGTGCTTTGTTTTTTATTCCGTGTTGTTTTTTCTTCCTCCTCCTCCCCTACCCCAACCCCAACCCCATCACTTGTACCCTCCTCCCCGTCCGGCCGTCCCTTTTCCCTGCACCCCTCTTGATGCTAGGCTGGTACAATTAATCACGGGCTCCCTCTCTGTGGCTGCCCCTCTGTCACTGCACGGACAGTCTTCGTTTTCCTTTATTCTCGAGTTCTGTTTCAAACTTGAATGTGACAGGCTAGCATGGTGCCCACTTTTTTATTCCGGATCCACCACAGCATTTTCCCAAGTCACCTCTTTTTTCTTTCTTTATTAATAAATTTATAATTACAAATGGTAATATTAATAAATTCATAATTCACATAATAATATCATAATATAGAAAAATTGTCGAATATCTACAGTCCCAAAGTGTAGATATTTTGTAATTAAATATGTATTAAAATTAAATTATTTATAAGTTAGGTGTATATTATCTCCAACCCTAAAAATTAAGATTTTAAAAACTCAATTTTCCAACAAAATATTATTTTATAATAATATTAAAATATCACAAATATGTTATTTATTTATATTCTCACACATACACACGCGCGCGCGTATAGACACATTTGGCAAGAAAGAAGATAAAACAAGAAACTTTCAAAATGCAACTAAAAAAACATACAATGGGCCACCATTAACATAAAAAGTTGATGCCTTACTTCCTTCCCACACACACACCACACACACACCACACACACACACACACCACACACACACACCACACACACCACACACCACACACACACACACACACCACACACACCACACACCACACACACACACCACACACACCACACACACACACACCACACACACACACACACCTGCAAGCCAGCCTACACATCGTGCATTTATTCACAATGAAAGAGTTTGATCAATAAGCAATGCTTGAGAATCAACCATAGACGAGCAAGTTAGCAATCAAACTGTTTCAGACGATAAACCTATCGATGGCTCGTCAAGAACAATATCAGCTGGATCGCCCGTCCATGGCTTCCCTTCCCTCCACTGAAACCTAATCCTCACCTTCCCATTGGCATCGACCCCAACTACTTGGCCCCTGCTAGCATGGGTCTCCATTCCCCACCCCCACCTCGGAGCCACCACGTCTTCTCTAATTCTCACCCTATCTCCCACTCTGAAAGGCCTGACGCGCTCCATTTCACATTCCCTGCAAAGCCACAGCTTGTCGATGAAGCAGAAGGATACCCCCAGCTCTCCCCTTTCTTCTATCCTATGCACGACGCCCATGCTCGAATGATTCACCTCTCCCCAGTGATACGCTGGTGCCAAGACGGAATCCCTAACCCTAACCCAGTCCCCGATGTGAACAGCGTCGTCTTCCATGGGCTCCACTTCCGAGGGGTCGAGCATCCAAGCTTTCGTGCCCACGGGACTGCATATTTTAAGCTTTCCGTCTGCATCAATGGCCGATACGATTCCGACGCTCGCATGCGTGTGCCCCGACCATCCGAATCGTGGCTGCGTCACAGCCAATTTCACCCTGATCTTCTGCCCGATCGCGAACCTTTCTGCTTCTTCAAGATGCGAGGTCGGCCCCGCCCACCTCTCGTTCTCCCCGCAGAAGCTCACGTAGGTGGTCCGGTCCAGTTCGTCTTCTTCATATTCCATGCCCCCCACGATCCCGACGCTCCCTGGCCCAATGCTTTTCCAGACAGCAGCATCTTCTCGCAATCTAACCCACTCTCCCACTTCAAAAACGTGGCTGATCTCGAGATCAGAGGGGTCTCCTCTCCACAAACTCTGCAACCCATCGAAGGCAATCCTGACTTCTCCATCAGAATGAACGCTAGCTATTATGCCTCTGGAGTTGGGCAGAGCTCCTCTCCAACCCCATCTCGGCTCGGCCAGTCCTGTTCGAAAATGAACATGCTGTCCTACTCTGAGGCGAACAACCTTTTCCACGTCCATGCAGTGGGCGATCCACTTCCCCTTGCGGAAACAACAAGTCAATTCCAGGTACCCCGTCTCCTGCAAGCTGTGCACCACAGCTAAACTCTCTCTGCCAGGGGCATTCCAATCGTAGCTGGGCCTATTCCCCATTGTTGGTTTCGTACGCACCCAATCTCCAACTTCGAATCCTGAGAGCTGCTCTGCGTCTCCAGGAGAAACTTTCCATAGACTATCTCTTCCAGTCACCCTCACCTGCACCACATTCAAAAGAAAGATGGCAAGCAAATCCTCTTACATTAAAATTACTATCTTGCATTGCACTTGTGATTTTTGTTCAATATTGTATTATTTCTCTATATAGATTTTAAGTTAAAAAACCATACATTTTTGCCTATCTCAACATGTTATTTGAGTTTCATATAGTTGATGTGATTACACAAGCACTAAATACATGATCAAAAAGAATCTCTCTGATTTTTTAGGGATAAGATTATTGCGATATTAATCTCTCACAAATCTCATACTAAACATGATTAATTTTAAAGAGAGTAATGACACATCTCCTAAGGTATTGATTATTATGCTTGAGAGATGAGCCTAGTATGAGTGTCCCACTATACACGAGATATGAATTTCCCCCAGAGAAAAAAATAAAAATTAAGAGACTTGATGATCCCAACCTAATGATATGTATCAGATGAATTATTCATAATCTTACCCATATAAGAATTCTATCACATCAATTGATCTAGTTTATAATAGTGAATTGAGCTTTTTGATTACACTAGAGGTGTCAAACGGGATGTGCAGGGACATCCCGGCTCATTTTTAGCCGGCTCGACCATGCTTTCGTGCCGGGCCTGGCCCAGCATGGTTCTGTGGAGGTCAGCCCTGCAAGAGCCTGCGGCAAGAATCCACCGGGTCCGGCCCAACAGGGCCGTACCCCTAATATAAAAAAAATTAGGGGTTCGGCTGCGCACCATCGTGTAGTCGCGCGCTGAACCCCTAATTTTAAAAAATTAGGGTTTCGGCACTCCTGAAACCCTAATTTAAAAAAAAAATAAAAATATAAGAAATATATCTCTTCATGATAATCTTAAGAAAAAAATAATAATGAAATAATCAATAGGTTCACTAATCCTGGAAGCTTATGTATGATGTATAAATTATAGAGGAAACTTTATTGCCTGAAGCAGTCTCCTACAATGTGGTCTAGTAAATTTTCTTCTATTCTTATCAATTTTAATTATAGAAAATGTGTCCGACTAATTATGTCTTTCCCAAAATAGATCATGTGGACGAATATCCAATAACTCAGATAGTAGGTTATGATGCTGTTGCAGTTAGGACTGATGATTAATGCAACATAAATATCATTTTTATTATTTTGTATTATATTTTTTTATGTTGTATAGTTTTTCTCAACATATTATTTCAATTATTTATATCATCAAATAATTAGATTATAATATTATTTTTTTTTAATTTAACATTTTTTTAAATATTTAATGAACATCAAGGTTGACTTTCCCATGGACCGAGTTTAATGAATTATATATTTTCTTTTCAAAACATAGGAGACCCAGTAAATATTTGACTAGGATTGATTTATTATTTTCAAAATATATTACCACTTTTTGTCTATGAGACATCAGCAAGGAGTTATTTTAGCTTATTTTCATTTAATTTACACATATTTTTAGGCCATGTAGGATCAACATATATTATAATTTTTATTGATGAGTATATTATATTTACTTAATTATCTAAAGATTGTACTATTTTTTTATTGATTTTCTAATTTTTATTGATGATTATTTTATAGCTAGAGATCACATCATGGTGTAATGACAACTACTTATTTTAGCATGCAAAGAGATGCGTCAAAGTAAATCTGCCGAAGAAAATTTAGGATATAACTAATTATATTGATGTATATGTTATATTTGGTCCAATCATAATAATATAATTAATTTTTCTTATGATTTCATGTAAATAGTTTAGTCAACTAAAAATATCACTTTAGAAATAAAATCAATACTTAAATTAATAAAAATATGTATTAGAGCAAAATCCAAAAGATTAATATTTTTACTAGTATGAAGTAGACATCGCATATGTGACAAGATGATTGCCCAAGTAAAAAAAAAAACACTTTCATTTCAAAAAAAATATTTGAGCTTTTCAAGATTTTTATATGAAAATATATCTAAAGATATTCATTAATTTGAAAAATTTACAATTTATCATTTCTCATAATCAAATATCATCCACGTATATAATGAATAAAATCATCTTGTCATCAGAATTCTTTAGAAAAAAAATAATATTTAATAATACATCTTTGTAACCCAAACGAGATTACTATCTATAAAAAACTTACAGATTAGGTCGATGACTACTTAAGTAGTTGCTCTATATATATACCTCTTCCTCCCCAAAGTTACCTTGAAGAAACTCAATCTTCACATTAATTAGTATATTCTTCAGCATTGATATATTATATGAGAAATAAGAATATATATTAAGGTCATTTTAGCTACTAAAGAGTAAATATCATAGTGGTTTACATCACATGTTTGAGTGTATCTGCTCACTACAATGAACACTCACTTATAATTAACAAATTTTCTCAAAAATCCTGATACTAGTTCTCAAATCCTATTATAAATAATCTAGTAACCTTGTTGGTGAGATAATATCTCATGAGGAGATGTAAATATAAATAATAAAAGAAAAATAGGATAATATTACAAAACAAGTAAAATCAGGATTTAAACACAACTCAATTATTCATTCTGGAGAATGATCAAAAGACTCTACATTAACAAAGTTGCAGGATCATCTAGCTATTCAATAGGCTCATTTCTAGTCTGAGAAGGATAGGTCAGTTCTCTTTCTTGATATAAACTCTATGTCCTGGTAGTTTGAGTAGAATTATAGGTAAATATGAAAGATAATAAATTCAAGTATAATATTTAGATTCATACTTTTTCTAGATTTATTAAAAAATAAGTTATGATCAAAAAAGATAATAATTATACTTACTAAAATCTTATCAATTTTTAGTGAGAAACACTTGTACTTTTTTTGGGTACTAAATATCTGAAAAAACAATATGTCAAAGGCCTAAATGTCAACATATCTCGTGCTAGAAAATGATTAAAAATAAAATAAGTATATCTAAAAACTCTAGAATGCAAGCTAGATAACTTACTTCTAGAATGTAGAATCTAAAATCAAATGTCTATTTTTCTTTTTAACAACTCGATTCTGTTGTGATGTACCAGCATAAAAAATTTATTATTAGAATAGGATAAATAGAGAATAAAATATAATTATCAGTGATATGAATATTTATTAATATATCAATAATCTAAAATTTAAAGTAACAGTACTAGTGAAACACTCATTAATACCTGAAAGAAAAGAAAAGAGATTTAATGCTACATTAGAGATAAATTTGTAAACCTATTTTAACAAGTATTATAGTGAATGAACTCCATGAGAAATCCTAGATAATTTCAATAGTCAATAAGTCTCTCTCACTACTGGATAATACTCTTAATCTTCTCTCTAAAAATAACACACAACTATTATTAGTATCTTTGATTTGATATTATCATACACACCACCATACGAACCACCAAGCACACCACTATGTGCACAACCAAATGCACCTCATTGCACATGTTGAGTGCATGTGCACCACCACATGCACTATTGTGTGCCACCTCACACACCTCCTCGTGCCTACCGGATGTGCAACTACTCTTTTTGAAAAGCTATTGTAGACAAAAAAGATTAGGAGATGCAAATTATGGCCCTACAAATCTTACTTTGATATCATGTTCAACTTAATAAGTATTAAAAAAACAATGCCTCAATAAATAATAATGTAGAACTCAGGCTCTTATATAACGAGTAAATACGATTAGAATAACCCACAATGTCGAGCACTATCATCAAAAGTATCAAAAAATAAATAAATAAAACTATAATATCTAATTTTTTTTTTTTGCTTATTGGAATGTAAACAGTGATTATCAAATTATATTAATCTTTTCTCAAAGAAATGATTAATCCACTAGAACTCATAAATAAACAATGTCACATCTGTATACCCTATCTATGCATCAAATCTAAAAAAACAATCAATTTCTTACTTTTTTAGAAGACAAGATTTCTTCAAATAAAAATAAAAAATTCTACGACCAATCACTTCTTTATTATAGTTGGAGCCAAACTATAATCTGAATATATCTCTTCCCCATTATGCCCTTGACCACTAAATAGAGTGCCTATAAGAATCTAGGAAGCGACTAACTATACTAATATGAGTGTCCCACTGGACACAAGATAAGGTCTTTTTCTAAAAGGAAAGTTAAGGGTTAAGAGACTTCATGATCCAAACCCTAAAAGTATATACTAGATGAATATGTTTATAATCTTCCCCAATGAGTCTCCTATCATATCAGCTAATCCGATTCAAAGTAAGAGCTTGAACCTCTTGATTACTATTTTGTATCCTAATCCTACCAATAATGTACATACCAACAATGTATTCTACTCATAAGTTGATGATGATGATGATTATTATTATTATTATTATTATTATTATTACTTTTTAGAAGACAAGATTTCTTCAAATAAAAATAAAAAATTCTATGACAAATCACTTCTTTATCATAGTTGGAGCCAAACTATAATCTGAATATATCTCTTCCCCATTATGCCCTTAATCACTAAATAGAGTGCCGATAAGAATCTAGGAAGCGACTAACTATACTAATAATGAGTGTCCCACTGGACACAAGATAAGGTCTTTTTCTAAAAGGAAAGTTAAGGGTCAAGAGACTTCATGATCCAAACCCTAAAAGTATATACTAGATGAATATGTTATATCTTCCCCAATGAGTCTCCTATCATATCAGCTATAATCCGATTCAAAGTAAGAGCTTGAACCTCTTGATTACTATTTTGTATCCTAATCCTACCATAATGTACATACCAACAATGTATTCTACTCATAAGTTGATGATGATGATGATGATTATTATTATTATTATTATTATACTTTTTAGAAGACCAGATTTCTTCAAATAAAAATAAAAAATTCTATGACAAATCACTTCTTATAATAGTTGGAGCCAACTATAATCTGAATATATCTCTTCCCCATTATGCCCTTAATCACTAAATAGAGTGCCGATAAGAATCTAGGAAGCGACTAACTATACTAATATGAGTGTCCCACTGGACGCAAGATAAGGTCTTTTTCTAAAAGGAAAGTTAAGGGTCAAGAGACTTCATGATCCAAACCCTAAAAGTATATACTAGATGAATATGTTTATAAATCTTCCCAATGAGTCTCCTATCATATCAGCTAATCCGATTCAAGTAAGAGCTTGAACCTCTTGATTACTATTTTGTATCCTAATCCTACAATAATGCTACATACCAACAATGTATTCTACTCATAAGTTGATGATGATGATGATGATTATTATTATTATTATTATTATTACTTTTTTAGAAGACCAGATTTCTTCAAATAAAAATAAAAAATTCTATGTCAAATCACTTCTTTATAATAGTTTGGAGCCAAACTATAATATGATATATCTCTTCCCCATTATATGCCCTTAATCACTAAATAGAGTGCCTATAAGAATCTAGGAAACGACTAACTATACTATATGATGTCCCACTGGACGCAAGATAAGGTCTTTTCTAAAAGGAAAGTTAAGGGTCAAAGAGACTTCATGATCCAAAACCCTAAAAAGTATATACTAGATGAATATGTTTATAATCTTCCCCAATGAGTCTCCTATCATATCAACTAATCCGATTCAAGTAAGAGCTGAACCTCTTGATTATATTTTGTATCCTAATCCTACCAATAATGTACATACCAACAATGTATTCTACCCATAAGTTGATGATGATGATGATGATTATTATTATTATTTATTATTATTTTTGTTTATATCATTATGTGTATTCATAATCATATATTAAAATTTATCGATCTCACTCGAAGTTCTTCAATGATTCTAATTTTTTTTTTCAATTTTGTATATATTATTTTTGTATCATTTGTGTTGCCGGGGTAAAAAAATAAAATAAACTCACATTCAAAGTCCCATCCAAGTCGATCCTGGCGATCTTGCCAACAGTTGCATGACTCTGGTGCGACCATCCAAGTCGAGGCTGATCCACAGACGGCAACGATGCGTATCGCCTGATCCACTTCAAAAGGGGCTACCTCTCCAAATCGATATGGAAGCAACGAAAGACTTGCCTCCTGAAGCCGAAGCCAATGCCTACATCGCCATCCTCCTCCAGGCTGTGAATAATCCCAATACTGTTCTTCGTAATGTCCTCCATCCGTATTTTGGAGATGACACCGACGCCTATCACTCTCACCCAGTCCCCGACCTGCACAGGAGGGGGGGCCGAAGCATTCGCACCGGCTGTGTACTGGACAAGCAACAATTAAGCCAAAACTTGTTACCTCAAATTATTTCCAGCTTCTCCATGTCGGATGGATCAGCTTGCCATGGCGTAGGAACGAGCTGGTATTTCGATTACGAGGAGGCCATCATTCTCTATCTCTGTTATTCTTCCCACGCTGTGGTGGGTTTCTCCCCCCCAGGCATATCTAGGGACCGAAACTGATCTCTTCACGCACACCAGATCGCCAATCTGTCAAGCACACGGTGAGCTCATGTGGCCCTGCAAGAAAAGAAACGATTTGATAGGCAGGAAGCAGTTACGGTAGTTCGAGATACCCTGAAGGGTGGAACATATTCGAGTTCCTCTGGTTCACAGAGCCACGGACTGGGAAGGTAGCTCAGCTCCAGCAAGAGGCTGCTGTCTGGTCTAATGCAGTGGACTATCCCGATGCTGCCGGGAGATACGGACCCTAGCCCATGCTTTGCAGTTGTTAGAGTGGGGCGGATGCGGACCCAGTCGCCGACCTTGAATTCCTCCACTCTTTCCATCTCTGCCGGGTCGGCTTTCCAGCCCCGGGATGCTCCGGGAAATCCGATCCGGAGCATTCCGTCTTCATCAACACACAGTACAGTTCCTATGCTATCATGTGACTGACCACGCCAACCGAATCTGACAAAAAACATGCAACTTGTTGATATCCTAGAAATGGATATATTCGATCATCAATCATGCATCATATTTTGTTTAAAAAAAATAAAAAATAAAAAATAAAAAATAAAAAAAAAATAAATAAATATATAATTCTATTATCTACAACACATGTTACAAAATGATGCATATTATATAAATTGTAAAAAAAAAAAAAAAGAGTAGTGCACAAAAAAGATAATATCTGCGCCCACGAAAATCTTATCAGTCTCTGGTGACAAACACTTGTACCCTCTTTAGGTATTAGAGTATCCAAAAAAGATACATGTCGAGTCCCTGGCTGCCAACATATTCCATCCCAGAGAATGATCAAGAACAAAATAAGTGTACCTAAAAATTCTATAAAACAAGCTGAATATTTTTTTATTCATGATATAAGATTTAAAAAAATATATGTCGAGAAATAAGGTAAGAAAATATTTTAATTGATGAGATAAATTATGATTAATATCAGATCTCTCTAAAAATATACCACAACTCTCTTTCAAAGTAAGAATATCAGAGCTATCTAAATCAAATATTCATTCTTTATTTTTAGCAACCTCATTATGTTGGGATGTGCCAATATAAGATGTATGATATATATCAGAGGGCGATCGAGAATAAAATAAGTACACCTAAAAATTCTAAGAGACAACCTGAAAATCTTATTATATGATATAAAATCTAAAAAAAAAATATATATGTTGAGAAATAAAATAAGAGGACATCATATTGATGAGATAGATTATGATTAACATCAAATCTCTTCAAAAAATTTTATAACACTCTTTCAAAATAAGAATATTTGAACTATCTTAAATAAATATTTATTCTTTCTTTTAGTAATCTCATTCTGTTGGGATATGCCAATACATAATATCTAATATATAATCTCATGATCAATACAATAAGTGATAAATTTGTCCAACTTATATTCAAATACATTGTTGTTTTTTAATTTTTTAATATTTTTATTTAATTAATTTTTTACCATTTTATGAAATATCTAAAAAAAAAATCACACATATGACTTATCACCAGATAAATATATCTATATATATATATATCTCAAGTAATCATCAACAAAGATAATTATATATATATATATATATACACATACATATATATATATATATATATATAATAAATATATATAAAATACTCTTAGGTAGCCTTTCTACTAGATCCTCATACATCTGAATATATCAAATTGAATGAATCCTTACTCAAATTAGATTGACAAATAAAAAAAAAGTTTTGATAAGCTTAACTACGTAAGATGCCTTTAACTCTAAGATTAGAGAAAAATATTCACAACTTGGCTAATAAAATGGATAATAAAACTGAGAATGAATAATCAAAAGGTCCTACACACTCAAACAGCTAGAAAATGATTTTACCATAAAAGATAAAATATATAATCTATTACGCTCAATCTTAAATGAATTTTTTCTTAAAATCTCTCGATCTTAAAAATAAATATCAATAAAAATAAACACAAAATTAGAATCAAGTTAACTAGAAAGATAAATCACATAAATAAATTAATAACACAATCAAAATAAGCAAGACACAAAAAATAATAAAGAATCAAATTAGATACAATCATGTTCAAATACTTTTGAATATTTGTCATTAGCTACAATAATAATTTTAAAACAAAAAAATAATAATGAATATGACATGATTGCTAGTAATATGAAAATTAATATGTGTGTCAATAATACAAGAGTTTGAGCTGAGAATATGAGTGAAATAATCAATAATACTTGAAAGAAAAGAAAGATTTATTATTATCTAGAGAAGAGTTCTATATACTCATTTCTAGTAAGTTTAAATATCATGGTAGGTGAACTCAGTGTAGACCTCTTGATTACTCAAATAGTCTATCAGTCTCTCTCAATATTGCATAAAGCTCTCGATCTCACCCCTTTAAATAATACCTAATAACAATCTTTAATGTGACCCTTCTTACAATATATAAATTATAAAATGAATTTTATTTGTTTGTCTATAACTTCCATAGTACAACCCCCAAACAAAAAAAATGTCAACCAAAAATTAAGATTTCTCCAAACCCTAATATAGATAAATTAGAATTTTTCCCAATGAACAATAAACCATGGATTTGGAGTTATCTCAAAATCATGATCAAGATAAAAATTTAAATAATATTAAATTTCAAAAAATTACCTTGAAATCCTTTTTTTTTTTGAAGCGCCATGGATTTTGTGGTAATTTCAAAAAATTACCACAACATTTCTTTGCATGCCCAACCATACCCCACCACATGCACAATCATGCCTCTTCGCACACACAGACATTCACCTTCATGTGCACAATCACACTCTACCGTGCGATCACCTTATGATGTCGACACCCACTAGTTGTGCTTGTGCATAATAATTGCACACACCTTTCTTTTAGAATCGTGTGCATGCGCTATGTTGGCATCGTGCACGTATTTTTCTCTCTAGGGTTTTGAAGCTCTTACCCATACATCATATAAATTCTTAGACAAAATGTAATAACACACTCATAAAATAAACATACATATCATCCTTATATAATAGACAAAAATAATTAAGCAAGCTCATAGTTTGGGTGTTTTTATTAAATGAATTATACATAAAAAAAACAAAACTATAAAATCACAATAAGTCACACATGATGAGTTAACTTATTTTGATCCGTCAAACTGCATGTCAACAATTGAGTAATACTATCATGTAGGTCAAATATCTCAAAGAATATATCTATGCTACCAAATCTCAAACTTTCTTGCATGTGTTGTAATAGTCAAATATATTAGACACATTGAGAACAATCAATTACTAGAAATGTACTAATAATTATGCTTTAATCATCATCTCCATATCAGTCTCAACTCGTTGTGGATCTTCTAATAGCCGACCAGCACACTATCACCAACATAGACAAAAGGAACGCCACCACACAGGCATCCAGGCAACCAAACACCCCTCTTTTTTTTTCTGTCTAAAATCTAGCATTTGCTTTTGAAAGCAAAAAAAAGAAAAAATATTATTTTTGAAAATTCTTAAATAAGAAAATATAATAATAACTATACATACATACATACATACATATATATATACATATATATATATACATATATATATATATATATATATATATATATATGAGTTGATGCAACTCATGTCAAGTGCTCCCAAATAATGATAACAAAAAAAAAAGAAAAATAAACAAAAACTAAACAAAACCTCAAGACATGCAAACGACATTTTCATCATTTGACAAAATTTTATAAAAAATAATAAAATTCAAGATCTTTCTTTAAAAATAATCATGCATATTGTGCATAATCATAAACAAAATATTTCAAATCATCCATTTAATACTCGATTTCATAATATTTAGTTTATTTAATGATCAATATCTAATTTGAGATTGTACAACAAGTGGAACATTAGCAAGCGAGCACCTAAAAGAACTTTTAAGAATTAAAAAAAAATTTGAAAACAAATTATAATAAACTCAGATATAAGAGAACAAATATCAAAAAATATACCCCAGTTATTAGTCTAATTGATTTTGTAAATTCTCAATTCTTGATAGATATAATTTTTAAAATTCTCAATTCTTGATTTTGTAATATCTCCAAAATTCAATATAATGGTACTTGAATAATTTATTTAAGATATTTCATTTCTATTTTTTATCATCATAGTTTTTTTATTAGTCTAAATGATTTGTATTTTATGTTGAGATATTGAATTAATAGTAAAAAATATTCTCTATTGTAATTAAAAAAATTATTTCTGATTGCTATTACATATTTTTTTTGTTTTACAAGTTGGTATCAAAGCCATATAATCCTAAATCATTCTTCTTTGAATCCTTAAATCATGATTAAGTTAGATCCTGAAACATCTATCACCAAATCTACCCACATTATTATTTAACACGAAGGTTCATCATTCTATATAGTAATTGTATTGAATGAGACTAATTATAATTTATGGTCTCAAATATTAGAGATGTAAATTACTAAGAATGATAAATTCTTCTTCATTCGTGGTACATTGCCGCTACCTAAAGAGAAAGATGAAGACTATGAAATTCTTCGCGGAGATTATGAAGGGATACATTTGTTTACCTACCACTTGAGATATTTGGAAAACTTTGTTTAAAGCCTTTTATGATGGAGTGGATAAATTATAGTTTTTTATCTTGACTTATAGGGCTTTCTCTACCAAAAAAAAAGGTAGGCCATTCCCTATATATTTTGTAGAACTAATTGAAAATTTCAATGAGTTGGATCATTTTGATGAGGTAGTCATGACATATGAGATAGATATTATATCATATTAGAAAGTACTTCAATGAAAAATGGTACATATCTTTGTCACTTGATTAGAGAGTGAATTTGAGCAAATGCATGGTGAAATATTGTGGAAGGATCCTATTTATGAATTAGAAGAGTGTTAAGCCTTACTTTATCATGAAGATGTTTGATGTGGGGTGATGAACAAATAATTGGAACATTTTAAAGTTTTAGCCATTGTGACTCAGAACTAATCTAATCAAAACTGGTCTCCTCAATACTAGTAATACCATAAAGGCCCATCCACCCTAATACTGCTATTGGTGGCATCAAAAAATCATACAAATACACTCATATTGATCAAACTAGTCATACAAAAGTTGATACTATGAAGTTGTGGGATATCCGAAATGGTGGGATATAGTCGTGATTCTCGGAAAAAACATTCAAAGAAGACCTCTACTACTACAATTGTTGAAAAAAATATATAAAGGATGATAGTGTTGAAAAGACTCCGCATTGGCAACAATAGTAGGTAATGTTAGTAAGTTTTAAATCTTATTACTTTTTTCTAATATTGCATGGATAATTGATTCTAGTGCTCCGAATCATATGGCATTTGATTCTACACAAATTTGCCTTTTAACTTTCCCACAAACTTTTATTCCCCTACCAATGATACTTCAATTCTGATCATTGGAAAAGGATCATTATCCCTCACTAACACCTTGAATTTAGATTTTATTTTGGTTGTTCCCTTTTTGAATTATAAACTTTAAGTTAGATGGTTATGGTGTTAGCCAAGGAAAGTTGTATTACTTTAATTGGGTAGCTAAAGTTAAATGAGTTGTGTCCAACTTTAAAGATTGAAGGTTCTGAAAATAAATATGAGATATGATTATGGCATTGATGTTTAAGGCATATTTCTTTTGGTTATATAAAAAAATTCTTTCCTATTTTATTTACATACTTTAATATCTCTAGTTTGAAATGTGATGTGTGTGAACTTGCAAAAAGTCATCATGCTTCATTTTCATTAATTTAGAATAAGTGTAGTTCCTTTTATGATTATGCATTTTATTTTTAGATGAATTATGTTTGTTTATTACTTTTAT
The DNA here is from genome assembly GCA_029783825.1 of Sapria himalayana. NCBI lineage: Eukaryota > Viridiplantae > Streptophyta > Magnoliopsida > Malpighiales > Rafflesiaceae > Sapria > Sapria himalayana. The sequence goes on along the minus strand of JAREIK010000781.1, from coordinate 35,130 downwards.
TGATAATTGTATCAATATGACTTTAGTATGTTTGATGAAGTCCAAAATTGAAGTAACATATCATTCAAAAATTTTATAAAATCATTTGTAGCCACTATAATGCATAGGTTCGAGTTCTCCATAGTGATAATGGGGGTGAACAATTGAGTTTTGAATTAAAATAGTATTTAGAAACTTATGGAACTATTCATCAAACTACTTGTTCTAATACATCCTAGTAGAATTGGGTGGCAAAGCAAAAAAATTATCACTTCTTGGAGGCTGGTTGTATGTGCTTCATTGATAAAAGCACATATAAATTTATCCTACTAGGGACACACACTTATCTCTACAACATATTTGATCAACTGAGTTCCTTCAAACACTAATGATTTTGGAGCACCATCCCAAGTTCTCATTGAAGTAATTGTTGCTCTAGTTGTTCCCAAATTACCTCCTCATATCTTTCGTTGTGTAGCATTTGTGTATCTTCATAAGCATTAGCGCAACAAGTTAATACCTCAAGCATTGCGATGTAGTTTTTAGGGTATACTTCTTATCAAAAAGTGTACCGATGCTATCACCCTTAAAGAAAATGAATGATTGTTACAATGAATATGAGTTTTCATGAAAACTCGATTTATTTTTCTCTAAGCCCAAGCTTCTAGGGGAGCTCTCGGAAGAAGTTCAAGCACTAGACTATGATATTCTGATCTCTATAGAAGAGAACTCTCTGAACGTGGTAACAATTTGAATAGAAATGAAAAGGAATGCCTTGAACATGATAATGAGAATGCTGGTGAATTAACCTATATCAAAATTTGAGTGGGATAAATTTAGACAACAGTGGTGATGAACATGATAAAGTCATAGAAAATAAAGTTGTGGATCAACCTATATCTAAATCTCTCACACCTTAGAAAACTAATACACCAAATCATTGTCTGCTGAGAATGGTCCGACTATAGTGTCTGAACCACCAAGAAACAACAATCACTACTTCAAACCAAAGGTATTCCCAAAACCCAAACCGACATTTGAACCTAAACTTTCTAGTAATGTTAAATATCTCATGAGTTATTACATGCCTGACCATCATTTTTATGGATGAGCTAAGTTATAATAAATTAATTATCTACTATACCTATTCCTAACAGTGCACAAGTAGCCTCGGCTCACTCAAGGTGGAAAGTTACTATGCATAATGCAAATGGTATGATTGAACATTTTAAAGTAAGACTGGTGGTTAAAAGGTACACCCAAACCTATGGAAATGAGAACACAGATATAGTTGCACGTATACAGACCCAAACCGACATTTGAACCTAAATTTTCTAGTAATGTTAAATATCTCATGAGTTATTACATGCCTAACCATCATTTTTATGGATGAGCTAAGTTATAATAAATTAATTATCTACTATACCTATTCCTAACATTGCACAAGTAGCCTCGGCTCACTCAAGGTGGAAAGTTACTATGCATAATGCAAATGGTATGATTGAACATTTTAAAGTAAGACTGGTGGTTAAAAGGTACACCCAAACCTATGGAAATGAGTATACAGATATAGTTGCACATATAGCTAATATCAAATGAGTTTGAGTCTTATTGTCTCTACCTATGAACCTTGATTGACCATTTGTATTAATTGAGAATTTCTTGATCATCCTTCACGGATGAAATTAGTTGGATGTCGGTGGGTATATATTGTGAAGCATAATGCAAATGTATGATTGAACATTTTAAAGTGAGACTGGTGGCACAAAGGTACACCCAAGCCTATGGAAATGAGTATACATATATAGTTGCACATATAGCTAATATCAAATGAGTTGAGTCTTATTGTCTCTACCTATGAACCTTGATTGACCATTTCATTAATTTGATGTAAAAAAACTTTATGCATGGCGAGTTGTCTGAATAAGTATACATGGAATTGTCACCAGGGTGCATGATGCCATAATTATATTTGCGAAAAGTAAGTAAATTAAAGAAATCATTGTGTGGGCTAAAATAATCTCCGAGAGCATGATTTGGAAGATTTACGATGATATCTTTTGGCAACCATCAGAGTAATTCAAACCACACTTTATTCTTGAAAAAAATAGCATGGTAAGATCACTACCCTTATTGTGCATATTGGTGACATAGTGGTTACAAGAGATAACCTCAATGAAAATTAGGCTCTACAAAGTTACTTGTAAAGCAAATCTAAAATGAAAGATCTTGGTCACTTGAAATATTTTCTTAGGATCAAAGTATCTCGGTCAGATAAAGAAATTTTCTTATCTCAAAGAAAATATGCTATAAATTTGTTGTAGACCTGCAGGAAACTAGTATGTCCGCGTGTCAACCAGCTAATACACTAGTAAAACAATTGAAATTATGTGTTGAGACGAATCAACTGTTTGATGATAAAGGAAGATAAGAGAGGCTTTTTGGAAGATAGATGTATTTTGCCAGAACTATGCCAGATCATGCCTATGCATTGAGTATTATTAGCCAGTTTATGCAAAATCATGGAGAACAACATATGAATATAATTATGCATATTTAAGGTATTTGAAAGTCTACTCCTGTAAAGTGTATCTTGTTCACTAAAAATGTAGATTGTCAAAGTGTTGATGCATATGGTGATGTTGACTATGCTGAAGGTATAAATGATAGATGATCTATCACATGATATTTCACCTTTATAAGGGGTGATCTTGTTACATGAAGAAGCAAGAAGTCGAATATCATTGCACTTTCAAGCGTAGAGATTGAATTTAGGGATATGACACTTGGAATATGTAAACCCTTGTGGCTAAGACTTTTCTTGGTGGAGTTGGGCTATCTGCCTAGGCAATCAATTTAACTTTATTATGATAATAAAGCAGCATGTGATATTGCTCATAATCTGGCATAAGATGATCATACAAAATATGTGGAAGTAGACAGATTATTTATTAAGGAGAAATTGAATGAGAAAATTATTGAGTTGCCTAAGTTTCTATTTAAAGATTTATTGGATGATATCCTCACCAAATCTATTTCAAGTCGAGTGTTCTCGAAGTTTTTGGGCTAGTTGGCCATGTGTAGTATTTATGCACCAACTTGAAGGGCAGTATTGTGATATTGAATTAATAGTAAAAAAATTCTCTATGGTAATTAAACAAAATTCTGATTATTATTACATTCTTCTCGATTGTAATTAAAAATAATATGATATCATAATTTTAGTTCATCATTTTATTTATTTTTTTCATTCAATAGCTTATTAGAGTTTATTCATCATCAACAATAATAATATACTAGTTAAACTATGTTACAATCTCATAATACTTATTAACAAATTAAAATATTCATGCAACCTTAAAACATTTTTAATAAATTAAAATATTTGTCTAATATATATATGTATGTATGTATGTATGCATGTTTGTATGCATGTATGTATGTATATATGTGTATATATATGTATTAGAATTATAAAAAAAAATGAAATGTTATCTTATATCATATAACTTTTTCACAATATTATAAAAGTAGAAATTCAATTAACTTTCTTGATAGATATAAATTTTTTAAATTCTCAGTTCTTGATTTTGCAATTTCTTCAAAATTCAATATAATGGTGACTTGAAAAATTCATTTAAGATATTCCATTTCTATTTATTATCATCATGCTCTTTTTATTAGTCTGATTGATTTGTATTTTATTATTTAATTTAATTCAAGTTAGCTCTAATTTGAATTTATTATAATTATTTAATTAATTTCCAATTGGGTTGCAAGTCGGGTGTGTCGGGTCTAATTGAGAGCCAACTCGAATCCGACCCAAATTCAAAAAAGCAAACCCAAATTTCAACTCATATATTATAATTCGAACTCAACTCGAATTAAAATTATGATATTTAAATTATATAAAACTATAACTTTATTAATTTTTGACTATAAAAATTTTTATTATTAGCATGACTATAAAAATTAGGGTCATTATTTGATTTTGAGTTACCTATGATTTAGGCTCGAATACACCCTAAATTAAGTCTGGGTCAAACATTTTAAACTCGGGCTAACCCAGCCCAGCCCAGCCCACCCCAGCCCACCCTAAACCTAAGGATACACCCTCTATTTTTCACTTGGATGCAGAGATAGAAAATATTTGAATATATGTTCGCTATATCTAGAGCATATCTTATATTTATGGTTACTGATATAGCACAAAGTATCAAAATAAAAATTAATTGATAAAATAATAATTAATTATCATCAAAATTTTATGATATATTATAGACATATTAACAATCACAAAAATAATCATATATTAATAAAAAACAATAAAAAAAAAGAATATAAAAATATATGTGATATATTTAGATATGGTGAGATATATTTGTGATATATCCAAATATAATTATGACATACTAGATATATTCAAATATTTTAAATTTAATGATAATGTATTCGAATCAGATTAATTCATTATTAGTTAAATATTATAATATAATTAAATTAATTTTTGTTTTTATATTCAATATATTTGAATAAATTATAATAACACATAATTATATTTATCTGAATTAATATTACTCATATTATAATTACATTTTTTTAGAATGTTTGAAAAATATGGAAATTAATATCTAAATAAAATTCTTACTATATGCATCGTATAATAAGTAAAAAATATTGATTTGAATTTTTTATATTAAAATATAATTAAATATAATATTTTCTTTATATTCAATAAATATAAATAACATAAATATCAATATTTAAATAAAAATCCTATTATATTAATAATAAATAAATAAAATTACAAAATTAATACTTCTTATCCACCAACTTTAATTTTATTTTTATTATAAATTTATTTATCGATATTATATATCAAAATGTTCATAGATACATCTGTGAAATTCCGTGTTTTTGTCTGAATGACCGAATCCATGGTGTCTGTCTCCTCTCAAATGTCATGCGCCACTTCGCTGAGTTGATACTGTCAACGGCAGGGCAGGGCAGGGCAGGGCAGGGCAGGGCAGGAGACAAGCAGAGCAGAATCAGAGCGGAAGCTGCAGACGCAGAGCGGAAGCTGCAGACGCAGAGCGGAAGCTGCAGACGCAGAGCGGAAGCTGCAGAAGCAGAGCGGAAGCTGCAGAAGCAGAGCGGAAGCTGCAGAAGCATCTTGAGTTTGACTCCAGAGTCAAGAAGGCTTTTCACAGGATTTAATCCTCGTCGTCTGTTTAATTTGATAATATCTGCTTGTTTGGGACATTCTTCACAGATTTATTTTCGCGATTCGATGTCTAAGTGGTAGGAATATCGTAGGGATTGGAGGATAGGATTTGATTCGTCTTGATGCTGTCTAATTTATAATTTTGGGTCCAAAATTACAATTGGCACTGGGAAAGGGATTTTGATCTTCGTATCGCGGCGAGAAATGGAGTCTGTCTCGGGGTTTCACGCGGACGAGCCGTTTGGTTCTTCGTATTGGAATCTAATATCATTGGAAACCAGTGGTGTGAACAACACAGGTGGCTTGACCAGCACTGGTGGCAAGTTTGACGCCGACTGTCATGCCGGGATGAACGGTAGCAATGTGGTATTCCCGGATGCTCTAAGTTCCATTTCTCGCAGCATGGGAGTATTTCCTGCAGATGATTCATCTTCTGTCGAATCTGTTCTTGGTCTAAAGCGTGATGCAGGATTTTCTGTCGAGTGGTCTGCGGAAGAGCAGTATAGGTTGGAGGAAGGGCTCATCAAGTAAGCTTTTTGACTTCAAATTGGGTTTTTTTTTTCTTGTATCAAGCACATATCCTGTATCTGCAAATTGAACTGCTACAGAAATATCTGTTTTGATTTGGGCTATGCTGAGCTTCCATTGTAGCTGGTATAGTGGTTTCTTTCATGCTCAATATAACCTCACTTTCTATTGGAGTTTGAATAATCTATCCATTATGGTACTGGTGTACTCAGTGGTCAATGTGTTTTAGAACTTTCTCAAGAGAAATTGGTGTCTGTTTTTGATTTTAGGGTTTCAAAATTGTTACTTTTTTTACTATTACTCTATCTTTTAATTTTATGTTTTATAAATGAGATCATTCAATATGTGAGCTAATTAAATATAAAATGAAAGTTATATATATCAATTTTATGAGTTAGTTTTGGAGGTTTATGAGATAATTTGTGTTCTTGTATTAGAGTTAAGTCCTAGGTAGAAAAAGCTTGGTGTGAGGCATAACACATGTGACATGCACTATAACGTCACATTATATATGTGTGGTCACTTGTAAGAGTGCAAATGTCCACACTGCATGTGCGAGAGATGGTGCATGGGCATGTGATACTAGATGCATGTCCCATGTTCACTGTGTGTGGTAGAGTGCACGATGCTGATGCCCATTGCGTAGGCATGATGAGGTAGGGTATGGGTGTAGCAGTGTAAATCGTGCACATGTGTGTTGTTTGTATTAAGTGTGGGCATAAGTGTAGTGTTTCTAGAAACTACAAAATAGAAAATGGGTAGAAAGTGTAAGTACACAATAAGTTGTAGTGTGTGTGGTATAGGTGCAATGTGCATAGTGGTTGTGAGTGTCATTTGGATAAATTTTATGTGATTTAGAAGTGTTAAATTGGTCGTGCTGTGCTGGCATTGCCCATTTCAAAGTGACCTTTTCGTTCCATTGTGTCATGCTAGGCATGATATGGTATGGATCTTGTTCTGTGCCAAGCCCTACACGAGAAGGTTTACATCTAGCTCGATATGGCCTGCTTAGCTTGCAAAATGTTGGACCATGCTGGGATTTATGAGTTCATACTGGTACGAATCAGATTGTATTTTTTTTTTTGGTAATTTGGGCTGAAAGTTTTAATTAAGATAAAATATAAACTTTTTAAAAAGTTTAATTTGTTATTATTTTTTTTTCAAAATATTACACTTAAAAAAAGTAAAAAAACCAAATTAAAAAAAATTTAAACATATACATTATGTATTTGCATATTGTCATCATGTGCGACTCAAATAAAATAATAAAAAAATTATTTTATTTCATAAACAAAAATAGAATATGATACGTGTATTGAATGATATACTTTTATAAAATAATGAAGCATGACTCATAAGATAACAAGTAGAATATAATAATAATATTTAAATCATAATTAAATTAGTAAATATTAGAAATAAATCATAATACATAAATTATTATATTGTGATCGTATATAAAAAGTTAAAATTATATGAATCTTCTATCGATGTCTGTGGTATGATAGTATGGATGCATATGTAAATTATCAACATTAATTATATGTCTAAAGATATTACTAGTGGTGATCTTAATATCCTCAATATTCGTGTCTTATTAATTATCATCCATTATATTCTTTTGCATCTTATCCTAAATACCTAATATTAAACTTTTAGTTCTTTATACATGCAAGTGTTTCTATAATATCTAGTTATAGTCTTGATTTTATATTTAAAATAATATTAACTATCATAGAAAATGTAAATTTTGATATTATGCTAGATATTAGAGGGGTAAATAGATCATGTGTTATTTTAGATAGTACATAATAAGTAGATTTGTATGATTTGTATCAAAATAAAATATTTAAATTCTTATTAACATGTGATAGAATAGAGTAGTAATCGATATTTAAGTATTAAGATAACTCATCCCTATTTTTTTTGGAAACCAAGGGCTTCATGGCTCACTTAGGTGGACCCATTCATCCCCATGAGCCACCGGAGAATCAAACAGGTAAGAAATATCCCTAGTACCTCCCACCGGTATGACTTGAACTCGTGACCTCCTAGACATTGCCAAAGCCTTAACTAGCTGAGCTTCCTATGAGGGGGGATGATAACTCATTCTTATTTGATAAATCACTATGTTATTTCTCTCTAGCCAATTCAATGGAGAAATTATTGTCTTTGAATATGATAGTTATGTTCATACTTTGAGCCTGATTACAACTACTATTATATCTATTATTGTAATGTGTAAATAAGATAGTTAAATTTTTATGAATAAAATTTCTAGGTTGGTGTTCTTGGTTTATGCATGTGGATATGTATGTCAAACTATTTTTAATATCTTCTATCTTAATCTTATGATTCATACATATAGTTAAATATCACAGAGTTGAAATGATAGATCAGTATTTTAAATATTTAGTTTTCATCGCATCAGTCATGATACTAAATATAAGATGATCTTTATATTTGCTAACCATGTTTTTAATATTGTATTTTCTATCTTAATGTTTTCAATACATGTTTGATGTATTGAAATATCTTCATGAATTTTATAAAAAAAATTTATGTATCATAGTCTCTTATTATTAATATAGTTGGATATCACTTGTTGGTAGCCAACACATAATTCTAATATAATGTAGGTGTAATTTCAATGATATTTCATATTCATCTAGAATTTTTTTAGACCTATTGAAAAAAAAAATTGCCAAATTATTATTGTATGTTAAATGTCTTTTTAGTAAATTTCTTATTTTTTTTAATATTTGAGAAATATTTTTTATTTTCACATTTACTATTAGGTTAATTATTTTATAAATATACTTAACACGAAATAACTTATTTAATGTCATATCTTTAATAATCATAATAAACATATTAATAGTTATTTTATTACTAAAAGTATTATTAAAATTAATATTAAATATATTATTTTGAATATTATTATTTCTAAAAATTCGTATTATATATTCATATATGGCAGGATTATCATGAGGATGAAGAATCTAAAAAAATTTTAAAATTTTTTAGTAAGTTTTTTATATTAAATCTATATAGTGAGCAGTGAAATAATGAATAATGCATCATAGTGATTAGTTTGGTTATTTGTTTTTACAAATATTTTTTATATATTTTTTATATATTTTTTAAATTTATTAATTATTAATTATTTTTTTTAATTTATAATATTTTATTATATCATCCTTATTTGTGAACTTAGGAATCATGTGATAAGTAGATTGAAAATTTTAGTTTTGATCTCGAACTAAATTTAGTTTGACTTTTTAGTTTCAGACTTTTTAATTTTTATTATTTTAAATTGTATTTATATATTAGATATTCAATTTATTTTTTATTTTTTAGGTGACAAATAGATTTGGATCGATGTTATTGATAAAAATTTAGTTTTAGCCTTGGATTTTTTGGTATTATTATTATTATTATTATTATTTATTATTTATATATACGTTAATTTCATATTTATTATCGTTAAATTAACTATATGATATTTTTTAAAAAATATTTATTCTTATTAAATAAATTATAAAAATAGATATATTAAAAAATAAAAAAAATAAAAAAAAATAGTATACTCAATTTGTTTTAAAATTTATATCACTTCTAAATTTTAATCATAAGACAAGTTGCATAGCAATATCATCGCGTATGCCTATTCAGTAAGCATAAATCGTAAATCATAAATATAAATTAAATAATATAATAACAAAATAATGCAAAAAAAATTGATGACATCACTATATCAAAGGCGAGGAGGAGAGATGAGCACATAGGAGAGAGAAATGAGGGAAATTTTAGAATAAAAATTCTAATTTTTTAAATCTATATTTATATAGATTTAAAAATAAAAAAAATAATTTTATTTTCTATTTTTTTTTAATTTTTATTTGGCTAGAATCATGACATTGTCAGATTCTGGCCAATTGTTTTTGGATTGAAGGTGACCTCTACTTGACAATATATTTAAAAAAATTTATATTAAAAAAAAAAGCTGATAGTGACTGCGACCTACCATGTAGGCAGAACTAGGCCAACGTGTCAGGTCTTGGGTCATTGGACTGGTGGACCATGCCGTCGGGCTAGTCACATGGTTCATGCCTGGTCTGCCATGATGCACACCTTGTACCAGCCCAACACGACATGAGCCGTGCCTCGTGCCGACACAGTCCAGGACCTGGCACTCTGCTTGATCGTGCCGTGCTGGTCCTGGCACGACCACCTGAGCTGAGCTCAGGCTGCCTGACCCACTTTAAATCAACTAGTTTAGAAGTAGCTGAAAAATAATTATCTATTCTAGTTTAAGGCCCAAAAGAAATTCTACAGGATCAATGAAGAGTAATAGTCTCGGATTACTTTTGAATCCCTAATTGGTCTAGAATTAAAAAAAAAAATGATTCTTGTACAAAAAACATAATAATATTATTAACTATTATTATCTTTTTTGTAAAATTTGAAAAAAATAGTAAATAAATAAATAAATAAAATTTATGGGTAAAATTATATCTACTCGAAGATATCTTGAATTACTTTTACAATATAAAATGATTTCTAATTATCTTAAATAAATATTTATTTTTTAAACTCAATTTTATTTTGCGAGGATGTGCCAATATATAAGGTATGATGTAAGATATTATGATTTATATAATAAGTATTAAATTTATCAGACATATATGCTAAAATATTGGTAGTAATTATTATTTATTTTTATTAAATTAATTTTTAATATTTCAATATTGTGCTTACTCATCTATGAAGAAAAAAACAAACTAAAAATAACATGTATAATTTTTCTTTGCTTTTGTTTCTTGTTTTCTTCTTCCTTCTGATGATACTTGAATTTAATTTTATAGCTTTGCTGATGAGTCAAGTATTATGACATACATAAAGATCGCAGCCACCTTGCCCAAAAAAACTGTGAGGGATGTTGCGCTGAGATGCAAATGGATGATGGTCAGTCATTTTTCTTAGCATACTTTGATGCCTCTTCGCATTGAAACATCTTATTTTACATTGTTGAAGCTAAATGTAAAAAATAAAAAAAAATGAAAAAAAATGAAAAAAAAATAAAAAAAAATAAAAAACATAAAAAAATTTAAAAAAAATAAAAAAATAAAAAAATTTAAAAATAAAACAATTAAAAAATTAAAAAAATTAAAAAAACAAAAAAATTAAAAAAATTAAAAAAATAAAAATAAATACTTTGTGGTCTATTAAGTGGGAGCCTTTTGCAATGGGCACTGCCTTTTGTAGAGAAAAGGCTCAAATCAAAAGTTCTAATCTTTTTTTTTTTTTTCATTTCATTTTCATCTATGGCATGGTTTCTTTACTATATATGATTTGGCTTGTTTTAATGAATTTCTCATAGGGAAAGCGAAGAAAAGCAAAAGAATATGGTGATGAACATAAGCTCGACAAAAAAAAGGTTTTTTTTTGGCAAGTGAATTTGATGCTAAAAAGTTTCTTCATTGCGCCATGTTTTAAATGATTTCTTTTGACCATCCAACTTTTTTGCTTACCCTAATCTTCCACCAATCAAAAAAGAATAATGCATGCTCTTTGTTAGAATGTACCCAATGCACAAGACTCGTGCCTAATGCATGATCTAGGAGATGTATTTTCTCTGAAAAGTCTTACCCTTAATAAATTATAGAGACCCAGTCTTAATTGTCTTGAATTGGAGACCTGCTCTATCTGGGCAAAGATCATTCCTATTGAATCAAAGCTAAATCTTGTTTAATTTTGATCCAATCAAACTTGTAATGATAAAAAATGAGGTTTGATTCATAAAAAACAAAAAAAAAATTAAGCAATTGTTGTGGTTTGATTTTGTTTTTCTTTTCTTTTCTTTTGTTATTTTTATCATTTAGGAGCACCTGATATGTGATCTACCTAAAATCACACATGCACACACACACTTATTGTTGTAGTTATGTATACTTTATATATTCATACATACATACATATATATATAAATATATGTATATGTACACTACACGCACACACATGGATTGGTTTAGTCTAATAAATGTAGTTTTTCTTTTAAAAAAATGTTTATCATATTTTTCTTATGTTCCCTTCTTTTTTTTTTTTTTTTGAAATTTAGCAATGATCAAAACCATAATTAACTCTTCCCACCAATTAAAGTGGAAAAAGTTTTTAAAATCACAGGCTCGAAAATATGCACTAATAATATGAGCACTATAAATGTTGTAGATTTCCATGGTAGATTGGTTTTGTGTATGGCATTTGCTATTAGAGATGATTGTGATTAATTTCTAAATTAATTAATGTCTTTAGGATGTAGTGTTGATTGAAGAACCAGTTTTCTAAAGGTCATCTTCTTCAGGATAAACCGGCGGAGTCATCCTTGAAGATGCAATTGCCTCTTACTTTGCCTCAAAACATTGCTCCAGTGCCTGTGATGGCGCAACCATTGGACTCGAGTAACTGTTTGCTCTCTCATGGTTAGTCTTTCCTTATGTTCTATATATCTTTTTGTTTGATTGTCATAGTAAAAAAAATAGAATGAAAAGAAGGTAGACACTCAATATATACATGTAGATACCAAATCAAAAGTTTCTCACAAATAACAGCTAATATTTAAAGTGTACCAATAAAATAATAAATTTTAATAATCAAATATATGTATGTGTGTGTGTGTGTGTATATATATATGTATAGATGTGTGTGTGTGTGTGTATTTGTATATATGTATAAGTATGTGTGTGTATTTGTATATATGTATAAGTATGAATATAGATATGTATGTACATATACATATATTTATTTATTTATATGTATATATATATGAATGTACACACACACACATATATATTCATATATATATATATATATATGTGTGTGTGTGTGTGTGTGTGTGTGTGTGTGTACATGCCTGCATGTGTGCATGCGTGCGCGCGCGCGCGTGATTGTTCCATGAACTAGTTGCTTCAACTTGTTTTATGAACTAGCTAGTCCAGCTCATTCCATGTACTAGTTGTGTTCTATCATCTAAGTTATTCTAGAAAAATAAAGTAAAATTCATAACATACATGTATAATATAAGAGAAGTGATTTTTTATACATGTATATACATTTTGCTTTTAGTTGTGTTGCTCAAAATTTAGGTGGCTCCTTAATAAACACTTGTATCTTATGATCAACACGAAGAAATTAATGCATATATTATGTTGCCTATTTGAGTGAATCTAATGGCTATAAGTCTTGCCATAAGAGAATCTACCTTCTCACATAGGTATGTCTTCATAGTGAAAATTATTCTACAACTTACAATATACTTTCACACAACGAGACACTAGTTTTTAAGTCTCACTAGTGTGGAGGATATCTCTCTTCCAACATGGCCTGATGCCAGCCTGAGCGAGAGTTTCTCAAGAGACTTGACAATTTGAATATCATCAATAAAAGTAGTAAAAAAATGGGAATTGTATTTCAATACTCATGAAATTAGATGTAGAACATAATTTTTCTGTTATATGTGGAAAGTGATCAGAAAGTCAAGACCAGAAGGATTATTTGCAGGATCAACGAACTCCCCGCTAGGCTTGTTTTTGGTCTGGGCAGGCTGTGCAAGTCCTCTCCTTGTAGTATAGACTTTAAGTCCTATGTGGCTAGGCCTCCCATTCCCCAATTAACCATGAGGTTGGATTGGAGTAGGCTCGCTAGTCGCTAGGTACCGAGTCGTCTGGACTCGAGAGAGATTTTTTCTTCTGAGAAACCTTACTTTTCAGGATCAACAAGATTTGTGTTTGTTAGTATACATAACGATTTTATATGAGTATTATCATAGTATAAATTAATATGTTCAGATATAGCAGATGAATGACTCTCTGCTATATCATAAAAATGAGTATTATCATAGTACTGAGTCATCTGAACTCTAGATACATAAAATAAAAAAAAAACAAGAAAATAAATTCATTGAAATATAAACTACGACATACATAAATGCGTAATTTCAATAGTTCTAATTTGATCTATTTTTGCAAATGAGTAATCAAAAACTAAACTAAATGTATGCATACATAGGGTGGCTATTGGACCACATTAAGTTTGAGTAGAGTGATTAATGAGTACAAATAAAGTAATGCAAGTATATTTTTACTTCTCTGGATTTGTTATTGTAATTATCTTTTTTTCTTATTCTTATTCTTCCTCTTTTATTAGTTTATGTTCATGAAGTTGTATTCTGAATGTCTGTTTTGTGCTAGTTCCATCGACGGAGAGTAGAGTCTGGCATGTCTTGGAAAAGAACTCCCAGTTGTTTTCTCAAATAAGAACTAACCTTTCCCAACTCAAAGTGAGTATTTCGTATTTGTCCCCGAGCCCTGAGGCATGTTTTTTGTGATGGGTTTTTGTTCTGAGAAAAGAACTCTCACCTGGGGGACATTGCTAAATCTTAAACAACTGTTGATCTCCATATGTCTTCCTTTTCCACCATTAACTGATGCCATTTGCTTGAATAAAAACAATTGTTGAATTGGGATCCTCATTTCAACTATGAAACAAATGGGGTGGAACTGTGAAACAAATACAATTAGTCGGCCCTACTTAGACATTACATGTTGCTTTTCAATTCCAAATGCTCTTTTTTAGATATTGTTCTATTTAGTTTTGACTTATTTCTATTTAATTTTGATGACAACATTTTATATTGCCTTTCTATATCTCATTTTTATGATAAATTTAGTGTGATGCAACCTGAGAAGTTTAGATTCATCATCATAATCATCATTTAAGTATATTATATGATGTAATTTAGATTACTTATATGAATTTTAGTTCTTCATGTGTGCTTTCATGAATACTAATATATCAGATCTTATATAAGAATTTAAAAGTTAATTATATTTGACTGAGAATAATATTATGATAGTTGATTAACTGAAGTTTTTGTATTGAATTTATATATTAGATGTTGTATTTTGGTATGGCGACTACTTTTGAGACTATCGCCGTTATCCAGGTATATTTATGATGTGATTTAAATTTTAAATCACTTATATGAATTTTAGTTCTTTGTGTGTGATCATATCGCATCTTATACGAATTTTAAAGTTAAATATATCTAATTGAAAAATAATATTGAGATAGTTGATCACCTATGGAATTTTTGATATCTTATTTTTGTGCATTAATAATTATTTTCCTAATCATCATCATCTAATTATTTTTATGATGTAGTTTAGATCACTCATATGAATTTTAGTTAAATATTCATACGGGCGATCAATTATATACAAGATCCTTTATAAGAATTTCAAATTCTCATCATTTCTTATAAGAATTTTAAAATTAAATATATTTAATCTATAGTAATATTGAAATAATTACTCACTTGGAAAGTCTTTGTGTTTTATATATATATATATGTATGTATGTATGTATATGTATATTATAAATTATGATTTAGTATGTTGATATATACATTAATTATCATTATTATCATAATTTAAGTATATTTATGATGTAATTTAGAATATTTATATGAATTTTAGTTTCTTATGTGTAATTTCTTAAATACTAATATATCGAATCTTATAAGAATTTTAAAATTAAACATATTGATTGATACTAATATTGAGATAGTTGATCACCTGAAAATTTTTATATTGTATGCATACAGTAGATGTCATATTTTGATGCATTGACAAGTATTTTCGTCATCATCATTATCATCATTATCATTATTTAAGTAAATTTATGATGTAATTTAGATCACTTATATGAATTTTAGTTTTTTGTGTGTGATTTCGTAAATATCAATATATTAAATTTTATAAGAACATTGAAATTAACTGTGTTTGATCGAAAATAATATTATGATAATTGATCACTTGAGAATTCTTTGTATTGCATATACGTATATTATATATCATGTTAAGAGCTCAAAAATTAAATATGTTTAGTTGAAAATAATATTGAGATAATTGATCATCTAATAAGTCTTTGTATTGTTCTTCAATCTGCTATTCAAATGGTGGAAAAGCTTTTCCTTTATTTTTATTTTTATTTTTTTGTCACAGTTGCAGGAAAACAGAGATCTTTTTGCTTGCACAAGAGACAACATTACTACCATCCTGAATGAGTATGCCCCCCATTGCCTCGAACCTTCCAATTTGCTTTTGTTTATGTTTATGTTGTTTCTTTTGTTTATGTTATTGCTGCAGCATCAAAGGAATTCCTTCCTTAGTGACACATATGCCTCCCTTGCCCGTATCTTTTAATGATGATAATGCTCATATTTATAATCCCTTATAGTGACCCTAAAAGGGAAACCCAGTATCACAATTGGAGAAATCTTCTTTTTGCTCATGGTTTAATTGAGTTTATGAATTCCCTGCTTTTTTTTTTGTGGAAAATTTTGTTTTTGATGTGTATGATTTGTATACCACATGCTTATAGTATGATTATATAAATATTAATATATTGAATCTTATACGAACTCTGAAGCTTAATGTGCCTGGGTGAGAATAATATTGTGATGATTGATCACTTGAAAAATATATGTATTGTGTGTATATATTAGAGGGTCTGCACTGGTGTGATAAGCTTCTTTGTCGAAGGGTAGTATGTTTCAGTTTGAGGCTCATCAGATGCAGCCTCTCTAATTGTAGGGGGTAAGTTATTTAGATATTAATCTTTCTCAGATTATGAGCCTTTTCTATTGTGTATGATCTTCATCTTCATAACTTATGCTATAATGTATGGTTATAATGTTGATTATACAAATATTAACACATTAGATCTTATATGAATTAAAAAATTTAATATATTTGAGAATAATATCGTGGGGAATAATTACTTAAATAGTTATTTTATATGTATATATTTGTGTAATTTATGTTTAGGGTGATATGTCTTGGGTTTGAGAGTTATTAGACAGTCTCTTTGATTTTTAGGATTATATTGTAGAGATATTAATCTTCATAACTTATGTTTATAATGTATACTTATATAGTTATAATGTATACTTATATAATGTATACTTATATAGTTATATTGTGATCTCATAAATTTTAATATATTAAATCTTATAAGAATTCTAAAATTTAATGTGGTTGAATGAGAATAATAGTATAATAATTAATCACTTGAGAAATTATGTGCCAGGTATGATCTTCTTCATAATTTGTGCTATAATTTATGTTTATAATGTGTGATTACATAAACATGAACACATTAGATCTCATAATAATTTTAAAATTTAACACGCGTTAGTGAGTGATATTATGATGATCGACCACTTAAAAAAATGATATAAATTAGGGGTTGTGTATTGATGTGATGCCAAGTTTATTTGTTGAATGATTGTATATTTTACGTTTGAGACTTATTAAGCTTACCCTCTCTGGTTTTTAAGATTAGTTGAGATATTAATTTTTCATAGATCATGTGTTAAGGTATGAGCATTGTGCACTGGGTATGACTTCATTTCTTAGGTTGTGTATTGATGTGCTTATGGCTTTGATATTAAATCTTATGGCTTAGATCTTAGGGCTTATGGCTTAGATCTTAGGGCTTAAATCTTAGGGTTTAGATCTTAGGGCTCAGAGCTTAGATCTTATTGCTTAGGTCTTAGGGCTTAGAGCTTAGATCTTATTGCTCATATCTTATTGCTTAGATCTTAGGGCGTAGAGCTTAGATCTTTTTGCTTAGATCTTAGGGCTTAGATCTTAGGACTTAATGCTTAGATCTTAGAGCTTGGCATAGGATGTGATCTTAAGGCTTAGCCTTAGGGCTTATATCTTAGGCCTTAGGCAAAAGGCTTAGATCATAAGCCTTAGGCAAAAGGCTTAGATCTTATGCCTTAGACTTGGGGCTTATATCTCAGGTCATAATGCTTGGGGCTTGGGCCATGGGGCTTATGGCTTATGACATAGTTTTAGGGCTTAAGCTAAGGGCTTAGGTCTTAGGGCTTATATCTTAGACCTTAGACACATGGCTTAGATTTTAAGCCTTAGGCTTATGACATATATCTCAGGGCTTAGGGCTTAGGACTTGTATCTCAAGGCTTAGGGCTTAGGACTTGTATCTCGGGGCTTAGGGCTTGTATCTCAGGGCTTAGGACTTGTATCTCGGGGCTTAGGGCTTGTATCTCAGGGCTTAGGGCTTGTATCTCAGGGCTTATGACTTATATCTCAGGGCTTAGGGCTTATATCTTAGGGTTTATGACTTATATCTCAGGGCTTAGGGCTTATATCTCATGGCTTAAGACTTAGGGCTTATATCTCATGGCTTAGGACTTAGGGCTTATATCTCGGGGCTTAGGGCATAGATCACATGGCTTGGTTCTTAGAGTTTAAGGTTTAGATCATAGGGCTTAGATCACAAAGTTTAGTGCTTAAATCTCATGTCTTAAGGTTTAGATCTCAAGGCTTAGGGCTCAGGGCTTAGATTGCAAGGTTTAGGGCTTAATGCTCATATCGCAAGACTTAGGTATCATATCACAAGGCATAGGGTTTAGATCATAGGGGTTGGAACTTAAATCATAGCGCTTAAATTTTATGGCTTAGATCTTATGGCTTAGATCTTAGGGCTTAGATCTCAGGGCTTAGATCTCGGGGCTTATGACTTAGATCATAGGGGTTAGAGCTTAAATCATAGGGCTTAGATCACAAGGCTTAGGGCTTAAATCTTAGGGCTTAGGGCTTAGAGCTTATGACATAGATCTCTAGGCTTAGAGCTTAGAGATCTAATCATGAGTTAATGGAATTTGATATCTTGTGCCGGATCTCAATATCATTGGAATTTGATATACTTAATATTGAAATCATGAGTTAATTGAAATTTAATGAATCTATGTTTTTATTTATGTATTATCACATCTTATATTATACTTAAATATAAATATAATATTAGTCATATATGTTTAAATAATATAGGGACATCAATATTTTAATAAAATATTAGCATAAATGAAAAAACAATTATTTAAAAATGGAAAATTATATTTTGGTGTTCTAAAATAAAAATAATTTTATTTTATTATTCATATTTATATGCTTTTTAATTTGATGTACCAAAATTAAAAATATTTATATTTTAGTTCACTATAATCCATCAATATGAACTTCTCTCTCCTTGCCATGTCATCTCTTACAAACATGACCTTTTTAAAAAAAAAAATAAAAAATTATGTTCCAAATCATGTCGTGATGACCCACTAATTTTTAAAAATTAATAAAATTTTGTTGGTTGGATCGAGCCATTATCCATATAGTGATGTCAAATGGGCCGTGCTGGTCTGGCTCATCATGGTTTTAGGCCGCCCAATCGGGTTACCGTGCTGGGCCAGGCACGACACGGTTACTGTACTGTGATGGGCTAGGCACGACACGGTTACTGTACTGTGCATTGCCTGGCACAGCACAGTTCTGTGGAGGTCAGGCTCGGGCACGGACCTGTGGCATGAAATCTACTGGGTTCGGTCTGGTTCGGGTTGGGCCAAAACCCTAATTTATAAAAATATAGTGTTTCGATGGCACGCTGCCGTGCTACCGCATGTTTTCACCCTTTTGGTGCTCGGTGAGCCTTGCCCGTCGAGCGTCGGCATGTTGTGATCATGCTCGGTGTGTGGTTACACGTGTCGTGCTAGGATGCCGTGCTGAAAACTTTGGTCCGGCCAGAGGTGTCAACCGGGCAGGGCTGGCCTGGCACGGAAAAATTTGGTGCACGGGCCCGTGCCGTGCTCGGGTTAGGCATGAGTCGTGCCGTGCCATTCCTAGCCCGTGATGTGCCGTGCCTGGTCCGTGACGTGCTGTGCCTAGAGGTGTCAAACGGGCCGGCCCAGCATGGCACGGCCCGTTTTTCACGTGCCCGGCCGTGCTACCGTGCCCGGCACGGCACGGTGAGACAAAGGCGGGCACGACACGGCCCGTGGGCACGGCAAGGCCGTGCCGTGCCGTGCCCAGCCCGCTCGGGCACGCCTTGGCTTGGCCAGGCGGCACGGGCGCACGACAGGTCCCTGATGGGTCACAAGGCGTGACCGCGTGAGTCGTGAGTCGTGACTCACGACTCACGCCACGGCACGCGTGGCACGCCGCCAGTGCCACGCGTGCCTGCGTGAACCGGCACGGGATGGACCCGTGCCGGCGTGCCGTGCCAAGGCACGAGCCGTGCCAGGCACGGCACGGCACGCGATTTTTTAACCCGGGCACGGGTTAAGAACGTGCCGGGCCGGCCCAGGCACGGCCGAACCGTGCCGTGCCTCGTGCCGGGCCGGCCCTGCCCGACACGTTTGACACCTCTAGCTGTGCCTGACCCGGCATGGTTTGGCCCGCGGCACGGCACACGTGGTGTCCCGTGAGCCTGACCCGACGATGCCCCTCCTGCAAAAAAAGACCGCTGGTCAGGTCTGATTCGACACGATCCGCGGTCCCCCCTATCCCGAACCGCTTGGGCAGGCAAGCCCGAATGGGCCAGGCAAGGCACGGCACGGCGGCACGCTCGTGCCCAAAAATTTTGTGCCGGCCCGGCCCGGCCCGTTTGACACCTCTAGGTCCGGCACAGCATGACTCGTGCAGTAGGTGTGCTCGGCATGGGCCCGGGCACAACATTCCAACGTGCCGTACTGGGCCAGGCATGGCTGAACCATGTCGTGCTTTTTGCCGGGCCGGTCCGGCTCGTTTGACACCTCTACATCCTTACTTGATAATGCTCATCGCTGTTTTTTTTATAATTTATTTAGGTAATAAAATAATTTTGTAATTAATTCTTTATCATATGACTCAAATTTTAGTTTGTATAAATAAATGAGTTTTATAAAATGTTTATATAAGTCAAAAAAATAAATAAATTCTAATTTCTGATTTTTTATTTCATAATATAATTAATTATTGAATTTCCATGCATATTTAATTTCAAACTCGTCTACAATATAATTTTATCTTGCTGATCAACAATGTACTATCAACAATACATCATTAATTTCAAAAATAAAAATAATAAAAAATAAATGTATAGAAGTTGTAATTTGTAATATTTAAAATACCTGCATTTTTTAATATTTAGAAAAAATATATATCAAAATAAAAAATATTTATGCGCTATTGTACTAAAAATAAAACTAGAAATATTTTTTGTAGTTCACATTAATATTAAAAAAAAATAAAATAAAATATTATTTTATAAAACACAAATGTTTATACTATGTACACACACACACACCCACACACACACACACACACGTGGTGTAAAATCAGATGTCTAATTTTCAGTGCACAAAAACATAATATTTTATTTGTTAATATATATTTTTCAACCTTTAAATGCGTAGGTCTTTCTTTATAATTATTGTCTTAATAATATACCAAAATATAAATATTTTTTAAAATAAAATAATATATATATATATATATATTGTTTTTCAAAAATATTATTTTAGTTTTTTTACATTTTTATTTTTTTTTTAATTTTAATGTATACTAAGTAAGGGTATTTTAGGATTTTTTTATTTTTGAGAATATTAATGGGTATATTTATTTTTTATTTTGATATTTTTTTTCTAGATATTAATAGTTTAGGTAATTTTTAGTAAATATTTTCAAAGTACAGCGTGTGTGAATAATTTCCAAACAAAAAAAAAAAAATAGATAATTTGAAAAAAGGTTTTATATAATTTTGTTTTTAGAAAATAAAAATCAGAAAAGCTTACTTGAATTAGTATCAGGGCGTGCAGTTCGAGTGTCACGGAAGTCTCAGAGCTTACTATCCTACCATGAATTGCACCATGGAGGAGATCAAGCAATGGATTGGCGAAGATGAAAGTGCCAAAGAGATGCTGAGTAGGGTGTTATCGAGTCGTCTCTTTCTGTTTCTGCCCCCTCTCCGCAAAGTTCCCGTGCGCGCGGGCGACGTGATCGAGCTCGTTGGTCCTTCCCCTTCCGGGAAAACGCGCATTCTCATGCAGGTAAATGTAAAGTAACTCATCTCTTCGTTGCTCGATTAGTTTTTTCTGAAAAAGTGAATATTAATTAGGGCTCGCGTTTGTTCCTGGCATAAGATTACAGACAGCGATTAGTTGCATTCTACCTAAAGAGTGGAAAGGGGTAAAGTATGGAGGATCGGAGGGTTTAGTGATGTTTGTTGATTTGGACTGTCGTTTTGATATATCGTGCTTATCGGAAATGCTGAGGAATCGGATCGTAGAAACGGATTGTAAGATGCAGATTTCTTCTGTATGCTTGGAACTTGTCTCTCATAGTAGTACCATGCAAACAATGTATTTTCTGATCGGTTGTGCATGTTTGGAAGCGGAAGCAGGCTTCAGTGAAGTTGAGAAATTGTATCCGCGTGATACACGTGCTGTGGAAGAATTATGTAAGTCATGTTAGTATTTTTTTTTTGGTGCCAAAAACACATACCAATTACCGTTAATGCAGATGCTTTTCTTTCTTATATTCACAAAAAATCATGCCTGGCTGCGTCTAATTATAATGGGGATCTTGCAAACATATGCTTGATAATTAGACTTGCTTGATAATTAGACTTGCTTGAAAAGTATGTACAATTTTCAAGTTAAAATTCAAGATAAGAAATTCTAATTTGTCGTAGGTCCTCTTAGTGTTATATGATTTAATATTTGTACAATAAATAGGTAATAATTTTTTATATTTTTTGATAAATTTTTTGCTAACTTTTATAATATATGATTTTTTTTATTTTTCTGATGAAGTGATAATTGCATTTTTGGTGCTATTTGATGTTTGAATGAAATGGGTATCAAACTAAGTCAATGCTTAATTACAAAGTTGATATTAAAATTAAATGATATTTTATTATTTTTGATTTTTTTTGATATTATTTTACATATGTTAGATATGTAAAAATATGTTTTGATCATTATGTGATGTGTGTTTGCTAGTATTCAATGTATGTTCAATGACAAGATTAAATGATACTTGATGTTTTGTTTTTGATATTTATCAAATTTGTTATTTGACTGATAAATAAGTTACATGTGAAAAGCTATTTAAGAGAATAAAATTTTGACTGTTTAATTTTAGCCATTGAAAATAGCATGTAAATAAGTTACACCAATAAATTTGCATATATCATCTCATTAGTAAATGATATATTGGGCTATTTACCATTATATTAGTAGCGAACTTATACTAAGTCGAAACTAATTATCAATTTTTTGATAGGATGAGAAATTTGATCCTAAGGCCTACTATAGTGAAGTTTATGTACATATTTTGGTATGATATTGAATGTGAAAACGCCTGAAAAATTTTTTGGATTGTAGGGATCATAATGTGATATTATTATTTTTTGTTATTTATGAGTTGTATTTTAGGGTAGGTAAAAACTAAAAAGTACTTATAGTTCCTATAAATTAATATATTTGTATGTTTTCATCAAGATATAATGTTTGTGTAGCAACCATAATTTTTTTTTTAATTTTCACTTGTCATGGTATCTCACTCTAGACAATGACTCGATGCCACTTTGTGCATCACTAGTCACAACTAATTTCTTATCATCATCATCTTCTTGAACTATATTTTTCTTTGAAGAAATATGTTTCTCAAATTGTGATGTTTTTGTGGCCCAATTGTACCATTGTATGGTGTTATGTCAGCACGATTGAAAATCAAGGGTGACCCGGCATGACCTTCGGGCTCACTTTTAAATTGGGATGTGTTGGTCATGTTGCATTGGGTATGTCTGTGGTTATATCTGACACATGCCTAACCGAGGCTAGCATGTGCATTGTTCAAGGCAATCGTAGGCTAGCCTAGGTGTAGTCTAGGCTAGCCTAGTGCTTGAGCATGGTTTGTATGGGGCTCTAGGTCAGGTCCATACCCTGGACTCTAGGCCTCCAGGCTTCTAGATCCAATTTTAGGCTACCTAGCCCGCCCCAAGCCCTAGGCTGGCTCATGCATGCTGTGCAACCTTTCTCTCTATAAACACTATTAATATATATATGTGTGTGTGTGTGTGTGTGTAATTATTTATATAATTTAATATAATTAATTATGAAATTGTTAAGAAAAATTTAAATAATATTAAAAAGTTCTTAAATTTAAAATGGTAATGTAAAATTAAATTACATTAAAAAATAAAATATTATGTACACATAAAATTTAAAGTGACAAAATCTTTAAAAATGAAAAATAATTAAGAAAATGATAAATGATAATGTAATGCTCATGGTATTGATTGTTGGATAATGATTGTCATTTATTATTTTGATTAATTTTGATTTTCATAACCTTAAGTTTTATTGTGTAAATCATCGTGCGGTTATAATTTTTGATCTTGAAGATTTATTCGTGTATCTTCTCAAATTTTTAAGCATGATAACTTTTATATTATTTGGTTATAATCTTATTTTATTATCTGAAATAAAATTTTTTGTTACAAAAAAATAGATTCTGATATTATACTAGATATTGGATTAGTCAATAAATCATATGTCTTTTTAGATATTACCATAAAAAATAAATTCATATAATTTTATCAACTTAATAAAACTAAATATTTTATCATTCTGGGATAAGATAAAATAGTAATAGATATTTAAGTATCTTGACAACTTATACCTATTCGAGGAACCACCCTATTATTAGATGTATAACATAGAAATATCTATATAGGATATCTACAAGAGACAAAATATATGAATGAAAAATTTAGAAAAATAAATCATTATAAGTTTTGTTATTTGGGTAAAAAGATAAATATGAATGATATTGAGATAATAATAGTAGTAAGATTTTGTCTCTTGTAGATATCATAAAATTTTCTGACATAAAATAAATGGTTTTAGATGTTAAAAGGATTAGTGGTTAACTTATAGCAATTAAAATAGTAGTAGGATTAAAAATTCTAAATGTGATTATTGCTCATGCTCCACAAATTGGTCTAGATGAAAGAATAAAGAAATTTTTTTGGAATGATATAAATGGATTAGTATAAGATATGCTAAGAAAAGAAATAATTATAATTGATGAAAACTTAAATTGACACGTATTGATAATTTTAGAGATTGTGAGAGATACTAAGATATGTGTTTGAATAAAAGAATGAAATATGAGAATTAATCTTATATTTTAATTTTGCTTATGATCTCATTATAACCAATACTTACTTTAAGAAAAAGGTGAATCACTTTGTGACTTTTAATGGAAATTGGATGAGACTGTTTTCTTTGTTATGTTCCACTTTGATGAGTATTTGATTGTTGGGCCAAAAATATGTGAGATACTTATTGGATGAGGCTAAGTCAGATGATTGGCTGGCTATCATTGCACATTTACTCATTTATCTATAATAGTTGATTTGAGTATGATCAATAAATTGGATTTGTATCACATGTGATTATATGATGTTATAATTAATGCAAAAATAGAGGTAAAAAATTCAATAAATGAACACACTAACATCATACAATCACACCTTTATAAAATGGGAAAAATGGATTGGGAAAGCTGGGCGTTCTCATTAAAAATATAAAATAAATAAGCAAATAAACTCCAATATTTCCTATCAAGCTGGTGTGCACAAGTTTGTCTTACACAGCTTGTAATATAGATAAGTTGTGGCCTCTTAATGGCTTTCATGAAAATATGTGTTGGTTATCTTGTTATTTGAATGTGTTATATTAATATTCGTATTTTGAATTGTCTTCTTAAGAAAAAACTAAGAAACAACCAATATTTATGTGCCTCATTGTTTGACTATTACATTCATAAATAATAGAAGAAAGTGAATACCTGATATCTTGGAGTAGATGACCCATCCAAAGTAACATACCAGTAACTATCATAATTATTCTAAATTTTATCTATGTGCTGCATCTTGAAATAATTGTCTGTTTGCTTTTTCAATTGTCAAACTTATTTCTAAAAAAATATTAAATTTTGTTGTATACTTTTTTCGGGTGCATATTAATGTCCAACTTAAATTTAAAAATTCAATCAACTTCAGTATGCCAAGAGTTGTATTATGATGACAATGCCAAGGAAAATCTAGAAAATAATTAACTTTGATGATTGTATATACTATATCTAATCTAATCATAATTAGATAATTAATTTTTTTATATAATTCTCTTATAATTAGTAAAGATAATTGTATGAATCACATTATAAGTAAAATAATTACATGGATCTATAGAATTATTTGTAGAAGCATAATTAAAAAGAATAATCTTTGCAAGAATATTGAGTGCACATCTTTTTTATGATAAAATAATATATCTTATAAAATAAATAATATTTATTCCAAGAAAGTATATGAGCTCACAAGGTCATTTGTTTGAAGTTGTGCGTGAATAATTTTTTTGAGTTGAGTGATTTTCAACTCACATAATTAAAATGTTATTCATGTAGACAATCAGAAAAATTACTTTGCTATTACTATCCTTGTAAAAAAAAATTTGTAACATATTTATATAACTCAAATGAGTTGATTTTCAAAGAAAATTTTATAAATCGGGCTTTTGGTAATTAATTTATATTATATAATATCTTTTATAATTAGAAAATATCTTTTGACCCTGTTGTTCGAGACTTAATTTGCTGCTCTGTATATCTTTTTCTCAATGTTGTCGTAAAAAAATATATTTTTTATATTTAGCTGATATATCCTACACCTGTGAAATATTATAAAAGATATAAAAATTCGTATATAAGTATCTGGGTAGATTATACCAAATATCTGAGTAAATCACATCGATACAAGTGTAGCCTTAAGGTGATTTTTTTTTCATATGTACATGTCTTCATTGTGATACATATACTTGTAACCAATAACAAACCTTCTCGAAGATCATGATACTAGCTTTTAAGTCATATTAGAATAGATGATATATATCTCTTTCATCATGACATGATATTATTCTAGATGAGACAATGTCTTAGAATAAAACTTGAATATTCTAGTATCAATCAAGAAAATTAATGAAAGAAACAAAATTACTAACAATGCAAAAGTATGAAATTAGGTGCTAATTCTAATTCCCCTCTATCTCTTATGTAGTGTGATTGGAAGGAAAAGTTAGAAGGATTCCTTACAAGATCATTTGTATTCTTGATAGACTCGTATTTGGTTTGAGTAGGTAAGTTATATCTTTTTTTTTAATATAAACTTTAATTTTTAAGTGATTAAGTCTGTTGGTTATTCTCTCAATATTAGTTTGTAATAGTGAAGATTAATGGACTACTATCTCATCTAGACTTGTAGAAGATCTTCCTACTTGGGAAATTTCACTCTCTGCTGACTCAATAAGATCTAAACTTATTAGTAGATATGATGACTCCACGAGAGTAATATTATATTGAGTACTAACATATTTAGATATAGTCAACAAATGACTCTTTGTACTAAGTGATTATCCATGCATGATAATAGATAAGAAAAAAATAGTAATGGATTCGGGTGCAATAGTTAGATTCACATGTTTCATATAGATTCGTTAAAAATATTTCTTAGTCAATAATAATAATATTCATACTTATTTAGATTTTATTAGTCTCTAGTAAAAATTATTTATATTCTTTTTTGGTACTAGAATATATGAGGAAAACATATTTCAAGATTCTAGATATTAAATTGTCCTATCCTAGAGAGTGAACGTGGGCAAAACAAGTGTATCTAAAAATTTTAGGAGGCAAACTAAATAATTTCTTTATAGGATATAGAATTTGAAAGGATATATATTGAGAAAAGATAAATGAGGTTATTCGATTGATAAAGTAGATTATAGTTAAAATTATATTTTCTCAAAAATTTTTTGAAATATTCTTTTAAAGTAAGTATTCGAGTTATTTTAATTAGATGTCTATTATTTTTTAAGCAAATTCATTATATTATAGTGTGCTAGCACAAGAAGTTTGGTTTATAATATCATGATTCATACAGTAAGTGATGAATTGGTCTAACATATATTATATTGCATTGTCATTTTTATTTTTTAAATATTTTTATAAAATTAATTTTTTATCATTTTATTAAAAATCTAAAAAATAAAAGATAAACTCGTGTATATTGTAAGCATAGTATATCCAATTGAATAAGTCTCTACCTATACTAGACTGGCATATTGAATATAAATTTTGGTAATCTTTTCTAGTTGACATTTTTCACTCTTAGATTGAAATATCTAGATTGTGAAAATGGTCTCAATATCCAATTGAATAGTTGATATTCTGATAATTTAAATGGTTCCACACACAAAAATATCTAAAATAAAATCTTACCCTATACGAGAAAATACATAATTTATCATGCTAATTTTTAAATAGAATCTTTCTCAGAATCTTGTGATTATGTAGATAAATATTATTAGAAGTAAAAATAATATCAAAATTAAATTATCCGAAGAGATAATTCACTGAAAATAAATTAATCGAACAATTAAGAAAAGTAAGTCATAATGAAGTAACAAAGGCTCAAGTTGAATATTGTCATATTTAATAATTTTTGATATCTAATTCAAATTTTATTCTTTAGGCCTACTAAATACTATCATAATTATTTGGGTCATCATGCTGGGTTGTATTATGTTGAAAGAAATTTGGCATATGGTCCTTTTGTATATGCCCAACAAGGCACGAGCCTTGTCATGGACCAAGATGAATTGTTGTCATGCAAGGTTCCTGGTATGTTGTGCCATGCTTGTGCTGGTGAAATCGTGCAACATATGACATCTCATTTGCTAAGTTATTTTGTCACTAGGGCTGATTTCAGCTTTTGTAGGCCACGCTCTTGGGTCATGTCATACTGAACTGCATTTGGCACGTGAGCCAAGCCACTCAGTCTGAGACAACATGATTTGTGTTGCATGCCAATCCATGTCTATGTCAAGCACAAGTCTAGGTGTATCGTGCCTTGTGTGGGCCTCATTATGTGAGTTGTGCTGTAGGTTGGGTCTGATTCGCACAACTCTTCTACTTCATTTATATCATTGTCCATAATAATATCAAAGACTCGACTCAATAAAAATAAAAAATAAAGTTTTATCTGTAGAATGATTGTTGGCTTCTTAGTCTACAATTCAAGAGTTTGAAACGAGTCAAATAGAAGAATCAACAAAATAAGTATATCCAGTAGAAGTATCTCTACTAAAGCTAGTAGACCCTAATATAATAAGTTCAAAAAAATTCTTAATGAGTATGTGTAACGAAACTAGTAGTTGCACTCATAAAATATTCAACTTAAGTAGATTTATTAGTATATTTTACAAATTTTGAATTTTAAAATATCCATAATTTAAGATGAAAAATATAACACATCACTTGAGTGTGTCTCGATCTCCCCTAAAAGGAACAAGTAACTGTCAGCTTCTTCTCTCCAGAAGCATCGTTCCTGACTCTCTTCCTATTATCATGCAGATCAAAAAGTATAAGTTTATTTGATCATCCAAACTCTATTAAATTTTAGTGTAGATATAGTTATCTTAATTATACTCTGATAAATTTTTTGAAAAACTAGGAACATTTTCTCTAAATATGCAGGTAAAAAATGTTGTCAATCTGTCAATATAAGTATCTTCTTATCATTTATTTTACATAGATATGTCCAAGATACATAATAGGTAATCTCATTTGATTAGTCATTTTATCTGTCAACTAAGTAATACTGTTATATAAGTGAAATGTCCTAAAGATGTATATCGAATTAGTAATAATCGATTAATAATATTATATAAGTGATTATATATTAATTAATTGGCTGCCACAAATAAGTTAATAATTGTACATCAATCAACTATTCATGGAAATTAATCTCTAATTAATTATCTAACAAATATTACATATATGTTTCACACTGAAATCATATCATCACATTAGTGACCTATAATGAATAAGTAATTGCCTTTAATCTCTATTTGGTCACTAATGTGATCCATAACAAAAATCAATCTCAAGTATATCTTATTATGTTTGTCATTGTGCCGACCCTAGCCAATCGACCCAGTTTAAACTAGAGTGAAACCTCAGTCGGACCTAATATCTTTCATGATTCTCCCTCATCAAATCTGTTTCCTTGCTATGATGTATCTTGTGCACAACAATTAAGATTGTCAAACCAAACTTTATTTGTTGGATTCCCTGACATCATGAATAGCATGGATATCAATCCGTCATCACACAGAACATACCTCTTGCAAATGGTTTTTTTTTTTGTTTTAATATTTCATTTTCCTTCTTTATTTTATTTTTTTTTCTTTTATTTTTTTTTCTTTTATTCTTATTTATTATCATTAGCATATTTTTCTTTTTCTACTTCTCATTCTCCGTTTCTTTATACATCTTCATCATTTTCTCTTTTCTTATTTTACATCTTATTCTCTTTTTTCTTCTACTATTTTTACTTTTTTTTTTCATTTTTATTTTATTTTATTTTTTTTTTTGCTTTTATTTT
This sequence comes from Sapria himalayana, assembly GCA_029783825.1. Taxonomy (NCBI): domain Eukaryota; kingdom Viridiplantae; phylum Streptophyta; class Magnoliopsida; order Malpighiales; family Rafflesiaceae; genus Sapria; species Sapria himalayana. The sequence goes on along the minus strand of JAREIK010000781.1, from coordinate 4,985 downwards.
TCTTGTTCTTTTTCTTATATTACGTATTCTTATTTTTTTTAGCTTCTACATCCCCTTCTCATTAAGAGTCTTCTACTTATTTTCTAGTTTTTTTCTCTTTCTGCTTCTTTTTTTGTTCTTTATTATTATTATTTTTTATTTTTCTTTTTTTCTTTTTTTTTTCTATTTTATCTATTTTTTTTTCTTTTTTATTTCTCCTTTTATTTCTACTGTATTTTAATTTTAATCTTTCTCTTTTTTCTAATTTTTTTTTCTTCAGATCTCTCAGTCATGACTAATGATGAGCCTAATCAAGAAGAGAATGTTCATGGAATTCTAAGTACATTATCGACAACAGCGGCAACAACAATAGAATTTGCTTCTTATATTCGTCATGCCATGTATCTACTAGAAGATCTCACCCAATCTCTACTCTAGCATCTAATACTCATGTTAAGGAAAAACATAAATTATTGATTCACCAAAAAAAGGTAAAAACCAAATATATATGGCTAGGATTAGGATAACCAATATGTTGCATTCTCTCATCCAATTGAAGATAAATTTAAAAATAAATCAGTAAATATCAACAAAAATAAAATTTTCTTTTACATGTATATGGGTGTTCCAAATCATGGTCATTTATAGGGCTAAGCGCGACTCAAATTTTACATATTTTGGTGTCGTGGATGTGGTTCACCAAGCATATCAATGGGTGTTTTATTTTTCTTGTTGTAGTGTTTTGGGGTATTTTGGTTCATATTTGATTTTTTTTTCTTTTGGATTAGCATATCAATAATATTTAGCTGTGATTCAGTTTGTAGTTTCCATAAAGTCTTCTATTTTATGTAAATATATTGGCATATTAAAGTCATGATTTATTGTTTATATGGTCTCATGGGGTAAAAGATTGGAAAGAAAAGGATGCTAATGCAAGGACACTTTTGATGGAAGAGAAAGGAAATGTGAATTACGATCAAGAATTATTTTCATTATGCATGAGTCGCTTTATTTATGTTCGTTGCTATGATAGTCTTGAGTTTCTTGCTACCCTGAAGGTAATTTTTTTTGTTCCTTATTTTCCTTTATTATTTCTCTTAAACTATTTAATTTCAAACAAATTCAATTTTTGTCAGAATCGAAAGGTTTATTTTATTTTGAAAATTAATTATTTTAATTACATCTCATTATAATTTCCAAGTCAAAAGTGTTTGAAAGAAAATAATACCTGGATGATTGATCACTTGAGAAATTATTGTATAGTATATATGCATTAGAAGTCATGTATTGGAATGATAACAAGTCTTATGATCCAAGGATGATCGGTCTCAAATTTGAGACTCATCAAATGTAACTTCTTTGACTTTTATGATTAAAACTGTCGAAATATTAATTTATCATATATCTCATGCTAAAGTGAGAAACTTGTGCATGTAGTACAACCTCATTCATTTGTTTCAACTAGAACTATTATATAGTTTTTGTTTTTTCTAACCTTTTAATTCATACAAATATATTTATAAAAAAATGTAACTATTTTTTGTTGTATGATTTATTAATTTAAATTTATTATGAATAAATCATAATCATCTATAGATAACATCATTGATTTTTTTAAACTTAGGCCAAAAATTTGATTTTTTTTATTTTGTAGTTTAGAATTTTTAATTTTAATAATGAATTTCCATATTTTAATAGCTAATTGTTAATGTGTTTTAATTAATAACTAGATAATTAAACCAAAAGGGACAACTAGTCATCAATTTTGAATTAATTATTTATGTAATATGCATGATTCTCATGGATGAATATATTTGTTGTGCTTAACTAATAGAGTTAGCAATTTGGACTTCTGATTAGGAGTTTAATGAAATATAACTAGACAGACTCAAGCTGACAGGGGAGAAATATACCTAGGATAACCAAATCCCCAAATTTGGGACTTGACCTTGTTTGGTGATCCAATTAGGGTGTTGATTTGTATGATTAAAATATATACCAGTGCATTCCTGTAGAGTCCAAATAAATTTTTTTTTTACTATATTTTATTTAATACTAAAAACTATTTATTGGGGTGAGTTTAGAGGTGTCAAATAAGCTGTGTCATGTCCAGCACGACACGGCTTAAATATGGTTGGTTGGGCATGGTTCGACCTATCAAAGTCTGGGAATGGCCGAGCTGAGCCAGGTCGTGCCATGCCGTGTCGGGTCCTATCTATTGGATGCCAACAATAGCCGGTCACTAGTTGGCGGTTGCAAAATGCGAATTTGTAGTTTATGATTGTTAATTTTTTTTTTGCAATTTTAAGATTGTTTGTTACCAATTACCTATTAACGGCATTATAAGTTATGATATTATACTATTTATTAATTTAAAATAAATCATAAAAAGTTAATATTATTAACACAAATGTCAAAGTTTAATAATCAAAAATATTAAAAAAACATATCTATCAATAATTATCCAATCCATAAAAGAATAAAATAAATATCATAATAACATAAAATAAAAATTATCAATGATAATCATTCAAGCTCAATCCCAATGTCAATCTGTGTAAGTATGTAACTGATTATCATCGTGGATGATATTATTATTGGTATGCTCAACATCTTCAAAGTTTCATGAGTTATCATCTACCATCAATTCCTTTGCTCTTGTTCTAGCTCAATCCTTAATATTCAACTTCTAATCTCCCCGATTTTTCATTTATAGTGTCTCAATGATATCTGACTGTAATCTTAATCTTCTTTTCAAATAATATTGACTGTAATAAAAAAATAAACCCTGACTCTATGTTTGATATCGGATGAGTCAGTAGATTCTATATCATTTTAGACAGCATGGATAGGTGACTCGTATGATTTTTATCATTATAAAATATTAAGATTTATGTTATTATTATGTGATAGGATTGAGCAGTAATCGGTAACTAAGTACTGAGATATCTTGTTCTTATTTGATGGTTCACCCATTATTTTTTTCTTGCTAACTAAATGGAAAATTAATCGTCTTTGAATATGATGTTCATATTCGTACCCGGAGCCTAGTTATAACTACTATCTATAGGTGTCAAACGGGTCGAGCACCTATAGGTAGTAGTTGTAATCAGTATCTAAGTACTGAGGTAATTCGTTCCTATTTTATGGTCTACTCGTTATTTTTTCTTGTCAATTGAATGAAGAAGTCATCATCTCTGAATACGGTATTCGTGTTCATACTTGAAGCCCGGCTCATTTTAGGCATGCCTGGCCCGGCACGATAAGCTATAGTAGCGTGCTCGGGCTCGTGCCTAGCTTACCCTCAGCATGAATCGTGCCTAGCGTACCCTCGGCAAGAATCGTGCCATGTCGTGCTAGGCACGGCACAGGTGCCTGGCACGGCACAGGTGCCTGGCACATTGGCATGACATGAATAACCACGCATTGAATGATGCCCGATTGGGGGACGACGCGGTCACGCCCAACGGGTGATAGCGGCATGGCTCTAAAATCCTAATTTTCTAAAAATCAACTGACCTGAATCGATAGACTCAAATCGGGCCGAACTGGCTTGAACCCGGATAAATTTTGGGCAAATTTTGAGCTGCGGGACCATGTCGGGCCTGCCCTCCAAGGGTCATCAAGCCTAGTTGGCTAGACAGCCATTATTGTTGTGACTAATTAATATAAATTTAACTTTCTACAATAATATGAAAGTTCGAATTTATTCAATAATGATTCCTGGACACCCAGCCAAAAAGGTTATTTTTTTTAAATTAAGTATTAATAAAAGTTTAGTAAATATTATAGAAAAAATAAGTAATAAATCTCTAAAGTCAATAATCACATAAAGATGTATATCATATGTATAAGTATATTTTATTGTTATGTTTTGCTTTAAGGTAATTTATCTTTTCATTTAGATGTATTCACAGTGAATAATTATCTGCAATCATCAATAAACTTTAAAATTTATAATATTAGTTTCCAATTTTTATTAAAGTGGATGACATGTATTTCTTTTTTTATGACCTAATACTATTAGTTGTCAACTAGGTCGGGCCGCCCTAGCATGACACCAGCCATGACATGACATGGTTCAGATATGTGCCTAGACTAGCTTTGTGCCAGCTTGTGATATGGCTTGGGGTGTGCTAGGCTAGTGTTCCTAGCCTGTGTACCATAGAGGACGTGACTCAACTCAGCATGTGGGCTTTTTGGCTGGCCAAACCATGCTAGTTTGGACTTGGCTCATGTTAGCTTGAAATGAACCTAGGCTAACTAACTCAGCCTGGCCTAATCCAGCACGACTAGGCTAGGTGACGAGCTGATGGGGTGTGTCATTTTTTCATATTTAGATTCATTCCAGAATTACATGATGTCTATACTCAGACAAGCCTAAAAAATAGATCGTGCTAGCTCGATCCATTGACAAATGGTTTGAGGATTTAGATCTTAAATCTGATTTTTAATTAAATTCTTACTTGTTTGACTTGAATTAATCCCTAATTAGGGATTGAAATCATGCCAACTATGGTTTTTATGACATTGATCTCCAACTTTGAATTTTTTTTTTATTTATCCTAAGTATCTTTTTATATCATTGGAATTCCATTGAGCTACGGTGTGGCTCTTCAGGCTCAAGCTGAAGGCATGATGGTAAGGGATGTTTAGATCGTGGCTATGCTTTGTTATTTAAATCCCTTTTGACACTTTTTATGATATTTTGATTGAAATAATTATTCAGATGAGACTTTGATTTATTATTATAATCAAGAGAAATTATAAAAAAAAGTAAATAATAAGATGTGAGTATGATAAAACATATGAAACCAGGTGATAAGTATAACTCATCTATTCCTTCTGGTGAACATTCGAAAGTTCAAAATTAAATGAATGGATTGTAGGATTATCTGGCTTCTCCTTATTCTCATCTCTTGTCTGAGAAGATTGAGCAGGTCTGAGAAGATTGTAGGATTATTTGGGTTCTCGCTATCTTAGACTCAATATGAATCAAAAAATGA